>CM040121.1:531709971-532176471 GCA_022559845.1 Amorphophallus konjac
TAAAAATCCTCTCTTAGGAGAAGTTAAAATAATAACAATGAATAAACAAAAAATGCGTAAGATGTAATAAAAATACAATAAAAATAGCACGAGGTGCTAAAGTGGAGATGATGTGATCGCCAGAGGGGTTACCTCAATAAGAAGAAAAAGGAGATCGCGTGTACCTGGTGAAAATTGGGATGCGGGATGGATGTGGATTTCTTCCTCCAACTTCAATCGGCCGGCCGATGAAGTGGGTTTTCTTGGTTGATTACCTTGTAAAAAAAAGACAATGAAAAACAAACAAAAGAGAGAGGGATCAGCCAAAGTGCAATAGTATTAATCCAAAACTAACATAAAATGATGAAAAGACATCAACATGCGCACCTCTTTTTTTTGTTGTTTTAAAACCCCTTAATAAGACTTAAGGGAGGGGGAGTATGATGATAAAAAAATTGCAACAAGGTGGGAATAAATACGAAGGATGAATGAATATGATGAATGGAGTGGTATAAATGATGTAGAACAATCAGATGAAAAACTGAGAAGCCCTGCTGTCCCTGGCGACAGTAGAGGGAAACCGGATGAATATGACGGACGTAGATGGATGAAGCACCGGATGAAGCCCAACGAAGGATGCAGAAAACGAAGAAGGCTCTGCTCGTGGCGCTTAACCTCTTGAGTGCTTAGAATGCTTAACCTTCTGAGTCATTAACCTCTCACACGATCGAATGATATTTTCTCTTATAGCTTCAATCGGATGTGATCAAACAAGGAAATGATAAGAATGGGTAATGAGGCATCCAGGGAAGGATCAAGATCGAGCAAGAGTCCCAAGGATGGTAGGGAACTATGAGGGAAAGATGGAAAAAGGAAGGACTCTGGAGTGAAACACGACTTAGGACAGGGCGTCAAATCATGAATTGACGACCTTTACAGAGACGTTTCTTGAAACACGACCTAGGAAAGGGCGTTTCTTCCTGGATTTAAATTTGGAAATAAAACTTTCTTTGTTTAGAAATTAATGGAACACGCCTAAGATAACGGCGTTTCTTAAAAACACGCCCTGAGGTAGGACGTTACACAGAAAAAGCTTTTTATTTTGAAAGTAGATAATTCCAGAAATTAACGGATAATACTAGGAATTGATGCCCTCACACATGGTCGTCCTTTCTTTTAAAACGCCCCATCACAGGTCGTTACTTTCTAAAGTAACGCCCTTCGTCAGGTCGTGAATCACGAAGGATGCATAAAAAATGCATAAAATTCTCAAAAATAGAAAAACTTCATTTTATAGGGATATTGAAGTCCACTTGGGGCGTTTACATAATAACATGAGATTTGATCAACAAAACGTCATTTTTGGCGTGTCTATAATGTCAAGAGGAGATAAGCATCTATCAGTAAAAACACATGGGCACTCAAGAATTACCACAATATGTAAGCACAATGAATAAATGAGGAAGACATATTTTCATTAGCACACCAAATTCATAAATCTTTGTAAACGAATTTCAGATTCTTCAATTATAATAGATTATGAATGAGTTTAAACTTATCATTATGATTTAAGAGAGATGTATTCAAAGTTTATCAAAAAAATTCAATACTCATATCTGAAACACCTTTTAATAAAGATGAACCAACAACTCATCTGATATTCATGTTTAACCTCCTTCCATCTTACTCATTTAAATTCAATGACTCCTATGGAAATTACACAAGATAATATTGAGATTAAACAGAGATAAATGTGACTGAACTTGTCTTTAGTTTTTCAGATTTTTTTATTGAACAGCACTCATTTTTCCTGAGCAAGTTTGGTTCAGTCAACACCTTTTTACGTGAGGCACAACATGTCTTAGGTGAAGTGACCCAGTTACTTAATGTGACAACCATATTGCCTCTCAAGGAGAACAGAGTTAGCAATGGAGTATCTTTTTACATGAGGAGACACCTTGATGAGAGGCCAGAATCCCCAGTTACTCAACACAACCATGCCATTGCTCTGCCAGATTTTCAATCATTTTTATAAGAGAGGTAACTATGGCACTTCATGACATGGGCTTACTCTATTTCTTTGATAGAGAATCCAGTTTCTCTGTGACCAAAGTCATTGCTCTTGCTTTAAATTTTTTAAATATTTTAGATTTTTCAAACAATGCTTAGTACATTGAAATGTTTAAGAACAATACCTTCTACATGTATCTTGACCAAGGATAGCCATGTCTTTTAAAATTTCAGTTTTCAGAAGGTTTTGCATGAAGTTCATGAGACAATTGATTAAGATTTATTAAGCATGATGATTCAGATATTTTCAAGGCGTTTACATCAAAACCTAATAAATACATTAGTCTTAAATCAATTTGATTCATCAGACATTCTTAAGCCAGTATAATAGAAGATTCTTCTTTTCAGAATATGTCTGATTTATGACTTGGGTGCACTGACTAAAATCTTTCCTCATTCAGATGAGTCATTGACATTGTCAGGAAATCAGTGGAGTCAACAAAGCATTTTTATTGAGAGAATAGCAGAGAGCAATCAGAAGCCAGCATTAAAGACTAAAATTCAGTCAGATTAGCTTGGACCAGACTTGACAAGATATGAAGAAATGTGAATGATAGGAACACACTAGCAATTGAATTCACAGGAGGCAGAATCAATAGCTAAGTCTGGAATACAGACAGAACAGCTACACAAGTATAGACGGCAGGGAATTCAAGTGAATCACACAATTGCCAAGAGAATGGATCAGATTGCTAGATAGAAGGAGTTCAAGAGGTGAAGAAGTGATCAAACAGGAATGCTCCCCCTGTCTAGATGCAATGTAATATCCTTTTTGGTTTTTCAAATATTATGACATGCACTACTCTTCAAAAGCAATCAACAGATAAACTCCCCCTGACAAAGTGCATGATATGCAATACCAACAGTCTGAGTGCATCAGATTTTTCAATGGCTGCATATGCAAATTCAGTCTATCATTAAAAAGCAAATCATGTATGAGGAGAGTTCAGAAAATTTAAATCTGACAATGCAGATGATGAATGAATATGCAAAAATAGATTTAACATGTTATGCAGTTATTCTAAGAACATGAAGTGCAGAGAATTTACCTGAAAGGGGCTTTATCAACTTGGGTGCCTTGGTTTAATTTACCCCTCTTTATTCCTCAGTCCAAGGCACACCTGCAAAGTTTTTGATCATTTTGATCCTGTAGGGACCCAAGCAACTTTGGGTTCTGCGTTAGCCCTGACAGGTGTTCTAAACAAATTCTTAGCAACATGGTCATCATGAACCATCAGGTAGCAATTGTCCATAGAGTGACCATTCTTTCCACAATATCTACATGATGTGACTGGTTTCTAGTTCTTATGATGCATAGTAACAGCAGTATGAGATTTATAAACATGATCATAAGACTTTCTGTTGTATGCATGAACAGTTTGTTTCTTATTCCTAATCAGCCAACATTCAGCAGATCTATGGCCTGGCTTCCCACAGTTATATTATGAGAATCTTGCAAATGGTTTTGCAGGGAATTTGACTACACAGGGGTTAACAGAGTTCTTCTGAACATGCCAACAGTTCTTGACTGTATGGCCATTCTTCCCACAGTGAGAGCAAGCATAAGAATTTCTTCTATGAAAATCATTTTTACCCCAAGTGGATCCAAACCAGCACTCAGCAGCCTTGTGCCCAGGCTTATTGCAGTTAGAGCACACAATGTGCTGACTAGACTTGTGTTTAGTTCCATAAGGACCATGAATATTCATGGAAGACCTGGCATGCAGTTTGTTGTCTTCTTTCATGATAAAGCATGCATTCATGAGATGACCATACTTACCACAATAATAACATGAAGCATCAGGCTTCCTATTAGCATGGTTTCTATCAGAAAAATTTCTAGAATATAATGTTCCACTAGCATGCTCATCCTTTAACATCAATCTGCAATCTTCCATTATGTGACCTACTTTCCCACAATAATAACATGACCCCTTTTTAATATGAGTGTGTGAGAGATCATGTGTCTTGTGTGTAGCTTTCTTTGTACTAACAGAGACATCTTTGTCCTTTTTCAGTGAATTTTCATTCTTTTTCAGTTTTTAAATTTGTTCTGTAGATTTGGAATTGACAGTGGACTTTTGTGCAGTGAATTAAAAAATAGAAGGAGCAGAGGTTGTGTTCTGATTAGAAGCTTTTACAAACACAGTTGACGTTTTATTCCCATTACTCCTTTTGTTTGTCGGACTGTAACCCAGTCCCTCTCTCTGAAAACTAATATTATTTCCAAGAAGCTTATTCAGATTGTCATTTCCTTTGACAAATTTTGATAGAGAATTTTTCAAATCTTGAATCTCAGAGTTTAAGACAGCAACATTAGCTTCATATTTGGACAGATCTGTTTCACAGGAAATGACTTGTTGATGCAAGCCATCATTCAGACTTTTGAGTTTTTCTACTTCCTGTTTTAACTTTATTTCATTGTCAGCTTCAGATAGAGACTTGTTAAGATCATCAATTTCTTGTTGAAGGGATGTGATAGTGAGCTCATAGTTAGCTATCTTCTCTTCACAGTAATTGACATTTCCACTCAACATTAGGTTGATAGTTTTTAGACTCTCAATTTCTTGTTCAGCATTCACCAACCTATCAGAATTATCTATGCTCACACACTTGCCTTTTTCCATTGTCAATAACCTATGTGTCAGCTGGGTGTTTAGATGTTTCAGTTTGTTGATTTCTTCTTTCAACTTATTGTTTTGCTCTGTGAGTTCATCATCAAGCACCCAATCATACGATGAAAACTGACATTCATAAAACATTTCTTGTTATTTTTCAGATTGAAGTTTGTTGAAATTTTTCTGAAGCTCTAAGTTTATTACTCTATCAGCCTCCAATTTTTCAGAAATCAGTCTGTTTTCTTTTTCAAGACTTTTTGATTTGTGTTCAGATTCTTTGGACTTATTTTTGAGTTTTTCGTTTTCAGATTTCAAGTTTTCCAATTCAGAGTTGATACGCTCTAAATCTCTCACTAATTTTTCATTCTGAACAACATCATTGTTATGTGCCTGATCATCATCAGTTGAGCTAAGTCTTTCCTTTAGTTCAACAATTTCACAAACAAGCTCTTGATTCTCCTTTTTGTGTAATCTAATTTGTTTCATAAGAGTTTGTTTTTCATATTTCAAATGATCTAAATCTGAACTAATAGAATCAAAATCTGTTAACTATATGAATGCTTTATGCAGCAGATAACATGACTGAACATCAAATGAAATGCTTTAGATCTGATAAACTGACTGAACAGCAATGCAATGCTTTATGCTATGATAAACTGACTGAACATCAGAATGACTAAAATGACTGAATATAACATGGTGACTCACAGTGCTTAACTCACATCAAAACCAATCATCAAAACCACAGGGGCACAACAATCTCCCCCTTTTTGATGATGGCAACATTGTCAACACAGTGAGTCATTCTGATGATGTGAGTCATTTTGATGACTCAAACTATTCTCCCCCTTTGACTTCATCAAAAAGAAAATAGTTTGAGAAGTTAAAGCATATTTATGACTCAGTCAATTTCTCCCCCTTGCTATAATAAAGATGAACCATAGAGAGGTATGAATGCAGAGATGCAGATGCAACAAGAAATGGAATACCTCCCCCTAAATATATGAATGCAAGGTCACAATTGATATGAACATGATTCAATATGACAAGGAAGCTCCCCCTGAATAGATACCTAGTGATATGCATCTGTTGCATTTCTCCCAATTGATATGGTTGAGAGGGAGACCATAGTGGCATTCAAGGATAAGTTCAGGTCAATGAACCAAGGACAGTGAGCAGAAGAGTTTCAAATAATCAGATTTATAAATAAGCTCCAAACACAAGAAGTTCAGCCAGATTTTCAAGGAGATACCAATCTCATAAATCAATAATAGAATTTTTCAAAGTCTTCCATTATAAGGGCTTATGAATGAACTTTATTGAACAACATGGTTTAAACATGATGTATACAAAGTTTGTCAATAAAATTCTATATTTATATCTAAAATCACAGTTTAATAAAAGTGAACCAAGCCCTCATATTTATATCTTGATTAACCTCCCTTTCTCTTACACAATCAAATTTACTGACTTCTTTCGGAATTACATTGACTAGAATTGAGATCAAGCAATTATGAAGTCATGTGAATTTGTCTAGGATTATAGCAATTTAGCTTTTGCATCAAAATTCAAATATTACAATTTGTTCAGCAAATTTTCATTCTACATATATCCAGAGCACTCTAGTTCAGTGCACACTTTGTAACTAGAGGATATACGTTGATCAAATGCCAATATCCCTAAGCACTTAGTGTGACTAACAGTCATGCTTTATATTAACAGAGATAACATTTACACCTCATGACATACCTCAACTCATTTCTTTGATGAGTGAGATGTATTTCTCAGTATGCATGCCATTGCTCTGCCAGATTTAACAATCATTTTTAAGCAGAGTTAACTATGGCACCTCATGACACAATCCTTTGGACATGGTTTCTCAGTGACCAAAGTCATTGCTCTGACAATTATTTACCCTTTAGACATTTCAGAGAGCTCATTTGCTTCAAAATAATACTACTTTCATGTACTTAACCTCGTAAAGCCATGTATTCAATAGTGCAGATTTCAGAAGTTTTTACAAGACTCAGTATGAAACATTTGGTTGAAGTTTATTAAAAACATGATTCAGATATTTTTTAAGAGATTTAAAGTCAAACTTCAATGAAAACATTAAATTTAAACCAGCTGAGTTATTTCAGACATTCATAAAATCGTATAATAGAAGATTCCTAGTTCAAGTGTTTTAGATTTATGAACGAGAGATGTCCCGTTGAAATCTTCATGAATGACTGATGGAAGAGGTCTTCAAGAATGAGTGTTTTTGAAGCTCATTGTTTTCAGATATGATCAAGGTTTGTCAATTAAAATTAATGAGGAAAAGGTTATGCACATCAAACAAGATATCAGGAGGTCAGGCATGCTTCAGGATTTTCAAGATTAACATGCAATGAATTTTGACCTAAGTGTATGCATTTGACAATCTGTATGCTATGCATTGAATCTCCCTGACAATATGCATTCAATCACTCTTTTTGACATTTTTCAATGTAAGGAAATGCAATGCACTATATGTATGCAAGGACATGCAATGTTTGCCATGAAGACTGAACATATGACAATGTGACTCATGCTCATTCAGACTGCCCTACTAAGCAAAATGACCCATGGTACTAGGCGGAGCACTTGGTCTAAAAGACCACCTCACACATAGTAAGAACCTCCAGACAGATTTTCATGCCCTTTGGTAGCTTACTCTTTGATATATCATAGTGGTCATGCATGATAATTCAACATGGGCAGCATGCATGGATCAAATTTCAGCTTTTCAGATTTTTTAGAATGCAATTTATTTTCAGAGATTATGCATATCAACAATTATCAAACAACTGCAATTGGCATATTTATGCATCAGATGCAGACAACCCTTTTAATCTCATATTTGCACAGAACACTCAGCAAGTGCATGATCAGAAAATAATGCAAATGGCAGATGATGAATGAATATGCAAAATCAGATTTAATGTGCTATGCAGTAAAACTAAAAACAGGAAGTGCAAGAAATTTACCTGAAAAGTTCAGGAAGGGGTTTTCATTCTTGAGTGCCTTGGATTAATCCCCTCTTTATTAATCAGCTTCCAAGGCACACCTGCAAGTTAGCAAACTATTTTGCACAAATAGGCACCCAAGAAGTCTTGGGTCCTGACATGACAATATCACTCCTAGCAGGTTTTCTCAGCACATTTTTAACTTGATGATCATCAAATTTCATCAGAGGATAACCATCCATCAAATGTCCAGACTTGCCATAATGATGGCAAGAAGCAGCAGATTTCTGATTTGATTTATGCACATTCTTATTAGCATGAATTCTATGTGCATATGCATAAAAATTTTTGTTAACAGAATTAAAATTCTGTTTACCAAAACTAGTCTTACTTTGGCATCCTGCCAGCCAACAGGTTGCAGCCCTGTGACCTGGCTTTCCACAGTTATAGCATGAAAGTTTTGCAAATTATTTTACAGGGAATTTGACAGCATATGAGTTAATAGAATTCTTCTGAATATGCCAACAGTCCTTGACTGTATGGCCATTTTTCCCACACTCAAAACATGTAGAAATCTTTCTTCTAAATGCAAATTTATTCCCACCAAAATCATTTCTATTTGCAGAGAATTTAGCATGTTTGAAATTCTCATTCCTACCCTGAATATGCCAACAGTCCTTGACTGTATGGCCATGCTTTCTACAGTGAGAGCAATTGAGAGAATTTCTTCTAAAAGAACCTGACCAGCATTTAGAGACCTTGTGACCAGTTTTGTTACAGTTAAAACAGATGATGTGCTGGTTTTTTGAAACAGATTTGTTCTTATTAAAAACATGCTGATTTGTGTAAAGTATTTTGTATGATATGAGCATGATTTTTTCTTACCACTTGCAAACCAGCAATGAGTAGTAGTGTGTCCTACTTTATCACAATTAGAACATGTGACACTCTTTTTCTGAGGGACAGGGAACTTAACCTGTGAATCCCTACCATGCATTTCTCTAGCTTTCATATCATCTGATTTCATTAAGTTACATTCATGCATCAAGTGGCCAATCTTGTGACAGTAATGACATTTCATGATTTCCCTTTTATGTGCATGTCTAGGTGTATCAGTGTGTTTTACAGCATGCATATTTTCAATGTGATTCAATCCTTTCTTCACATGACTGACCTTTTCCATTTTTCCAGTTTGTTTTTGATTCTTCTGAACATTTGGTTGTTTATTTTCTGAGATGGTGGCTACATCTGATGTTTTGATAAAAGATGTCATTAGCTTATTTTTGAAAGCCTTTTTATTGACATTGTTGTAGCCTAACCCTTCCTTTTGAGTATTAACCTTAACTCCTAACAACCTGTCCAGATTTTCTTGTCCATCAACAAATTTAGACAAAGAGTTCCTCAAGTCTTGGATTTCATATTCAAGAGAGATAATTTGTAACTCATAACTAGCAATCTCTTGCTCACTGCAATTCACACATTCAGTTAGCACCTTGTTAGCAGTTTTATATTTCTCAATTTCATGTTCCAGATTGCTCAGTTTATCAGACTCTTCTATGTGAACAGACTTTCCTCTTTCTAATGCTACAAGTCTTTCAGACATAGCAGTGTTCAACAGTTTTAACTTTTCATTCTCCTTAGACAGAGCATCATTTGAATTAACTCATCAAGAATAGTCTGATCATCATTTGATATTTTTGGATTATTTGAAATTTCAGATTCTCTTTGCATATTTTCAATGTCTTTCTGAAGCTTTATGTTCACAGAAGTTATCACATCATATTTTTCAGCTATTAGACTCTTCTCGTCTTCAAGTCTTCTGAATTTCTTTTCATGATCAGTAATCTCATTTGCAAGTTCTTGTTTTTCAATTTTCAACAACCCAATTTGATCTTTAAGGATTTGAATATCAGAAAAACACGCATCATGAGATTGTGTCAACTCTAGACATTTTCTACAAGAAGAACTTGAACTTTCTAACCCAGTACCCTTTTTCAATTTTTTATACTGACTTCTTAACCTCTCATGTGACTCTAACAATTCAGCATATGAATTCTCTCAATCATCTAAAGTATAGTTCTCAAATGGATTTACCTCATCATCATCCTCTTCTTCATTTTGGCTGCCACTTTGAATGCTTCTGTTAGCCATCATGCAGCTGTCCTCATTTCTCTTCTGAGCTCGCTTCAGCATATCCAGAATGTCTTTAGCAGAACTGCAATCATGAAAGCAGGAATGTAAAGCCTTATCAGTAGCTGCCTTCATTAGATTCATAGCTATCTGATTCTCTTCATACATTGATCTGTGACTGTCAGTCCATTTGGACTTTTTCTTTGGCAATTTATGAGGACTGTGTGAAATTAACTTCCACAGATCAGGATTAACTGATATAACATAATTGTGCAGACTGACAGACCACACATTAAAATTTGAGCCGTTGAAAATGGTGGATCACCCATGGAAACAGATCAGATTTAGTGCAACAGGAATATTGATACACCAAAAGCAAATTAGCACCGAAGACTGCAGGATCGGATCTGCAGGTCGCTGGACCAACTCTGTACAGCCATGCACTGCCTTGTTTGCATGAATGAAGCATGTACAGGGTCTTACTGACTTTAGCTGATATTGCCTTCGACTGATTATCTAACAAGACTGCTGGACGAGGGAATTAAGACTGGCACGTGATCCGAGGTTGGCCTTCAAGCGCTCCAAGTCTGTACATTGGCCTTCAAGCTTCCAAGTCTGTACATTGGCCTTCAAGCTTTCCAAGTCCGTACATTGGCCTTCAAGATTCTCAAGTCTGTACAGCCTGCATTGTTGCTACAAAGTCTACACATCCCGTTTGCACTAAGTCTGTACATTGTCTGAGCATTCACTTGTCTGGTTGCATGAGGCAAAGTCTATACATTGGCCTGGCGCTCGCAAAGTCTGTACATCGACTTGGCACTGGCAAAGTCTATACATTCATGAGCCTTGGCTGTTCATCGTCTGCTGCATGTCACTTCAAGTCTATACATGGTCTTGGCATTTGCATTCATTGTTCTTTACATCATCAAGTCTGTACACTGGCAGCAGCAATGCTCGCACAACACTAAGTCCATACATTGCACAAGTCTGAACATTGGTATCTTTACCTACGTTCAAGTCTGTACATCCATATGTGCATTATGCATTGATCAAGCCAAAGTCTGTACATCGATATGTTGCTTTGATGCCGTAGCATGTCTATACACTCGCTATTGTGCATATGCATAGTCTATACATCGTTGAGCTTCACACACATATCTTCTAAGTCTATACATCCATCTGTTGAAGATTGATCGTGTCTATACATTGTGTGCATTTAGCTGCTAAGTCTGTACATCCCTTGACTGCATGCCTGAGCTTCCCTTGTCGTTGTGCATACTTAGTTAGATGCTAAGTCTATACATTGCTCATGCATCTTTACTTAAAGTCTATACATCCGTTTGCTCCTTTATCATGCATGCATTATAGAAAGTCTGAACATTATTTTCTCATGCACGAAATCAAAGCCTGTACATGCCTCTGCATTGCATATGTGAAGTCTATACATGCTATAGCTTCGCATTCACAAAGTGTGTACACGCCACTGCATTGCATACATGAAGTCTGAACATTGCTTCAGCGTTGCCTTCAGCCAAGTCCATACATCGACTGGCAGCCTTCAGCAAAGTCTGAACATTACATCATTGTTCATGCATTGCTTTCATCAAGTCTATACACTTCCTTGTTGCATGTCTATACATTCGATTGCTTCATGTCTCACACACAAGTCTGCACATTGCTTGACAGTATGCCATAGCCTTGCATAACAAAGTCTGTACATTGCATCGTTTGTTCATGCATTGTCTCAACAAGTCTGTACACTCGTCCATTGCTTCACTCGACCAACTCTGTACAGCCATGCACTGCCTTGCTTGCATGAATGAAGCATGTACAAGGTCTTACTGACTTTAGCTGATATTGTCTTCGACTGATTATCTAACAGGACTGCTGGACGAGGGAATTAAGACTGGCACGTGATCCGAGGTTGGCACCTGGCACGTGACCCGAGGACAAAGAGGGCATAAGCCCAGCACACGCCCTAGTTGCTGCTGCTATAAATGTGAAGCTTCTTCTCCTGAAGAAGATTGATCGAGTGCTGATAAAAAGAAAGAGGGTCTGCACGATCCAACAAGAAGAAAAAGTAACCAGCAGAGAGTGATAGAAGAAGAGAGCAGCAGAGAGCAGAAGAAGAAGAAGAAAGAAGAAGAGTGAGCCTGAGCAGAAGAATAGAGAGAGCAGAAGAGAGATCGAGAAAGAGAAAGATAGTGAGAGAGAAAAGGAGAGCAAAGAAGAGAAAGAGAGAGCGTGAGTTGAGAAGAAGAAGAAGAGAAGTAGCAGAAGAAGTTCCTACTGGACCGTGGATCAGATCCAGGCCAGTCAGCTCCGTTGAGAGCCACATTGTGCATTTGAGTTTCCAGCTTTCTGTTTGCTGTGTTATTTTCATTTCTTGTTTTTCCTTTTGTTACTCTGATTACTTTTGTTCTTCCTCTTGTTCTTCTTCTGTTTTCTGCCTCTCTACTGCTCTCTTCTTCTATCACTCTCTGCTGCTCTCTTTTTCTTCTTGCTGGATCGTGCAGACCCTCTTTCTTTTTATCAGCACTCGATCAGTCTTCTTCAGGAGAAGAAGCTTCGCATTTATAGCAGCAGCAACTAGGGCGTGTGCTGGGCTTGTGCCCTCTTTGTCCTCGGGTCACGTGTCAGGTGCCAACCTCGGATCACGTGCCAGTCTTAATTCCCTCGTCGAGCAGTCCTGTTAGATAATCAGTCGAAGACAATATCAGCTAAAGTCAGTAAGACCCTGTATAGGCTTCATTCATGCAAGCAAGGCAGTGCATGGCTGTACAGAGTTGGTCGAGTGAAGCAATGGACGAGTGTACAGACTTGTTGAGACAATGCATGAACAAACGATGCAATGTACAGACTTTGTTATGCAAGGATATGGCATGCTGTCAAGCAATGTGCAGACTTGTGTGTGAGACATGAAGCAATCGAATGTATAGACATGCAACAAGGAAGTGTATAGACTTGATGAAAGCAATGCATGCACAATGATGCAATCTTCAGACTTTACTGAAGGCTGCCAGTCGATGTATGGACTTGGCTGAAGGCAGCGCTGAAGCAATGTTCAGACTTCATGTATGCAATGTAGTGGCGTGTACACACTTTGTGAATGCGAAGCTATAGCATGTATAGACTTCACATATGCAATGCAGAGGCATGTACAGGCTTTGATTTCGTGCATGAGAAAACAATGTTCAGACTTTCTATAATGCATGCATGATAAAGGAGCAAACGGATGTATAAACTTTAAGTAAAGATGCATGAGCAATGTATAGACTTAGCATCTAACTAAGTATGCACAACGACAAGGGATGCTCAGGCATGCAGTCAAGGGATGTACAGACTTAGCAGCTAAATGCACACAATGTATAGACCTGATCAATCTTCAACAGATGGATGTATAGACTTAGAAGATATGTGTGTGAAGGTCAACGATGTATAGACTATGCATATGCACAATAGCGAGTGTATAGACTTGCTACGGCATCAAAGCAACATATCAATGTACAGACTTTGGCTTGATCAATACACAATGCACATATGGATGTACAGACTTGAACGTAGGTAAAGATACCAATGTTCAGACTTGTGCAATGTATGGACTTAGTGTTGTGCGAGCATTGCTGCTGCCAGTGTACAGACTTGATGATGTAAAGAACAATGAATGCAAATGCCAAGACCATGTATAGACTTGAAGTGGCATGCAGCAGACGATGAACAGCCAAGGCTCATGAATGTATAGACTTTGCCAGCGCCAAGTCGATGTACAGACTTTGCGAGCGCCAGGCCAATGTATAGACTTTGCCTCATGCAACCAGACAAGTGAATGCTCAGATAATGTACAGACTTAGTGCAAACGGGATGTGTAGACTTTGTAGCAACAATGCAGGCTGTACAGACTTGAGAATCTTGAAGGCCAATGTACAGACTTGGAAAGCTTGAAGGCCAATGTACAGACTTGGAACGCTTGAAGGCCAATGTACAGACTTGGAAAGCCTGAACCAATGTACAGACTTAGACCACCTACATGCTATGCAATGTACACACTTCTAATGCCTGCAGTCTATGCAATGTATAGACTTGGAGGACTTGTATGCTGTGCAATGTGTAGACTTGAGGTCTCGCATGCAATGCAGTGTGTAGACTTTGAAGTGCTTGCAGCTGTGCAATGTGCAGACTTTGAAGTCTCGCATGCAATGCAGTGTGTGGACTTGTCATGCCTACACAAGGCGATGTACATATTTGATGCGTGATGCTAATGTGCAGACTATGTAAATGCATGCAGTGTATAGACTACACTTATCTGGGGAGTCGACCCATCTAGAAAGGGGGTCGACCCACTTCTGTCCAGACTATGCTGAGTGTGATGATGCATGGATGTTTAGCCTGTACTAACTTCCACAAGCAGAGTAAAGCAACTGATGTATATGTATATGAATACTTTATGCAGCAGATAACATGACTGAACATCAAATGCAATGCTTTAGATCTGATAAACTGACTGAACAGCAATGCAATGCTTTATGCTCTCATAAACTGATTGAACATCAGAATGACTAAAATGACTGAATATAACATGGTGACTCACAGTGCTTAACTCACATCAAAACCAATCATCAAAACCATAGGGGCACAACAGATCGGCATCCTCAGTGCGCAGAATCTTTGGTGGAGGTAGGGGGATGGTTCCCTAGCTTGTGTACTTCATTTCCCGCGAGCTTGGTAACCCGAGGCGAGCCGAGAGGGTTTATTTCTTTGCCGGGGTTAAAACGTGTGATTTTCGGGTGTGAGCCGGATTTAGTGTTTTGATTGTGTTTTTGGGATTTAAATGGGTCCTCTCGGTGTTAGAGAGGTTGGGGAATGATTTTCCCTTATTTTCCCCTTCACATGGGTGTGAACGGGGTGTGGAATGGGATTTTCCATCGAATTTGCTGTTTTTGGGTTTACGAGTGGGTAGCGGTCATTCCAGGGACCGCCACTAGTCCTGGCGATCCTCTGAGGGCCGCCACTTACTCTGTTATGTCGGTTCGGCCTTACAGTCTTGCGATGGACCGCTAGGTGGTGCTAGCGGTCCAGGCACGACCATTGTTCTCACGCTAGCGGCCAAGGGGCTGACCGCTGCGTTGTCGCTTGGGTTCCGTGGGGTGGCGGCCTAGCGGCTGACCGCTAGCCAGGGGTTGCGGTTAGGTCAGCGCCGCTACTCAGGGGGTTGCAGTCTAGGAGGTGACCGCCCCTGACCGTGTGTTTCTAGCAAGTTGCTAGCGGCCCAGAGTGGACCGCTACGTGGTGGCTTGTGGTCTTGGGTGGACCGCCAAGAGGTGTGACGGTCCAGGGAGGACCGCCACCCTATTTTCCCTGCTAGTTGTGTTCTGTTCGTGTTGTGTTGGCTCTCGGTTGACCCGGTTGTGATCCAGTGGTCAACTTTCGATCTCGTGGATGTCCCGGACACCCCGTGGATTCTGTGTCCGTATTTTTGGGGTGTCTAGAGGTATCGTGTTATCTTGATTAGCGTGTCCATAGGTTTGGAGGGTCCTGGTGACCCCATGTGTTCCAGGCTATCGTGTTCTCGCTAGGTCGAGTCGCCGTGAGTCGGCGTGAGTGTGGTGGGCTATTCCCGCACGTCATTGGCTTTCCGGGAAGTGTTTTCCGTGTGGGCCATGTGGATGGCCTTGGACTGCGAGTCCAGTCACCCAGCTTGGGGCTAGAGGTTTCCCGCTTTTCCCTTGGATAGGGGATCGACTTGGCAGCTTGTGAGTTGTCTTGGGAATCATGTTACCATGATTTCAGACCTAGGGATTAGGCCATATTGACGACATGGAGTCGTCCCGGTGCAACGGTCTTGACCCGAGTCGTGTGACTCAAGGACCATTGAGCTAGTAGGTCTAGTGGGCTGTCCAGAGTCTGGTGGCCCTGGGCTACCTGTTACTTTGTGTTACTCACGATGGGTGCGTGAGTTATTTTTCGTGTTCACGTTTAGTGACCTCCCACTGATCATAGCCTTCTTACAGCACGCGTGTGCTGACCCACCCGGGAGTGGTGGAGCGGCTTACCCGAGAGAGATGGTTTTTAGGCTGGTTACCGTAGGGCCCCTTCGCGTAGCCTGAGTCCGGGCTTTGGGGAAGAACCAGTTAGAGGATCTGACCTAGGACGCATGGTCTGTGTGTGTAAACTTGGTTGGGGGCGTCGGACCCGGGCTGACGAGCGCGACCCCAGCTAGTCTTTGTTCATGGTACTGGTTGTGTGTGTCTCAGTCTCCACCTGGGACGGCGTAGGGAGACACTGAGGTGCGGTGTAAGACGTCAGTGGACGCATCCGACCTTGCTTATGGTGGGTAGTGCTCCCGTCACGTGACGTGAGTTTCTTGTGACTTGAGTTTTCGTTTCCCATCTGCGAGACGTGGATTTACGTGTAGTTGTGGGTGTTTCCTGAGGTAGAGGTCTAGGGTTTTTGGTGAGCGCCACCGAGGGTTTTCCCTAGACAGTGTAGGGTTCATGACGGCGAGGCCGTGATCGTGTCTACCCAGATCGTGTGGTCTTGTGTTCGGCCTTCGTCTGTGGGGATGGGTCTCCACGACAGGGTTGTCGTGGTGTATTTTTTGGTGGTGTACCCAGAGTTTCTTGTTAGTCTGGTAGTCCCCCAATTGTGAGATCGGGACGTGTTTTCCGGTATAGTAGGAGTAGCTAAGCGCCGAGTTTTTACTGGTCATCGATTTTGATGTTCCTACTGTTCTTGCTACTTTCTGCTACCGCCGTTGTTTACGGTTGGGGTTCCGCGGGACTCCTATTGAGCCAGTGATAGGAGGCTCACCCCTGCTTTTCAGGTGTGACGGTTCTTCCTTGAGGTTCAAGGGTGTTGTGCGGAGGTTCTTAGTTGTCAGCTCACCGGGTCGAGTATTCACTCGATGTTAGGTATGCTTCTCTACCTTAACTGTACTTTGGTTGGACTGGACTCTATTGTAGTTGTTTATTTATTTCTATTAATTATTGAATTATCATATTTTATTTCCTATTTCTTTGTACCTCCACACTCCTTTTAGCCTTTCCGAGCCCTCCGGCTCGTGGGCGACGGGCCAAGATTCGAATGATATTAAGTTCTTCTCAGTATCTGGATCTTGGGTCGTTACAGCTAATATAACCCATGTCGTCTCAACACTAATGTCATGTCTTGTGTCTCACAATTCTACAGGTTTGCAATTTAAGCATAATTCTGTGGAATTTTTGTCATGTGACGTATCATCAACGATAAACATAAACAACTTATGGTGCCCACACTTTAGAATTTTCCTATTATCATATATGATTAGCATCTATGTGTTTGTATTGATCTTTCTTTACCTTTCTCCTTCTCTTGTTTTGCATCACTCATGATGGCTGACAGTGCTTCTTCATCCATCTCTATGGGTGATGCTGAAAGCTTGCCAGTCTTGGGCATAAAATGGTCTAGCTTTCAACTTGTGATCACATCCAATCCTGATGAGCTCAGTGAGATGATGTTCCAAGGGTTGTAAAACTCTTGGAGTAGCGGCCTTTCTTGATTTTTGATGTCATGAGGGAGGAGTTACGAGATCTATTCATAGCCTATCATGCTATAGGCTACCCTGGTAAATGATGGATGTCCATACTGGAAGCGGCATGATCTTATCTTTACAACCTTTATCAACATGAGCGTAGAATATGTTGCAAAATAGAGACACTCCCCCGCATTATACAACTACAAGAGAAATCAGATCCTATCAAAAAAGTTGAAACGACATTGGTGAAGGAGTTTGTTGACTTGTCTCATCATCGACATGAGCTATCTGACATCTTTGAGGCCAAACTGTCTTAGTTACTTAATAGTTGTGAGAATTTTCTAAACTTACGAGAGGTGGTGACTCTATGCTTGCTCTTCATATCCTCGATAGATGCCAACTCTAGCAGATTCAACAACAAATGCAAGAATATAAAGAACACAATGTTGCATTTAAAAAGTAGATCTTAGAGTTGGAGTAGAGTTTTCCCTGAGGTGCATTTATAGTCATTGATCAGTAGGACATCGACATGTATGGACTTTAGGCATAGGCCATATAAACTTGTCTATTCGTTCATATTTTTCCTTCTTCGTCATGTTACGAGTCATTGCATCATATGATTAGTTGTCATATGATGCAATGACTCATAACCTCATGAAGAAGGAAAAATATGAACAAATGGGCAAGCATGTTGATGTCCTATTGATCAATGACAATGAGTGCTCCTCTCCCCCTCAAGGGTGACTCTCCGTCAACTCTGAGATATGCTTTTTTAATGCAACCTTATATTCTTGATATTCCTACATTTGTTGATGAATCTACTGAATTCGAGCATCTATCGAGTACATGGAGTGGAAGCATAGAGTCACCACCTCTGATAAGCTCAGAAAATTCCGGTGGCTATTGAGTAATTGAGACATATTGACCTTAAAGATGTCGGATAGCTCATGTTGGTGACGAGACAAGTCATCAAACTCCTACACCAAAGCCGTCTCAGCTCTGTTGATATGATCTACCTTATAATTGTATAATGTAGGGGAGTGCCTTCATTTCCCAATGTATCATGTGCTCCTGCTGATAAAGATTGTAATGGCCAGACCACAATACTTCCAATGTGGACATCCATGATTCACCGGGGTAGCCTATAGCATGATAGGGTATGGTGCGACCTCGCAGCTCCTCCCTCATGACTTCAAAAGTCAATAAAGGCCAATGTTCCAAGAGTTTTTGTAACCCTTAGAACATCATATCACTGAGCTTATCAGGATGATGTTTGATCACAGGCTGAAAATTAGGCCATTCTAAGCCCAAGGCTAGCAAGCCCTTAGCATCACTCGTAGGGCTAAGTGAAGAAGCACCATCAACCATCATGGGATCTACAAAAAAGAAGAGGAAAAGAAGAGAGATCAATGCAAATACATAGATGCTAACCATATATGATAACAGGGAAATTCTAAAGTATGAGCATCACAAGTTGTCTATATTTATGGTTGATGATATATCATACGACAATAAGTCCACAAAATTGTGCTCAAATTGCAAACATGTGGAATTGTGAGACATAGGATAGGACCTTGTTGTTGAGATGATAGGGGATTGTACTAGCACCCTCTGCCAGTGTCTCAGATAAGCAAGAGAATATAACACTCATAGAGATCCCTGAAGAGGTCATAAGCTGATGAGTATAAGTGTGAGATAACCAAAAGAAACAACTATGGATACATACCCTCCTTGAAAAGAGAATCGTCACAAGGCAAGGGTATGGATGCAAGTGCCACTTCAAATTCCTCACGAGTGCATGATAGAACTAAAAAAGGGGAGAGATCATGTTGAGTAAAATTATACATGCTCATTGATGAGACCAAAATGACCAGAACAAATTGGGAATGGTTGTCATCTCCTGTAAGATTCTCTTCGTCCTAGTGCCAGGGGATATGTTAGTTGGGGATGTCAATTGTTCTTTGTCTTTGTTATTCCCTGCAATGTTGTCCTGGGGTGGAGTCACAGAGGGGAGCTCAGTTATCGCATTCCCCTCTTGAGGGACTCCTAAGGTGCTTGAATACTTAGAGGAGATCTACCCGATGAAGAGGGTACATCATTTCTTTCCTCCATTAAGTTGGCACCAGTAGCTCCTAAGAATAAGTCAAATGTTGAGCTCACATGTACACGAATTGCTAAAGAAGGTTAAGAAAAAATAATAACAAAACAAATCGCATACCCTCGTCATAAGATAACATAACATATTGCTTAGCATTCTTCTCTAGCGAAGTCTCCTCAAAGACATTGCCCTAACCTGAAGTACTATCTTGATTTTCCCTATTTGCGAATTGGCCCTCTTCTATATCATCCTCTACTCTCTTGCTTGGGGGGTATCCTTGTTACAATGGCCCATGTTTGGGGCTTGATAGTCTTGAGAGTTGCCCATTAATATATTGTCCTATGAAACCTTGATTCCTTGCATTTCATGGAGGTATGTATTCATTTGTAGGCTCTATAATGAAAATTTTGATCACGGAAATACTAGTTCATAATGATATTTTGAGAAAACACTCACTAGAGGAAGAAGTCTTAGAGTGTGGTGAGAAGTGGTAGGGGAAGGTGGTAAGGTATGAACCTGAGGAGGGTTCCTCATTATAAGGTCAATGAAATATTTTTGCTGGTCTAAGGAATGGTCTAAGGAATGCGAACCGAGATTCAGAGGGGGGGATGAATGAATCCCATTTTAAAATTTGGCCAATTAAAAATTACACTCATAAAATTTTGCGGAATTAAAGACCAACTAGCTTAATTGAATATAAACTAGCTATGATGAGACACACTATCAAACAGGTGGTCAGCGTAAGCAGCGAACTACACAGCAGCTTCTAAGCTGTTTGCAAAAACAAACCGACCACACAATGAGCTCTAAAAGCACTCAACAGAACAGTCAATTTGGAAGCGCACCTAGGTATTCATCTAACGTAAATCAGATAAGTATCAAACCACAATAGACAGAGAATTTTTAGGTGATTCGATCCTCCAGACCTACATCCACCCCACACTCAAACCAGATTGTAGATTCCGCTGTCAAACAGCTTGAACAGCTGGGCCTCACAGCTTGCCAACAACAGCTGAGCTTCACAGCTTACTTAACTGTTGACTAACAGCTTGACTACTGGGCAATACAGCTTCACCACCGCTGCCTAACAGCTTGATCTACTGGGCCTTACAGTTTAGCCTCTACTGATACACAGCTTAGAAAAAGTATGAAAAAGGAAAATAGAAAACCAAGAAGTTCAGCATCGAAAAGCTGACAGTAAAATCAAATCAAAATGCTCACACAGAAGCGTTGTGCCTTGGATCTGATCCAAAGGACACCGTGGAAACAAAATCTTCAAGAAATGCTTCAATTGCTTCACAACCTCTTCTCTCGAGATCCCTTTTCTTCACTATCTCATGATCACTTTTCACTCTCGGACTCACTCTTCTTTCTCTCAGATTTCTGCTGAAATACGGCACTCTGTTTTCTTCTCAGATTTCTTCTTCTCTTCTGCTCTCTCAGACTGCTTCCAATCTCTCTATCTTCAAGCTTCCTTGCTCTATCTGCCTTCTCTTCTTTTCTTTTCTGCCCTCTAATCCTCTTTTATAAGCAACAGACGATGGGCGCGTGGATGCCATGTTTCTCGCCCAAACTTTCACGCAGATCTGATCCTTCGAGGTTCCACGTGTCAGAATCGTGGTACTGTAGCAGTCAATGTGGCAAGATTATCTGGTCCGCTCCTTATCTTGGATCACATGCCATTGGGTAAAAGTCTTGAATCACGTGACTCCATTAAGTGTAAGGCTCCCTGCTCGAAATTGGGTCCTTTAGTTGAATTAACCCTATCAAGAAGGAATAGGACATTTCATCAAACACCTTATAGTCATAGCATCATAGTGAAAATATATGCTTAATCAATATTCAGAAACCTTAATTGATCAGATCAAGCCTAGTACGTGTGCACATACCTTACCTAATTCGTGTGCACATACTTGATATCACTACAAGTGTCGACACTCCTAGTATGCATAGACCTTCCTATGTGTATGCATAGACCTGAACGAGCACAATCCAAATGTGCACAGACTTGAACACTGGACATGCACAAACCTTTATATGTTGAAATCAAGTGTGCGCAGACCTGAAACCAAATGTGCACAGACCTTGAGGTGTAAGTGTGCAAAACCTGCACCGACTTTATATGTGTTTCTATAGAGACGTGCACCTACTATATGCAAGCATAATGCAGATGATGCACCGACCTTGGTCTTGCACAAATGGGATGTGCACCGACCTTGGTCTTCCAAATGCATGAATATGCACTGACCTTACATGCACTAGCTAAAAAGGTGCATCAACTTTAATGCAGTATTCTAAACATGCACCGACCTATATGAGCAAGCTACAGGAACGTGCATCGACTTTGTATGCTATATGAGTGAATATGCACTAACTCTATGCTCAGACATGCAAGGCAAATATGCACCGACCTTTTATAGACACAAGGTGAGTGTGAACCGACCTTTATGTATGAAAACTAATTGTGCACAGTCCTTATATGAGTCTAACAAAGTATGCAACGACCTTGGCAATGCAGTATATAGAAATGTTGCACCGACCTTCTAAGTGAGCATGCAATTGTGCACCGACCTGGCAAGCAAATGTGCTTGGGCTTTATATGCAGTCTTGCATTCTGCGCAGACATGATGTGCACAGACTTGAACAATGTGTGCACCTACTTTGCATGACTAAGACCTGAGCATGCATCGACCTTATGTAGTGCTACAATAAATGTGCACAGACTTGAGCTAAGTAACATATGGAACATGCATTCATCTTATATGACTTAAGCTAGAAATGAGCATTGACCTTGCCTAATAAGGCAAATGATATATGCATTGACCTGTAAGCTTCAATGCAATGGCTAACTGGCGTTGACCTTTTGTGACCTTTTTGACTAGTCATTAGCGTTGACTTTTTGTCACCTTTTTGAATAGCCAGTACTTTAAGTCATTCTCAGAACCTGTTCTGACATATCTTCACACTGCTATATAAAGATGATGAGATTAGTAATAAATCCATCAAAATTATATTATCAAGAATATATGTATATTTATAATGAGTCATAATATTTGTCATCATCAAAACTTCAGAACCATAGGGACACAACATACCATAGTTGGAAAACTAAAGCATTTAGCCTAGGTACTAAAAAGGTAGGGTGCTAACAAAAAACTACCTCGCAGTCAAACTAAGGAACAGATCCTTCATCAGTTGGAGAGTCTAGACTCCTCAGAGGAAGCAAGTTTGATGGACGACACTGACAGGTGGCTTAGAGAATCTCTTAGAGCAAACTTTGATGAAATCCTCACCAGGGAAGAGATTTACTGGAAGTAGAGATCCAAAGAGAAATGACTCAAGGAAGGTCACATGAATGCTGCTTATTTCCAGAGGATCATTTCAAGG
Organism: Amorphophallus konjac; assembly: GCA_022559845.1. Classification (NCBI taxonomy): domain Eukaryota; kingdom Viridiplantae; phylum Streptophyta; class Magnoliopsida; order Alismatales; family Araceae; genus Amorphophallus; species Amorphophallus konjac. Next base: position 531,732,751 of record CM040121.1, read on the forward strand.
AGGAGAATCAACCATATAGCTCTCATCAAGGTCGATGATCAGATTGTAGATAGAAGGACATAAGAGGGTATGCCAAAGAGTTATACTCTAGGCTTTTTGGCATAAAGAGGCCCCTCCCAACTCTTTTTAACAACTAATCTGAAATATGAATGTTCAAACTTTTTTCCGCTGCATTGTAATTAATATTATGATGCACCTTGAAAAGTTTTTTTAGGTAGGGGAAAATGCACATTGATCGTTACATTAAGGAATGACAACTTCGCTTCCTCGCTCCCACGTGCATCACTTTTAAGAAGACATCGAAATGAGTTAACAATCTTCTCTCACCCACCAAAATGACTTAAATAAGAAGATATAGCGCTTGCCTTCCGTGAAAGGCACAAGATCCCAAGTATGCCTGCGATCTTGAGCACAGAGTTCCTTATCCATGGCATGGAATTATTACAATAGGTCGGTCTAGTAATTAGGGGCCCGACCATTCGACGGTCTACAACTTGCAAAAAGAATAAGGTTTGGATGTCATTTCAAAGTTTCTACTCTATTGTCTTAAGATAATACTCATTTTTTTCCCATGCCTCTTATCTAAACTAGGTTGAAAGCTTCTTTCTCCCCTTTGGTTAGATCTAATCCCCATCACACTTTTTCGATCCAAGGAAGAAGGAAGAGAAATAGATGCCCTTATCCTTGAAAGTAACTTGTTGGCTACAATGTATTCCTCCTTAGAAATTGAATGTAACGGCAAGTGCCAACATCTTATACGATAGTTCATCGGTTCAGTCACAGTCATCTGAAGTGAGGGACCTTTGGTATAGAAGCAGGACGGAGAGAAGTAGAGAGAATCTTGTTTACACGGTACTCTCATTCCTTTCTTTATTCTCTTCTTCTAATGAATGGTGTAAAAATCTGCAACCATACAAGGTCCACTACACTGAGGAGCATGTGTGTAGACCTGACTTTGTATAGGACTTACTTCCCCAACTTTCTCCTGCAGAATGTGAGGCTTTGCCCAGTCCCTTTAGGGAGAAGGAGATCAGATAGGCAGTGTTTTCCCTTGCAGTTGACAAAGCTTCAGGTCCAGATGGTTTTTCTATAGTTTTCTTCCAAAACTATTTAGATATCATCAAGGAGGACCTAATTCAAGCATTATGTGAATTCCAAGAGGGAAGGGCTCACTTGAGGGGCATCTAACCAAACTCTCTTGGTTCTCATCCCCAAAAAATAGGGTGTTGAAGGCTTTGCAAAATTTAAACCTATCAGTTTGTTGAATAGCACCTACAAAATTATCACTAAGTTGTTGGCCAGGAGACTAGATAGGGTGATTGACAGAGTGGTCAGTGGACACCAAAGGACTTTAATCAGGGGAAGACATATTCAAGAGAACTTTCTTGTTGCTCAGGAGTGCTTGCATGCTATGAAGATTCAAAAGAAGAGGGGGGTGGTACTTTAGCTGGATTTTGAGAAAATATGTAATGCCCCGGATTTTTTTCGGATCCTTGTTCGTGGGTCCCGGATCTGGTTTCTCGGAGTGTCCGACTCCGTTGTGTCTGAAATTTTATTTCAGACATCTTTCGTGTTCGGATCGGCGCGATCCGGAGTTGTTTCGGAGGTCCGGAGTGCGTCCGTGGCTTTTTCCGCGTGTGTTTTCGATTCCCGGTGTGGGTTTCGGCTTTTTCTTCGGAATCTCGTTGCGGGTGAACCGGACCGTTCACCTAGGCGAGTGTAGTACCGTTGAGATCGGTGCGTTCCGAGGATCGCGAGGGTGTGATTTTCTATTTTTTGGGATTTTTCTGGATTTTCGGATTTTCCTATATATATAACCTTTTCCCTCTCTCCCCTCTCATTTCTCTCTTCTCTCCCTCTCTCTTCTCATGCTCTCTCCTCTCTCCCTCTCTCTCCGGCGGCAGATGGAGCGGAGTACGGGCGAGGTGGGGACGGCGCGGGCGAGGCGCGGGCGAGGATGGATGAGGATCGAGGTGGTGGAGGCGCGTGGGAGCTCGGCCGTGGGTTCGTGGGACGGCGAGGCTTCAACGGCGTTTTCTTCGTGGATCGGCATCCACGGTGCGCGAAATCTTCAGTGGAGGTAGGGAGATGGACCCTCAACCCGCGTACTTCATTTCTCGCGAGTTTCGTAGGCCGTGGTGAGCCGAGCGGGCTAAACGGGGTGATTTGGGAAAAATGCATGTTTTTGGGGAGTGAGCCGAATCTTGTGTTTTGATCGTGTTTTTGGGGTTTAAATGGGTCCTCTCGGTGCTAGGGAGGTTGGGGAATGTTTCCCCCTTTGTTTCCCCATCACCCGGGGGTGATCGGGGCGTGGAATGGATTTCTTCGTGCTTCTCACCGTGTTTCGGGCGCGGACTGAGAACGCGCTACCCACAAGTAGCGCGTTCTTGATGGTCGCGCTGCCCCGACGGGGCGCGTTCATCGGAGAAGATGAACAGTAAGGCGGTTCCTGTCGCGCTATGGGGTCTTGGCGCATTCTGCGTTGTCGCGCTAGGGGTCTCTAGCGCGATCTGCGTTGTCGCGCTAGGGGTTCCTAGCGCGATCTTCATTATCGCACTAGGGATCCCTAGCGCGACCTGTCTGGTCGCGCTAGGAGAGCCTAGCGCGTTCTGGCTTGTCGCGCTAGGTGACCCTAGCGCGATCTTCCCTGTTGTTTTGTGCTCCCCTGGGGCCGTGTGTGCCCCGGACACCTCGTGGAGTTCTGCGACCGTGTCTTTGGGTGTCCAGAGGTACCATGTTATCTCGATAAGTGTGTCCATGGGTTTTGGTGGGTCCGGGTGACCCCAGATGTTCCGGGCTTCCGGGTTCTTGCTAGATCGAGTCACCGTGTATCGGTGTGAGTGCGGCGAGGTTTCCCCGCACGTCGTGGTTTCTCAGGGAGTTGGTTTTGAGTGGGCCATGTGTGTGGCCTTGGTCTGCGAGTCCAGTTGCCCAGCCTGGTGCTGGAGGGTTCTCGCTTTTCCCAGGGTTGGGAAATCGGTGTGGCAGCTTGTGGGCTGCCTTGGGAATCGTGCTTCTGTGATTTCGCGTAGGCCGTACCTATGGCCTGTGGACCGCGAGTCCATGTCCTAACTTGGGACTGGAGGTCTCCTGAGTTCCCAGGTGGGGAAATGGTCTCGGCGATTGCGATTCGCCTCGTGAGTCATCGCATTGTGATTTTGGACCTAGGGATTAGGCCAGATTGAAGGCTCAGTGCTGTCGTGTGCAACGGTCTTGACCCCGAGTCTTGTGACTCAAAGACCGTTGGGTTTCGTAGGTCTAGTGGACCATCCGTAGTCTGGTGGCGTCGTGCCACCTGTTACTCCATGTTACTCGCGATGGGTGCGTGCGTGCGTGGTTTTCTGTGTCCACGTTCTGTGACACGTCCACTAGTCGTAGCTTTCCCATGGCACGCGTGTGCTGGCTCGCCTGGGAGCGGCTGAGCGGCGTACCCGAGAGAGGCGGTGAGTAGGCTGGTTACCGCAGGGCCCCCACGTACTTCCGAGTCCGGGTTTAGGGGGAAATACCAGCTAGAGGACAGGCCTAGGGTGTACGGTCTGAGTGTGCACACGAGGTTGGGGGCATCGGACGGCGCCGGCAGGCGCGACCCCAACTAGTCCTTGTTTTGTGGTACTGGTTACTGTGTGTGTCTGAGTCTCACGCCTGGGGCGTCGTAGCTAGACACTTGTGACGCGGTGTAAGACGTCAGGGGACGCATCCGGTCGTTCTTCTAGTGGGTGGTGCTCCTGTCACGTGACGTGAGGTGTTGTGTACCGGGTTCTGTTTCCGTCCGCGAGACGGGACTTCGTGAGTGGTTTCGGGAGTGTTCCCGGAGTCGAAGTCTGGGGTTTCCGGTGAGCGTCACCGAGGGCCTTTCTCCAGACAGTGTTGTGTTCACGACGGTGAGGTCGTGACTGTGTTTCCTGACCGTGTGGTTTTGACTTGGGCCCTTTTTCGGAGGGCAGGCCTCCGCTACGGAGGTAGCGTGGCGTTTTCTTAGTAGCATGGCTAGGGCGGTTCGTGTCTGATGGTCCCCGATCGTGGGATCGGGTGGTCGGGCGCGTGGCTTGGTTGTCCCCCGACGGGAGACTAGATTGTGTTTTCTGGTACAGTAGGAGTAGCTGTAGAGCCGAGGTTTTGTCAGCCACCGTAGTTACTTTCCTGCTTTCGTGGTTACTTCTTTCCGTGGTTGTCTTGCTAGCGTAGCTTTCCTTCTGCCGTTGTTTCTCAGTTGGGGTTCCGCGGGATCCCTAGTGGGCCAGTGACAGGAGGCTCACCCCTGCGTTTCAGGTGCGGCGGTTCTGCCTCGGGGTTCGAGGGTGCTGTGCGGAGGTTCTTAGTAGCCAGCTTGCCGGGCCGAGTGCACACTTGGCATGTGGTACATTTTACTGCTTTAGACTGTACTTTTCTGTTGGACTGGACTCTGTCGTAGTTGTTCATTCATTTCTGTTAATTGTTGAATTGTCCTGCTTTATTTCCTATTCCTTTGTGCCTCCACACTCCTTTTTAGCCCTTCCGAGCCCTCCCGGCTCGTGGGCGGCGGTGCGAGTCTCGGGTTATCGGGCCTTCCCGGTAATCGAATTCTCGGGCCGTCACAGCTGGTATCAGAGCGTGGTTGTGGACGTACATGGGAATTCGAGATATTGTAGTGATCAGAGTCCGTAAGGTCCAGTACAGTCAACAGTTGGCATAGGGATTCGTGCATGTTTTCCGCTTTGTTTCTCGCTTAAGAGCTTGAGTGCGCTGTGCGACGCTGTGAAGGTGGTTGCTGTCCGCGGCTTTCGTGCCAGCGTGGGGTCTACGGATTGAGGTCGAGAGCCTTCTCCCTCATCGGTGGTGGCCCTGGTTGTGCTGCGTTGGGCAGAGGTTGCTGGCAGGCGTGAGTTCGCGGTGCTGCGTTCGAGGAACCTACAGCATGGTCAGGTGGCTGGAGAGGATTTTTCGTGGTTAAGTGGCTGTGAGCGTGCTCTGAGGGAGCTGTTGTCGGTTTTGGCCACTCCAGCTTGAGGTTTGTCCAGCCCCTGAGGTTTTCAGGTCGTGATTTTAGGTGGCAGAGCGGGTGTTCTGATCGAGAAGTGTGCTCGGGTGAGCGGAGGATCTTCTCGGTGAGCTGCTGTTTCGTCGAGCCTAATGATCTTGTCGTGCTCTGTGGCGTCAGAAATGACATGTCGGTCCCGATTATTTTGCAGATTTCGAGGTAGGATTGGGCTGTGGTGTCCCAGTAAGTTTTGCTCCTACGCTCTTGTGTGCGAATGGGTTGTGTTCGCCCTGGAGTTGGCTTGAGATGTAAAGGCTCCGCGGTGCGTTCGGGACTCGAGGATGAGCGTCGGCGGTTGTCGTTACGGCTCGTGTTGCGGCTCTTGGCATGCCGTGTTGCAGTTCGAGGAATTGTAGCGGTGGTGCATCGAGAGATGCTGTGATTGTGGTCCGACGGGACACTTGGTAAGTGTTGTCGGAGGAGCTGACCTGACGGAAGTGATGGTTTTCTTGGTGCTGGAAGGTGCTATTCCCAGCATGCGCGAGGCTCGAGGTCAGGTCGAGTGCGGAGTTTTCCTTCAGTTGGTCGGAGGTGTGATTGGGTTCTCCTTTGGTTGGAGAGAATCATGTTTGGCTAAGGTTCGTCGTCTTGCATTGCGTGTCCGGATTGGTTGGCCTCGGTGTGCCATGAAGTCCGTGCGAGACGTGTTCTGTGTTTTGGCAAGGCGGTTGCCTGTGAGAAGCGTTGCCCGTTCCCTGATGTGTAAGGGTGTTGGTGCTATCTCGGAAGGACGAGTGCCGGCTGGGCGGTGTTTTTTGAGATTTGCGGTTGGTGTTGTGGTTCCCGATGTGCGGAGGATCGGAGTCTGCGGGGTCGCAGATGGTCGTCGGGATGGTGGATCCTGAGTTGGCGTTGTGGTGGCTGTGTATGTGGATCAGAGTGCGCGGATCGTAGCGTTGGTTGCTGCGGGTGGATTTCTGAGGAAGTGTAGAGCAACGGAGGATTGGTTTATCGGTGTGTGTTGTCTCTGGCGGCGTGAGACGTGTTGTTGCTGTGCCTTTGCTTGGGATATTATGGTTCATGGCATTGGCAGGAGGAGAGTTGGGGAAATATGCTGGCGAGGTTGCGTTCGTGGATGAGATCGTGTTTTTGAGAAGTGTGTCATAGATCTTAAGAGGTTGTGTGTCCCGTGGCTCTGTGATAAGGGCGGGAGTCGGGATTGGCAGGTGTCCACTTGGATTGATCGAAGGGTTTGATGAGACCAGATGGGAGAGTGACGCCTGTGGGCGAAGACCTTTTTGTGAGATTGGCGTCGGATTGGTGGTCCTCGATAGGACGTTGGTGTCGCAATGGTTGTCCCTGGTTTGGTGACCAGCATGGGATGGTTCCCCTGTGAGTCTGAGTCAAGTGAGGTGATGACTGAAGACACCAGGATCTTATCATTTGGTTTCGTTGTGCCCCCCCGAGAGGGTCGAGTTGGTACGATGTTCGAGATCCGACGCGGCGTCCGAGAGGAGTGCGGCTCGAGATGCGAGGTTGGTCTGTGTGAGGGTCGATGGGTGGCTTGCCGAGGTTTGGAATGGTTCCCTCGGATATGGTGGAGGACCAGGAAAGAAGGAAGAACCTGAGCAAGCGGAGGTTTCCTGTTGACAAATGTCTGGTGACCAGCGGATGGTCTTTTCAGAGACAGAAGATGATGGTTGTTGGGGCTCGAGCGTGGCGACAGCCGTGTGCTAACGAGACCTAGGGTGGCTGTTTCCGAGATGTGCCTTTCCGGACGGGATCTGGGTTGAAGTGACTCTCAGTGCTAAGGTGACTCTCGGTGCTGAGCTGTTGTTTTGGTTGCAGTCTGCTGAGATGGCTGCGTGAGCTGGTGGAGGCTCTGTTCTGGTTGTTCCCTTGAGAAGGGTGTGCGACCGGTCAGCTGGTTGTGAAGTTGATGTGTGTTTTGTCTGCCGACCATTGGATGGATCGGTAGCTGTTTCTCGTGTCGAGGGTGTGTTTCCTCGATAGGCGAGATGGTGGCAGCAATGCCGTGAGTGGTTTCCATTGTGTCCGAGGTGATACAAGACTTGTGCCCTTGTGTTATGCCTGCTCTGGTGACTGGTGTGTGTGTGGTGTGCGGAGCGTGGCGTTGTTTGTGATTATGGTCTGGCCGCATCCCTCATAATCGGTGTTTTCGTGAGAAGCGAGGTTTTCTGTGCTGGGGCCCTGACAGAGTTGTCAGTTGGTTCGGTGTTCTTCCCCTGTGACTTTGTGCTTGGTCCTGAATTTCGAGAACGAAATTCCTTTAAGGGGGGAGGGCTGTAATGCCCCGAATTTTTTTCGGATCCTTGTTCGTGGGTTTCGGATCTGGTTTCTCGGAGTGTCCGACTCCGTTGTGTCCAAAATTTTATTTCGGACATCTTTCGTGTTCGGATCGGCGCGATTCGGAGTTGTTTCGGAGGCCCGGAGTGCGTCCGCGGCTTTTTCCGCGTGTGTTTTCCGATTCTCGGTGTGGGTTTCGGCTTTTTCTTCGGAATCTGTTCACCTCGGCGAGTGTGGTACCGTTGAGATCGGTGCGTTCCGAGGATCGCGAGGGTGTGATTTTCTATTTTTCGGGATTTTTTCGAATTTCTGGATTTTCCTATATATATAACCTTTTCCCTCTCTCCCCTCTCATTTCTCTCTTCTCTCCCTCTCTCTTCTCACGCTCTCTCCTCTCTCCCTCTCTCTCCGGCGGCCGACGGAGCGGAGTACGGGCGAGGTGGGGACGGCGCGGGCGAGGCGCGGGTGAGGATGGATGAGGATCGAGGTGGTGGAGGCGCGTGGGAGCTCGGCCGTGGGTTCGTGGGACGGCGAGGCTTCAACGGCATTTTCATCGTGGATCGGCATCCACGGTGCGCGAAATCTTCGGTGGAGGTAGGGAGATGGACCCTCAACCCGCGTACTTCATTTCTAGCGAGTTTCGTAGGCCGTGGTGAGCCGAGCGGGCTAAACGGGGTGATTTGGGAAAAATGTATGTTTTTGGGAGTGAGCCGAATCTTGTGTTTTGATCGTGTTTTTGGGGTTTAAATGGGTCCTCTCGGTGCTAGGGAGGTTGGGGAATGTTTCCCCCTTTGTTTCCCCATCACCCGGGGGTGATCGGGGCGTGGAATGGATTTCTTCGTGCTTCTCACCGTGTTTCGGGCGCGGACTGAGAACGCGCTACCCACAAGTAGCGCGTTCTTGATGGTCACGCTGCCCCGACGGGACGCGTTCATCGGAGAAGATAAATAGTAAGGCGGTTCCTGTCGCGCTATGGGGTCTTGGCGCGTTCTGCGTTATCGCGCTAGGGGTTCCTAGCGCGATCTTCATTGTCGCGCTAGGGATCCCTAGCGCGACCTGTCTGGTCGCGCTAGGAGAGCCTAGCGCGTTCTGGCTTGTCGCGCTAGGTGACCCTAGCGCGATCTTCCCTGTTGTTTTGTGCTCCCCTTGGGCCGTGTGTGCCCCGGACACCTCGTGGAGTTCCGCGACCGTGTCTTTGGGTGTCCGGAGGTACCGTGTTGTCTCGATAAGTGTGTCCATGGGTTTTGGTGGGTCCGGGTGACCCCAAGTGTTCCGGGCTTCCGGGTTCTTGCTAGATCGAGTCACCATGTATCGGTGTGAGTGCGGCGAGGTTTCTCCGCACGTCGTGGTTTCTCCGGGAGTTGATTTTGAGTGGGCCATGTGTGTGGCCTTGGTCTGCGAGTCCAGTTGCCCAGCCTGGTGCTGGAGGGTTCTCGCTTTTCCCAGGGTTGGGAAATCGGTGTGGTAGCTTGCGGGCTACCTTGGGAATCGTGTTTCTGTGGTTTCCGCGTAGGCCGTGCCTATGGCCTGTGGACCGCGAGTCCATGTCCTAACTTGGGACTGGAGGTCTCCTGAGTTCCCAGGTGGGGAAATGGTCTCGGCGATTGCGATTCGCCTCGTGAGTCATCGCATTGTGGTTTTGGACCTAGGGATTAGGCCAGATTGACGGCTCAGTGCTGTCGTGTGCAACGGTCTTGACCCCGAGTTTTGTGACTCAAAGACCGTTGGGTTTCGTAGGTCTAGTGGACCATCTGTAGTCTGGTGGCGTCGTGCCACCTGTTACTCCATGTTACTCGCGATGGGTGCGTGCGTGGTTTTCTGTGTCCACGTTCTGTGACACGTCCACTAGTCGTAGCTTTCTCACGGCACGCGTGTGCTGGCTCGCCTGGGAGCGGCTGAGCGGCGTACCCGAGAGAGGCGGTGAGCAGGCTGGTTACCGCAGGGCCCCCGCGTACTTCCGAGTCCGGGTTTAGGGGGAAATACCAGCTAGAGGACAGGCCTAGGGCGTACGGTCTGAGTGTGCACACGAGGTTGGGGGCGTCGGACGGCGCCGACAGGCGCGACCCCAACTAGTCCTTGTTTTGTGGTACTGGTTACTGTGTGTGTCTGAGTCTCACGCCTGGGGCGTCGTAGCTAGACACTTGTGACGCGGTGTAAGACGTCAGGGACGCATCCGGTCGTTCTTCTAGTGGGTGGTGCTCCTGTCACGCGACGTGAGGTGTTGTGTACCGGGTTCTGTTTCCGTCCGCGAGACGGGACTTCGTGAGTGGTTTCGGGAGTGTTCCCGGAGTCGAAGTCTGGGGTTTCCGGTGAGCGTCACCGAGGGCCTTTCTCCAGACAGTGTTGTGTTCACGACGGTGAGGTCGTGACCGTGTTTCCTGACCGTGTGGTTTTGGCTTGGGCTCTTTTTCGGAGGGCAGGCCTCCGCTACGGAGGTAGTGTGGCGTTTTCCTAGTAGCATGGCTAGGGCGGTTCGTGTCTGATGGTCCCCGATCGTGGGATCGGGTGGTCGGGCGCGTGGCTTGGTTGTCCCCCGACGGGAGACTAGGCTGTGTTTTCTGGTATAGTAGGAGTAGTTGTAGAGCCGAGGTTTTGTCGGCCACCGTAGTTACTTTCCTGCTTTCATGGTTACTTCTTTCCCTGGCTGTCTTGCTAGCGTAGCTTTCCTTCTGCCGTTGTTTCTCAGTTGGGGTTCCGCGGGATCCCTACTGGACCAGTGACAGGAGGCTCACCCCTGCGTTTCAGGTGCGACGGTTCTGCCTCGGGATTCGAGGGTGCTGTGCGGAGGTTCTTAGTAGCCAGCTTGCCGGGCCGAGTGCACACTTGGCATGTGGTACGTTTTACTGCTTTAGACTGTACTTTTCTGTTGGACTGGACTCTGTCGTAGTTGTTCATTCATTTCTGTTAATTGTTGAATTGTCCTGCTTTATTTCCTATTCCTTTGTGCCTCCACACTCCTTTTTAGCCCTTCCGAGCCCTCCCGGCTCGTGGGCGGCGGTGCGAGTCTCGGGTTATCGGGCCTTCCCGGTAATCGGATTCTCGGGCCGTCACAAAATATATAATAGTGTTAATTGGGAGTGTCTTCTAAAGATCTTAACAAAGATGGGTTTTAATCAAAGATGGATAGGGTGGATCAGAGCTTGTATCTCCTCAGTCTTTTTTGTAGTCTTTATTAATGGCCAGCCCACCACTTCGTTCTTTAGTGGCAGAGGACTCCATCAGGGAGACCCTTTGTCACCTCTCCTATTTGTCTTAGTAGCACAGATCTTGAGTAGGATGTGGTTGAGCATTGAAATGGCAGGCATCATTAGAGGATTACAGTTGGGTCCTCACACTCTTAGGATCACCCACTTGTAGTATACTAATGACATGATTCTCTTTCTAGTAGACGAGGAAAGCTGTTATGTGATGTCAAATTGATGCTAGAGTTATTGCAGGAGATCAGTGGGTTGAAGGTGAGCTGCAGCAAAAGCCATATAGCTAGGGTAAACATGGAGGAGAGAGCAATCAGAAGAGCAACATTATTTTGGGGTGTCAAATAAGAGACTTCCCTTTCTCCTACTTCGGCCTACCTTTGTCCCCAGCAGCCCTTCACTATAGGGATTTGCAGGTGGCTGTGCAGAGACATGAGTCAGGTTGGTGGGATGGAAGGCGAGGCTCCTCTCTTATGAGGGGATAGTGGTCTTATGTAAATCAATGCTTGACAGTTCACCTATCTACTACCTTTCCATTTTCAGGATCCCTAAAATTATGGCCAAGAAGTTATATTCCATTCAAACTAGATTCTTCTAGCATGTCAATGGGGACAATGGTAGGGGTTGACAAGAACAAGGAGGCAAGAGGGGTGGACATCAAGAACATCAAAGACTTCAACTAGGTCTATCGTATAATTGATTGTGAAAGCTTGGGGTGGAAGAGAGTGGGATGTAGCTTTATCTCATCAAGCAGAGATATTATAGCTGGACTAAAGAGTGGGATTTGTCACCGGCTTCCATGTATAATGTCTCCCCGATTTGGAGAGGCATCCTCTATTGTATTGGTTTCATCAAAGCTATTGTTCGGGTCAATGTGGGTAATAGATAGAGTTGTCTATATATTCTGGAAGGACTCTTCGTATGAAGACTTCACACTTGAAGACTCTTTTTGGAAGTGTTTTGCTATTGCGGTGGCACCTAAGGCTTCGGTGGCACAGTCTTTTGACATGCAACTATCTGGGGGCACATGGTCGACCTCATTTAGAAGAAATCTTACACAAGAAGAGATAGACCAGTTGCAAAGTCTCCTGTTACTCCTAGAATGTAGACCGGTGGACAGCATGGCCTACAAGTGGACGTGGAGATAGAGAAAGGAAGGAATTTTTTCTGTTAGGCCTACTTATACATTTATTTCTGATGGGGGAGTGCACCACCATTTTGCCCCACACATTTGAGTTCCCAAGAACCCCCTAAAGGTGAAACTACTGATATGGAGGATATCCGTCGGTGGTTACCCACATGTGATAGGATTGCATCATTTCTTCATAACATAGTTACCTTATACTGCTTGTATGGTGAAGAGGAGGAATAGATAAACCATCGTTCCACTAGATGCCCCTACTCTAAGGAGGTATGGTCCAAGATCGGGGATAGGACTTACTTGTCTGTAGGTCAGTTTGAAAGTGTGCACCACCTCCTCCTCAAATGGCACAAGAGGTGGGTCCTAAAGAGGGACGGAATTATCTAGCGGCTCATCCTACCTACTCTGTGGACGATGTGGAGTGCAAGGAACAACACAATTTTTAGAAGGAAAGTGAGAATAGTGGATGAGACTGTTTCTTTTTTTTGTGAGAGAGTGTGTGAATGGACTAAATATCTATGTAAAGTGGAGCCTCATAACTCCTCACTTTCCTCTTGATGGGGGGTTAGCTAGGGTCTCACCATCTTGATGTGGAGATTTTGTATAGGGATTTTCAGAGCTGACAGTTTATATTTGTATATCCCTCTTTCTCTATTCATTTAATATAATTGTGGTACTATCCACTTTTCAAAAAAATCTTGAACATCGTCAAAATCTAGGGTGCATTCAATCTTTGATAGTTGACCCAGTGAAGATCACATATCCCTAAAGAGGTCGTTCCTCTTTTCCTCTTAGTCTGGATATTTTTCAAAGTCTAGGGGTGCTGGTGGTACCTTTGTGGGTTGCTCCTTGGTTATGTGAATTTAAATTGCAACCAAGGATGTAGTTCTCTATATGCTAACTAATCTTGCAGGACTTTTGACAGACCTTCTATCTTGACTGTGTAAAAATGTAGTGATGTACTATGTATTATCCTGTAGTGGAAACTAGACAGTGTGCAGTACCCACTGAAAATCTGAACAGTACTAGTATGAAAATAGGAAGGACATAGTACACTTCAGAAAAGTTACAGGGTGAAATATAGGAGATTAATTTCAAGGGATTTCAATCTAAAGTTATTGGGCCGAATTCCGCCTCCTCACTTAAGCCCAATAGGGGGACTAGGTTCCTATTGGACCATGTTGCAGAAGAAAAAGAAACTCACCCCTTATCCAGCAGTGGGCAGAGAGGCAAAAGTGGAGAGAGAGAGGAAAGGGGGAAGAAGAGGGTTGGCACAGTGAGAGAGAGGTCTGAATGTCAAAACAAAAATAAAAAACAAAAACAACATGGATCGAGAGAGAGAGAGAGAGTTGTGGGAAAAGTTGGAAAAAGATGATTCAGACGGTTATGCACATTGAGAGGTCTAAATGCCCCCCCCCCCCCCCCAAAAAAAAAAGGGGGGGGGGGGATTGTGGGAGAAAGTTGTGATAGATGCTGGGAAAAGATGATCATTCTCCTTTAGGATGGTCTTTCTCTACACCACCTACACATAGACAACAGTGAGATGGGGGCAAACAAGGCATCATCATGCAAGAATCTTCTTCCTTAGGTGTATATATGCTGATGCTACCTTATCCTCTGCCTCCTCCTTGTTCAGGTTGTGTTCTTCTTTCCCTCCTTGGGTTTAAGGGAACATGGAATTGTGAGATAGCCAAAGACCCTCCCTTCTTTGCATTTGGTGTTTTTGCATAAGATGTAGAGTTCCATAGCTCGGAGATTTGAAGTAAAGGAAGTGGCGGATTTATCTTGGTCTTCCATTTCAGTACCTAAAATTAAAAACCTTAACAGCATCTCATTTTGGGTGTTTTATATGATGAGAGTACATAAAGTACGTCGCTATAAGAAAAGACAGGAGTTTTCGACGGATAATATTCGTCAGAAAATGATCAAAAAACATGTAGAAAATTATTTTTTCGACGGAAATTCGTCGAGAATCCGTCGGAAACGGTCCGTCGTATATTTTTTGTCGTAAATTTTTGACGGAAAACTGTTCCGTCGAAAATACGTCGGATAATTACGACGGTAAGTATAAATTTCCGACGGAAAAGTAGAAGATGGAAATTCTGTCGATAATTGGGGATTTTCGACGGATATTTATCCTTTCGAGATTCCGTCTGCAAATTCTGACGAAATATTTTACGTCAAAAATTCAGTCTGAAATTCTATATAGGATTTTCGACGAAAAAATTATTTCGTCGGTTATTCCGTCTGAATACCCGTCGACAATTTCGACAGATTTTATGACATATATTTTTATGTCGAAAATATCGATACAATTTTTGACAAAATTTATGCCGTAAAAAATTATGACTCCTATTCTAACGAAAATAAATCAGTCAGACATTTCTATCTCTAATACCAGTTTTTCTGATAGTGCACGCAGGCGTCACTTTAGAGTAATTCTTCTGTTCAAAACCATATAATGATGTTGAGAAGGTGGTAAAGCACCGTGGAATTAATACTATCATCCTGTGAAAACGACTTTAATTTGTCTTGCATGCACGGAGGACTCGCTTGGTTTGCCGGAAATGCCGGGAAGACCGTACTTGCATATCCATAAAAAATGATACTTTACGATGCCATCTAATCTGGGTAAATCAGTATGTGAAAACTCCGTGTAATTCTATTGAGAAAGAGAAATTAATTTATGATATGTTGTCCATTTTCTAGTATTTTGAACTGCATCAAATGTCACTTTATTATATAACCCGACCATGTTGGAGGGTTAATTACAAAAATAACCCTCTCCCACGCACAATTATAGAATCACCCTCCTTACATGTATAGCTCAGGATTTGTTGTCCCGGTCGGATTGGTCATTTCGGAAACGACCTAAAATGGGACGGTACGGATTGATACCGTTGTGTACTGAGACACAAAAAATATATTATATATATTTATTATAATATAATATAACTCAAACATTCTACTAACTCAGTTGACTAAGTGATACATTGTTTAAACTATTGTCCACGGTTTGAATCTCGTCCCTTATTATCTTTTGAAATTTTTTTTTAAAATAATTATATAAAAAAATGATGTTTATAGCACATTTTAAACCGAGGATCCCACATTTGAGATCTCTCAATCAACCGACCTGCAAAATGAATTCAATATATAAAAAATAAAATAATATAGATAGTGTATCGGTTGTATCCCACGGATCGGTCGTCTCGATCTTTGGTTGGGACGGGACGCGACGGATGATTCACCCCGTCCCGTCTTGGTTTCTCAAATCTTGATTTAACTATTAATATATATTAATAATCTTACTAAGTAATAACAACACTCGCAAAAATACCCTTGTTGTTAGAGACGCCGTTAGCGATAGCAGTTCCGTTAAAATTTTCTTATTTAACCTTAGTTAATCTTGAACGCGCAATGTGTGAATAAAAATAACACTTTTTGAAGAGATATTTACATGTAAAAGTTCAATTTTATAGATAAAAATGGAATATTTTAATTTAGTGATTTTTATATATAAACCGTTATAATAAAAAATTATAAACTATCATTCCTAAAAATATATTTAAACACATCATTATTTTTGTCAAAACATTACAAAAAATGTCACTGACCATTACCATCTATATATCTGCTTAACTATAATTTAACCAAACTAAGTTGGAGAATGACATAAATCTCTCTCTCTCTCTTCCCCCACCTTGTGATCTCTCTCCCTATCAGATTGCTCTCTGTCTCTCCTCTCTTCTCTTCTTGGTGCCCACGCTATGACGAACATAGAGCGGGTGAATCAGTTATAAAAATTTAATGAATACAAATTATTGTGAAAAGTTAAGCGCAGCAAAAGAGAGGAGATGACAATAATTTAAGCGGAAGCACAAAGAGACTAGTCAAAATAATGCATTATGCGCACATATTGTTTTAAAAATATTTTAGTATTTTATTTTATTTAAATAATATAAATTAAAAATTATATTATGTCATAAAAATGTACGTGACCTAATTTTATTAATATCACAAAATATATTAAATTCACTAAGAGCAACGACAAGACGCTAAGAAATCAAACACAATAATCTAATCGAAACAAAATCGAAAGCGCAAAAAATACACAAATTAAAGAGATAAATCTCATATCAGATCTTGAGTTTAGGATGGAGACAGGAAAACTCTCTTCTGCTTGTTCTCGGCCTTCTTCGTCGTCCCTCTTGCTAACTCTTTATTTTGATAGCATGCCTAAGAACGTAGAAAATATCATAAAACATATTAAATCCACTAAGAACAACGACAGGTCGCTAGGAAATCAAACACATCGATCTACATGAAATAAAATTGAAAGTGTCAAGAAAACATGAATCTAATAGATAAACCTCACATGCTGTCTCACCATTCGCCTTCCCGCCCTTCATCTCTGAGAATTACAAACCTAATCCATATCCGTCAGAAAAAATAAAAATGTCAAAAAATATCAACAAATAGTTTAAAGAACAACTCCAACAGCTAGGGAATTGGATTCTTTACTTGGGAACGAACGAAAATTAGAGATACGATTAGGGCTCCTACGGAGGGGAAGAGAAATTATGAGAAAATATCGAGTTAGAGTTCTTACGATGGGAAAGGGAAACGTGATATTGAGTTTGGGATAGGCCTAGTAAGAGAGGGGCAAATGAACCGTCGGAGGATGTGGGAAGAGAAAAAACGGGAGTCATTGAAATTTGAAACGGAAGAGATCCATAACTGAATCGGAGGAAAAAAAATTGAATAGTTCTTTTATAGTATATAATATAAAGTGTTTTTAAAAATTATATTAAGAATTAAAATAAAATTATAAATCTATATTTTTATCTCCATTATAATCTCCGAATCAAGATATGATGTTGATTATATATTCCATCTTGGACAAATATAAATTGAATACAATGGAGGATAAAAAATCAATCTCTACTGTGACAAATAAAAATCGATAGAGTGGATGACATAACAAAGTGGCATGAACAATAAATTTTAAAATAAGATATTCATCTAAAATCAACAACTAAACACATGCATAACTCACAATCATAGTTTTCTAAAAATAATACAATCGTTGTCATCTTAAACATGACAGATATCTCTGTAGTCAGTCGACTTCCATCATCAAAGGATGAATACCCGGAACCATGCAACTGTCGTTAACATCTAACACTCGGAAGCTTGGCCGACATCCTCATCCTCACCCTGCCTCATCTATCTCATGTTCCTAAAAGTAGGAAAATAAAAGATAAAATCAGAGAACGAACCGGTTAGAGGGTGTGGGGAAAAAAATAGGAGTCACTAAAATTTGAATCGGAAGAGATCTATAACTAAACTGGAGGAAAAACATCAGACCGAATTGGAAGAGACTTATAACTGAATCAGAAAAAATCAAATAATTCTTTTATAATATATAGTATATATTTTTATCTTGGTTTGGTTCTTGGCCAATTATTAGAACCTAATTCCCATCCTTAATGAACTTATAGAAAAAGAGGTATTTTTATGATTGAAATATTTCACATATAGATATGAAAGCATGGCAGTTCATACTAGGGTTTGTCATCCCGACCGTCCCGATCACGGTTTGGGACGGGACGGTACAGGTTGATACCGTTGCGTACCTAGACGACAAACCAAAATATATATATATATATAACGGAACAAAATAATTCAAATGATATTCTATCTTAGTTGGCTAGTTGTTGCGTGTTTTAAATGGGCCTCCCTAGTTCGAATTCTAACTTTATTGTTGTTTTAAATATTTTTTTAAATATAACTTTTTAAAAAATCGAACAAAAATATGTCAGAAACGTATTTTGAACCTAGAACCTCACTATTAACAGTGAGACCCTCAACCAATCAACTTACAAAAATTAATTTGTTATAAAAAATTAAAATAATATATAAAGTATTACGATTGCGTCCCACGTATTGGTCATCCTAATCTGTGGCTGGAACAGGACGGGATAGACGGTTCGACCCGTCCTATCTCGATTTGACAAACCTTGATCCATACTTCTTTATCTGCTACGTAATTATGAAAGGCAAGCTACAGCACTTATGACCAATAGGTGAGTAAAGAGTAGGTAAACATCTAATATTAAAAAGATAACGCATCAGGATGCAATTGCATAGAGTAGAAAAAGTTGCATGCATTAGATGTTATTTGAAATTTAAACAGTAGTAACTTATGATGTTAAAATATAATATGATAGGAAAGATTATATTAATTGATTAAGTATCTTCGTGAAATAATCTAAGCCATTGTGTATTTCGATTAACATAAAATATATAATCTAATATGAGTAATATTTTGTGCACCAAATACCTATATGGTCTTCTCTTCAAACTGCAGGTCTGCAGGTTGATGGATATTCTGCTAAAATCAGAATTCTTAATTCAGTCTCTTACATTCACACCAAATCCCTGTATGGTCTTTTCTCCTTGACTACTCTTGGCTATATTATGTGTGAGCTATGGTCTGCCAGGAACATGGCAAAATATGAAGGAAATCAAATCTCCAAGCAATGTTTGATGCATAAGATCATAGCCCAGACCAAGCAATTATGTGATTCCTCCGATTTAAGAGAAAATAGCTTCAGCAAAGGCAAAATCTTAACTCACTTCGACATCAAGGATGATAGCAATAGTAAGCCTCAAACTATACTTGTTAAATGGTTATGCCCTCTGTGGCCATCACTCAAACTGAACACAGATGGTTCTTGTAAAAGATCCAGAATTTTTAATGGGGGAGGAGTCATTAGAGATGCTAAAGGAAATATTCTTATTATTTTCTCTAATTACTATGGTCTCTACAATAGCATCATTGCTGAAGTCAGAGCTCTTCTTGATGGAATCAAATACCTTCACACTGTGAACACTCAACCGGCATTGATAGAATGTGATTCAAAAGTTATGGTGCAGATTATCAATAAACAGATTCAATGTCCATGGGCAATACTTGCTCATGTTAGAGAAATATGGGAAAATCTTTCACAATGGGACTCCATAACTCACATCTATAGAGAAGTCAATACTGTTGTAGATTCATTAGCCTCCTTAGCTTGCACCAATAAGTGTAATTATTTTTTTTCTTATCATGAGCTTCCCCTGAATATTAAGGGTGCATCTCGACTGGAAAAGCTAGGTATGCCTAGCATTCGCCTCATGTAATTTTATTTTTTCTCTCTTATCAATAAAATTAACCTCCTAGTGGTACGATGGAAAAGTGCATCCAAAAGGGGTACACTTTCCAAAATACTCCTAGGCAGGGTTTTCCAAAAAAATATATTTTGTGCACCAAATTCGGTGCACATAGTCATGTCAACTAACATTTGCTTTTATTCACACAAAAAGGTGAAATGACTATTTCTACACAGAGAATGACACCCCATGTCAGACTTGTACGACATGTATTTTTACGTATTAAATACGGAGCACACTTAGCAAGAAAATATAAGAATGAAATAAAATATTTGGTATAGAATTGAAATATCTAGTTAGATTTCATCCTTATAACAAAATGTTTCATTTCTATAAAGTGTTATCCTTATAACCAATATTTTGTTTATGTAACAAATTATTTCATTTATATAAAGAGAAATGATTAATACCCGTGTATGAGGGTAAGTTTATTACCCGTCTTATCTCTCATTGGGTCACATATGCAGTGTGTAGGCTCCACTTTTTGTCAATTTTGCACACATTTTTAATGACATTTTTAATGTTATAAGGGTGACATAGTTTTTAAATGGTGAAAAATAGCTATCTAAGGGTGACAAATAGCTATGTAAGGGAGACAAATAACTAACTCATGTCAGTTTTCGTGCATTTCTGAGACGACGAATGAGACATACAATACTATTTAAGGGTGAAAAATAGTTATCTAATAGTGACAAATAATTATATAAGGGTGATAAATAACCAACTCCTATCAATTTTTGCACATTCCCGAGATGACAAATAAGATTTTCAATGTTATTTAAGTGTGATAAATAACTATATAAGGGTGAAAAATAACTATCTAAGGATGACAAATACATGAATAAGGGTGACAAATAGATAGAAGTGTTCATAAGAATTTAAGAAACATTTAAGGAATTTAATGGGTGAGACCCACGTGCTAATGATATGGACCAATAGTATATTGGACGGGTAACTTTTCTATCCGACCTCGAGGGTAGCTAGCATTTCTCTTATACAAAATGTTTCATTAGTTTATTTCTAAAGTCAAACAAAATATTTCATTCCTGTAACAAAATATTTCATTCATATGAAAAATATTTCAGTCCTACAAAATATTTTAGTTATGTATTTTCTCGTCGGGTGCGCTCCGTCTTTAATGAGCAAAAAAATGGATCGTACGCATCTGACACATGATGTCCTTTTTATACATAAATGGTCCTTTCCTTTCACTTTTTTTAAGCCAACGAGAACAAGAGTTACATTTTGACATGATTTTATGTATCGGATTCGATGCGCAGAGCATTACACATCTAATTTAGTCCAAGTAACTACAAACATGTTAAGTTAAATCGAATGTGCAAAGTTGAGTTAATCAGAGGTATTAAGTTAATCGATTATAAGCGAAAGTGAACCGAATATCAAACATCTTCAAATAGTTGTGTAAATTGAATACTTAAGATGAGTTAATTGAGTACATCTGATAAGTTAATCGAATAGCGGGCTTTATTCCATGATCGAAGATGTGATGAGTTAATCGAATAATTCACTTTTAGAAAGTTGAAAAGCAAGTTACGTTAATCAAATTCCTGGAAAGGTTGACAATGTGTAAATGATTAACACTGAATGTTAGCTGAAGTTCTATGTGAGTTGATAGAATGACACACATTAGTTTATGTAATTTGGTTGTTCGAATAACTTAATAATAGATAAAATATGAATCGGACTAACAAGAGAAAATCGATTAAGTTATTGAGTGATACACATAATCGATTAACAAACTATAAGATGGGATCTAATCGAATAATCAAACAAAACACATATTCAATTTACTTACGTAATTGATAGAGTGAAACTCCCCCCATCGCTTTTTGTCTCTATCTATCTAGCGCGCTCTATCTCTCTCTCACACACACTATGCATCTCACTCTCTGTATCTGCATGATGGGTTCTCGGAAGGCCAAAATCTTAAATCTCTCTCTCTCTCCCGCGCGCGCACACATCATGGGGAGTAGATCCGACAATTATCCGTTTAAAATTTGAACCGTATTTGTTTAATCGGATAATTATTCGAATAAAATATCCTATGGATAATTTAATCGGATATCGGATATACGATTATTAATCGGATACGAATTCGGATATTGAGATATCCGTGTCGAAAATTATCTGACCTAATATGAACCCTTAGATAAAAATCTAATGATACACATATTCTATGTATAATTTACTTAAATATTAATATATTATTTGATTACTTTTTTTATCTTTTTTTATCTCAAAATATAATTTAAAAAATAAAAAATTCACTTACACCCACATGATAAGTTATCTCTTATTTTTTAGGATGAAGTCTAATCTTTTGATAACATTTCCCAAAATAAAAATAACTTTCGCTCTTTTGTTTTTGAGAAAACAATATACGATGCTCTACAACTCGCCCCTAAGTAGGCCTAGTAATTATCTGTTTAAAATTCGAACCGAATTCGAATCCGTATTTATCTGATCATTATCCGAATAAAGTATCCGACAGATAATTTGATTACTAATCAGATACGAATTCGGATATCACACTATCCGCTCCGTATCCGATCCGTTTACCGGTCCAACGGGAGCGATGACTTCTGCAATCGGAGTGAGAGCGGCGGTGGGTGTGATGGGATAACTTCGGTAGAGACTATGTATCGTTAGCTGCCAAAACGATCTCGTCTGCAACGCCATCAGCATCGACGGCGATGGCTTGGCTTATTAATTGGAGTCCATTTAAGATTGTTGAGTAAACGGTTTATTCTTCCCGTTGAAGTAATGAATTAATCAATAGTTAGATATTCTCCTTAGACGAAACTACCAGAGCTGTCAAAATGATCTCAGCTGCAACGCCATCAACATCGACGACGACGACTTCTTGATCTGTGATCGGATGATCGGAAGGTAGAGGGGGATGATGCTGGGAATGAAAAGGATTCTGATGGCAAGATGGTCATCATTCTAGAGTGGGGATATATATATGGAGTCTGATGGCTCCCGAGGAGATGACTCGATCGGCTATCAATGGAGAGCAGGGAGGGGAGAAGTCTTTTAAATTTTTAATCGAAGAACTAAAGTGGAAAAGGCAGCAATAATTATAATTAATGAAGGTATTTTGGTCAAAACATGATCAACAAATGGGTATAACAATATCTAACTGGATTCATTTTCTTGACATTATGTTTTTACTTCATTCTGAATAATATGCTTCTACTTGATTCTGTCATCATTCAACATACTTGACTAACAACATTTTTACTTAAAATTATGTCATCACTAAAAAAACACAGTAAAACATGATCTTCAACGAGCAAGTGTAGTCCAAGAATTCTACATTAGGTTAGTTTAATGATTTAGACCAATATTTTAAAATCGGACTCGAACTTTGACCCGATTAGATTAGTGAGTCACGGGTCAATGGTTTAATTATTCGGGTTAACCCGTGACCCCGTAATACTATAACAGTAAATATAAATATTATTTATCGCCGTATAATTTTTATATACCTTAAGTTAGAAATATGAAAGATACACTTTAACATATATTATAAAATAAAAATAAATCTATTAAACAACCACTAAAATAGTCTAAAAAAGAAATAAAAATATATTAAATAAACACCACATATGATTATTTATCAACTATAATTAGTATCTCATAAAATAAAATTTTCATGGTGTGTGAAGCCAAATTTATTCTTCATCTAAATTTTTATATGTCAATAGACCTTCATCTTATTCATTGTCTTCATTCCCCTCTACGAGTATTCTCAGATCTTCATCTTCTTCCTTCTGTTGTTCTGCAGATTGCATCGTACTCATGTTGGGAATAAACTAGAATTAGAAAGACTAGAAGTTGGAAGGTTAGAGTCCACGTCTTTTCAGCTTCCAAAAATTATGTTAATCCTTCGTTGATACTATTAAATGATAAGGTTAAAAGATTAAATTAAAATTAAAACTTAAACTAATGATAAGAAATTAAAAATATAAAATATGTCTCTAACCCGCTTGGGTCACACCGGCTTTACCGGGTTGGGCCAGGTTAGCCGAGTTAGTCGGGTTTGAACAGGTTTTAGATTTTGGGCGGTCTAAGTATTATTTTAACCTGATTTTGAGACCGGGTGACGGGTTGATCGGTCGGACCGGCCGGGTCGGGCCGAGTTTTAAAACATTAATTTAGAACTTAAAAAGGGAACAATAAAAAATACAAATAACAAGGTTAATTAGTTTTGCAAATTTCCCAAAATATTTTTTGACTATTAATTGTAAAACAAATTCAACTTAAAGTACATAATAAATTAAATTAATTTATAATATATATTAATTTATTTTCTGTAAGGATAAGCGAACTATCTAGCTTTGTTAAGTGTCTAAAATAAAATCAATTCAAATTAGAAAACTGATCATTTTGTAAGGTAAATAAGAAAGCGCTATTTTGACAATGTTATACGCATTATATGAAGAGTATATATATACGAAGATATTGCTTTGACGGTTGTAAAACAAATTTAGCTTAAAAACAATAGCTTGAATTAATTTGATCTAAATTACATGCAGATTATACATGAAAATATGTGAAATTTGATACATACTAATAGTAAAAGTAAGGATAAGCAAACTGTCCAGCCGTTTTAAGTGTATAAAACAAAATCCAGTTCAGATTTAAAAACCCATGATTCTATAAGCTAGATAAGAAGGTATTTATATGAAGATATCATTTTGGCAATTATAAAACAAATTTAGCTTAAAACAAAAGGCATACAAATATCTTAAGTTAATTTTATCTAAACTGCACGGAGATTAAGGCGGGATGTACTAAGCTCAACCTAGGCTCGACCATAGATAATCTTATAATATACACAAAATTAATTTTTGATGATAGTAAATTCGCTGATTTTGAAATAACTCCAAAAGGAAATTGATGCACAGTAAAGAAAGATTATATTATTGGGACTGAATTATCGATGTTAATTTTCAGTATATATATATATATATGTATATACATTAAACTTTTTGGGTGATTTTCTGAAAGATGTAAACATGTAGGAGTTTGAGACCGGAGGCTCGGGAGAAGTTGGAACTTATTATAGCGGACAAGCAGAAACGTAGGTAAAAAACGGAAAGCCACGACCGAGGTGGGAAAGATGGAAAACCAGGAGATGGGATGCGGGCAAATCGGGGAATGGACCACGAAGCGACGAAAAAAATCTACTATTGTTTGTTTATATATAATGTTACAGATATAAGTACATACGGGAGATGTCATGACCTAACCCTCTGATCTTAGCTTTTCTGTGATCATATCGATTTATCACGCGCTTCGTTCGAGCCAGCGAAGCACCGAAGACCAATGGCCCCGTCCATCAGACGGTAGAAGACACATCATGGAATCAGACGGTCTTCGCTAACGCCGGTTCCCGTAAACGGGTGACGGATGCCGGGGCGGGGGGTTTTTAAGTCTTTGCCTCTCTATATGCGACCCTATTTATAATAATACTGTCCCATTTTTAGATTGAAAAGCCTTATTGCACGTGGTGTGGCACCGAGACAAGCTTTTTCTGGATAGCTGCAGCCGCGCGCGCTCTTCTTTCCCCCGTGTCTGCGGTGCTGCTCTCCTGCCCGGGCAAGCGAGCGCGGCGCTGTGGTTCGCTGTGAGCTGAGGAGGAGGGAGGGAGGGTCGAGATGGGTCCAGGGCTCTACTCCGAGATCGGCAAGAAGGCCAGAGGTCGCCCTCCCTCCCTCTCCTTGATTTGTTCTCAACTGGTTGTTCTTCTCTTTCTCCCTTTCCGTTTGATGATCCGGTTTGGTTTCATATTTTTTTTTCGTTTTTTTTCCTCTTTCCCCCCGTTGCAGATCTTCTGTACAAGGACTACCAGACGGACCATAAGTTTGCTATCACCACCTACGCGGCCAACGGAGTCGTGAGTGCTTTCCCCCCCTCGATTTTATGTTGCTTTCTCTTTTATCTTTGGGGATTGGATTCGGTGTTTGCCTCAAATTTCGGTTGCTCGATAGGGCGTGGTGTCGCTTGCTTTCGTTTTCTGGTCCTATTGAATGATGCGATTTTATTTTACGGTGTCATGGTGCTAACAATGGGCCTTCTTCTCGTGTTTGATGGTTGTGTATAACGATGTTTTGGATTTTATTTGTCTGCGTTTGTACTCTTTATGCTCCCCGTATAGCATTTGACCACATTGAAATGTTTTCATGCTATATTTCTCTCCCTCTTCAGATGTAAACAGCAAATGATGCGTAGTTGAATCCCGGAGGACGTTTCTATCGCTTATTTCTTTTCCCTAAAGGGATTATAACTCGAAAAGTTTCTGGCCTTCGAGCTCGTTAGGTTGTGTTTAATCTTTAATGATTTTACTTTCTGCCGTTTCTGCCCTATATGTTAAAGGGATTTGATACTGGGCTGGTGTTGGCGACTAAAAAGTCAAATTCTGAGCGTTACGCGCTTGCAACATTGTGTTTATGACCTCTATGAACCCTACAGTATGTTGCCATCTTAACAACATATGTGGAGTATTACATTCCTTCTTTCGGTAGGAAATTTTATGGTTTCCAAGTTCAGTGCTCTTGTTAACTATCAGCTGGCTGTCTTTTTGTTGGAATTTCAGGCAATTACAACTTCAGGAACAAAGAAAAATGAGCTGGTTTTAGGCGACATCCAAGCTCAGGTCAAGCACAAAGGCATTACTACTGATGTTAAAGTGAACTCAGATGCCGAGGTAAGTTTCTTATAAAGAGTATTCATTCAATTCATGATTTAGCAATTCCCTTCAGTAACTTTTCCTATGGTTGGTTGGCTGATCAACTGAATGAATGTGTTGGCAGTCAGGAAGCTGAATTCTTAGGAAGAGTGTGTACCTCTGAATTGTGCTTGTCATACTGTAATTCATTTCCAAATAGCTATATGCTAGCCAGAGCATATAACAGTTAATTAGGGTGTGGAATGGATGACCAGCTAGCCCTTTTCTACTTCCTGTTTTGCAATTGCTGGCTTGGCTTGTAATGTTTAAAACTGATGTCAGGAAAACTGTCCAATATATTGTGACATGTTTCCAGATTGCATGTCCTCTGTGAAATAGTACCTAGCGACTAGTGTCCTTGGCAGAAATGTCTGAAAATCTTTTGAGTACTTACCTCAAGCCAAGTTTGAGTTTAGAAAATGTACCCAAGTCACTGTCTGATTGGAGGATAGGATAATGTTAACCTGATTTATTGTAAGGTTAATCCAAAAAGCAATTTAATGGAGTGGAATAGTTAATCAGGAATAAATGGAGTTAAGAAGATTGACTGGGTTTATCCTAGATTTTGTGTTTTAAGGTCCCTTGGAATATGTCTAATCTAGAGATACTGTTACTTTTTGTTGTCTTCCCATGAAAGGTGTCTCCCTTCCCAAAGCACTTTTATGGGTCATTTATGGTAATTTACATCATAGTTGTCAAGGCGACCCAAGGCGTTCATGGGGAGCCCAAACGCTTAGGCGATAAGGCATCCACTTAGGTGTTGTCTAGGTGATACCTTGGCGCGTCTTAAAAAATCTAAAAAATATATATCCTCAATATAGAAGGAAGAATAAGATACATGATAAAATCATTATAATATTAAAAGTTTAGAGAGAGGGAGGGAGGAGAGGCAGTAGAGAGATTTACATAGAGAGAGGAGAGTTGGAGGAGTGTGTGGAGCTGATCTACCTATGACCTGGCCTCACATCGTGGATCAACTTGTGCGGTTAAGTCGCAGAGGGGTCACCCTTGCCAAGGGGTTCCTAGGGGAGTGGAGCCCCTCGGCTCGAATTTTTTTGGGGGGTATTATAGGCTATGCCTAGGCCAGGCAGCCCAAGGTACCCAAGTAGGGGGAGCTTGGGTTTAAGGCCGAGCTAAATGGCCCAAGATGCCCAACGAGCACCTTGGACCGCCTGGCCTGCCTTAGTGGGTGCCTTGGGTGTCCCTGTTCCTTGGACCTAGATCAGTGCCTAGTCGTGTAGGTGCTGCCGTGACAACTATGATTTACGTACACATTGCACCTTCTATTGCATATTTGTACCACACTATGTTTATTGTTGGAGTATGGACTATGGAGCTGGATTCTCCAAGTGGGAGTCACCCTCCACAAACATGTCCTTGGGCATGGGGGTCATGTGCTTCACAAGCATGGTGAAAGGCATGGGAGCACAAGCATGGCCCTGGGCATGGTAGTGATGTCCTTCACAAGCATGGTTCAAGGTGCGGGGGCCATGTATTCTACAAGCATGGCACTGGGCCTGGGTCTGTTTGACCAAGTTGAAATACTACGTTCTCCACCTTTGACTCCAAGCAGACTGTCGTGGACTCGTTGTATTTAAAGAGGGTGTTGGACCCCACAATGTTCAGCAAGAAATTTTCTGATTAATTTCAGAACCAAGAAAACTGAAAAAGTAAATAAATTAAATTTACATGACGGTTTGAAAAAGTTTAAACTTAGACCGTCGCACATGGATCAAGTTTAAATGCCCTTGGCATGTCGCCGAGCAGAGTTTTATATAAGTGGGCTGCATGTTTTAGCACACAGTCATTCCATCGAACAGTTGAAATTAACTTCGCTAAATGACGGCGTCAAGCGATTCAAATTGCAGCCGTTATAGTGGGTTTGAGTTCAAATGCCCCCGGCACCTCATTGGGCGAAGATCAACGCAAGAAGTAGTGTTTTTTAAACACACAGGAATTTCCTCGAACACTTGAAATGGGCTCCGTCAAATGATGGCGTAAAGCGATTTAAATCTCAGTCATTATAGGAGGTTCAAGTTCAAGCGCCCCCGGCATCCCATTGGGCGAAGTTTTACACAAGAATTAGTGTGTTTGTACACGCAGAAATTTCATCGAACACATGGCGGGCGTGTTAAAATTACACACCTACGCAGCAAGAAGTCAAACTAATGGCAGTCCCCCATGTCCAAGAGACATTTTTCAAGGTGTCACAAAGGTGTATCTCCACCCCGGCATTAAAGGACAGCAAGACGGGTCCAACAAGCCAAGAAAAGATCAAACAAAAAACCTTGGGCCACCCCTCCAAGTCAGCCAAAAAAAAGTTCCACGGAAGTGCTAGAAAAGGACAGCAAGGGCAGGTTTTTATAGTTTTTTAAGTTGACTGGACTGAGGACCAGGGCCGCCCCTTTTTTTCCTCTCTTGAGCAGACCCGGGAAGCCCACCTCCGGGTGTTGCAGACCCGGAGGTGGCACCTCTGGGTTTCCCCCTCTCTCTGCAGTTTGAACAAAAGAAAAGGAGAGAAACAAAACAGAAAAAAAAAAGAAGCAAGCAAGGGGACGAAGACCCGGAGGTGGCACCTCCGGGTCTGCAAACCCGGAGGTACTCACCTCCGGGTTATGCAGAGAGGGGTGGAGGGCCCTCCGGCCTCTCCCCCTTTTCTCTCTGCTGTACGGTGGGCAGCAAAAAAAAAAGGATGAAAAAAAAACAAAGGTTGAAAAAAAAAACAAAAGGAGGAGAACCCGGAGGAGGGCCCCCCGGGTCTGCAGACCCTGGGGCTGCCTCCTCCGCCTCTCTCTCACATGGTTGTATAAAAAAAAACAAACAAACGAAACAGGGAAAAGGGAGGTGAAAGGACAGGGATTACCTGGAGTTTCTTACCTCCGGGCGTGTCCTCCCACTCCTATAAATAGGAGGCAGTAGCAGGAGAAGGAAGGAAGAAGAGGGAGCAGCCCCCTTCGACTGGAGAAGAAGCAGCGAGCAGCAGTAGGAGCAGCGAGCAGCAGGGCGCAGCAACAAGCTGCAGGGCGCAACAGCAAGGAGCAGCAGCAGCAGTAGGAGCAGCAAGCAGCAGGGCGCAACAGCAAGGAGCAGCAGCAGCAGCAAGCAGCCCCCTTCCTTTGGTGTTCTGTTATGTTAAAAACCCTACTTTCTATACAAAGGACTCACTTAAAAGGGCATTTTACCAAAATACCCTTATGTGAGAAGATAAAATTGTATCATGATTCCAAATGGACTAAAGTCATGAAAGGGTTATATTGATCCCAGGAATGCCAAAGTTCTGAGAAATTGATGTCAAAATCATGGGAAAACCCTAACATTTGTAAAATTACAATTTTACCCGCACACTTTAACAAAATTGTGCAGATGTCCTCATGAAATTACCAAAAATCCTAGAACTCAGAAAATTCTGTAGGAAATGTTAAAGTCTCCAAATATGTCGAAAGTTAGTGGAAAACCATGCCTAATCTACAAAAAAATCAAAATTTGCAATTGTACCCACAAAGTTTATGAAATTGTGTAAACGTCCGGAAAATCTATGCAAAATTTTGAAATTTCATAAGAAAGGCATGTTCTTCAAATCTATAAGGGTAAAATTGCACAGAAACCTTGAATCAAGGGAAAATTGCATAAAATTCCTAATCAAAAGCAGGGTTTGCCGACCCGGTGCGTCTCGCACCGACTCGCACGACCCGACCCGACCCAGGCCGGGACCGGGTCGGTCGGGCCGTGGGTCGCCACCGGGTCGGTCCATTATTTTAATATTATATTATATTATATTTTATATATAATGTGTCCTTTTCTATTTTATTATATTATTATATATATATTATATATATATAAAGTGGTGTTTTGGAGCGGGACGGATCGAGTCGGACCGAGACGGGACCGACCCGACCCGACCCAAGCCGAGACCGGGTCGGGCGGGTCGACCGGGCCGGCAAACCCTGATCAAAAGGAAAAAATGCATATAAACCCTAAATCAAGGGTAAATTGCATAAAAACTCTAAATCAATGGTAAATTACATATAAACCCTAATTTTAGGGTAAATAATTTGAGGGTAAATTGTATACGTGCCCCTCCAAAGGGAAAAATTGCATATAAGTCCCTCTAAGAGGGTAAATCGCATCTAAACTCTTCCGAAAGGGGAAAATTGCATCGAACCCCTTCCAAAAGTGAAAATTGCAAATAAGCCCTCACGTGAAAGGGATAATTGCAATGATGCCCTATCTTGGGGCAAGGGAATTCTTCCCTAGGACTAAAACTTTGGCAAAGCCGGTACCGCAAAGGCAAAAGGATCTTAGGCAGTTAATCAAAGGTATTCGGACTCGGTCCGATGTAAATTAACACCGACTCTAGTCGGTGAGGAAAGGTCCTTGTACACGAATCCTAAATCGTCTGATAAAACATGCACGCAAAAATTACAATATGCTAATTAGCCAAAACATATGCATATTTGGACTCGGTCCCACCGGTCTTAGCAGTCTGTTTACACACGAAGTTTTTTTTTAAAAATCCAATTCCACGTTCGGAAAATCTGTGCAAAATTTTGAAATTTCATAAGAAAGGCATGTTCTTCAAATCTTTAAGGGTAAAATTGCACAGAAACCCTAAATCAAGGGAAAATTGCATAAAACCCTAATTAAAAGGGAAAATTGCATATAAACCCTAATTCAAGGTTAAATTGCATAAAAATCCTAAATCAAGGGTAAATTACATATAAACCCTAATAAGTCCCCTCCAAAGGGAAAAATTACATACAAGCCCCTCCAAAGGGAAAAAATGCATATAAGTCCCTCCAAGAGGGTAAATCGCATCTAAACTCTTCCAAAAGGGAAAAATTGCATCGAAGCCCTTCCAAAAGGGAAAATTATAAATAAGCCCTCACATGAAGGGATAATTACAATGATGCCCTATCTTGGGGCAGGGAATTCTTTCCTAGGGCTAAATTTTGGCAAAACCGGTACCGCAAAGGCAAAAAGATCTTAGGCAGTTAATCAAAGGTATTCGGATTCGGTCTGATGTAAATTAAGACCGACCCCGGTCGGTGAGAAAAGGTGCTTGTACACGAACCTTAAATCATCTGATAAAACACGCAAGCGAAAATTACAATATACATGCTAATTAGCCAAAACATATGCATATTCATCCAACGGATTGGATTTTTTTAATATTTTTCGCGTGTAAACAGAGGGCAAACCCTCTATTATATTTTTTGGGACTCCAAGAAATAGTGAAAACCCAGTGTGGCAGCGGATGTAGGCTAACCCTTCGCTGAACCATGTAATTCTACGTCCCTGTGTGTGATTGATATGTTTCTCCTCTCCTCTTCTTTTGCCGATCTTGTGGGTAGGATGGTGTTTTATTCCTGTTAGGTTAACTTATTGGTTACCACGGAGAATTCATCTTTCTTTCGGAATATGTTATTCATTTAAATAGATTAGATTAAACCCAGCCCCCAATCAAAGAGCGCCTAAGAGATATAATGTCAAGAGTTTCAGCTGTTAGATCATCCATGCCTCCTTGACTTAAATGAACTTCTAATTCTTGTCCTCTATTTTTTCACTTTCTTCAAAATGCTAACTAAACATGTAACTTTTTGAACACTTTGCAAGAATTTTAAGTTTTGCATTATATTTGCAAGTTTTTCTTGACCTAAAATGGACATGCATCTTTTACTCTATGTTGAACACAAAAAAATTCAAAGTAATGTTCATTTGTTGAACATCAATGCACATTTGTTAGTTATTTAAATGATCTGCACATTTTTAATTCCGTGGATTTGGTTTATCAGATGATTTAGGGTTCAGATACTGGACATTTCCCCACCGACCACAATCGGTGTTTATTTATATCGGCATAAAGTCCGAATACCCTTGATTGACTGTCAAAGAACCAAGGTTCACCGAATCAGATCGGCTCGGATCGGCCCGACTGATCCGATTGATGTTTCGGCGAACTGACCCGATCTCGAGTCAGCCGATCCCAATCCTTTACTGGGATTGGCCGGGATTGGTTCGAGATCGGCCGGATCGGGCAGGATCGACCGATCCCAACTGATTCTGGGCGATCCCGCCTAGTCCCCATTTGAAATTCAAAAAAAAAGTTTTGGAGGGAAGGCCAACCAAAGGTCTTTGATTCTTGGGGCTTTCAAAACTTTTGATTAATTTTTTGTCCCCTAGCCATTTTTATCACCTCACCATGGTCCCCCTCTCTTTAGCACACTCTTTCTCTCTCTACAAGGACTTTCTCTCTCAGAATTAGGCTTAGGTGATTTTTTTTTCTGTTTTGATTAATTTGTAGTCCCCTGACATTATTTATCACCCCACCATGGTCTCCCCTCTCTCTAGCACTCTCTTTCTCTTTCTACAAGGATTTTCTCTCTCCTCAAAATAGGCTTAGGGTTTTTTTTGATTAATTTGTGGTCCCCTAATGTTTTAATTGTCTTCCTTGGTTTGTCTTTGCATTGGTTAAAGATATGGCATCTCTTAGTGGGCATATGTCAACTATTTCACATTAAATTTGATATAGAACTATGCTAGAATAGTTTTTCCATTTTTTCAGATTTTTTGAATTTTTTTGGACATGTCTATCCCTAGCCGAGTCTGCAGGCCTGACTCGGTCGAGATCGGTCTGGGATCGGCCGGTCGATCCCACCGATCTGGATCATTTTTGAACCGGTCGATCCGATCTCGATCTCCGATTCCGCCTTCCTTGCAAAGAACACTTTTAACCTCTATAATATCCCTTGTGATATTATGAGTTTTGTTTAATGGATATGATCTTTGATGATGATCATCTATTAGAAGCATACTCTTTTAGGAAATTAGAAAGACTTTCATTCCTTGAATATGTAGAATTTGGATTACAATTGGTCTCTTGAGATCTTTACATTTGGCCCCGATTATGTAATTGGGTCTTCGGGGTTACATCTGGTCCTCATTTGATCATTGAGTAGGTCTCTGCTTACATTGGATCTCTGGATTGCTTCTATTGATGGCTAGATTGTTGAATTTGCTTCTGGTCACCATCAAACTGTTGGATTTGCTCCTACTCTTTAGTGAACTGTTGAATTTGCTTTTGATCAATATCTAGCCGTTGAATTTGAGTTTCATCATGATCAGACCCTTTTTGCCTACATCTGTAATTTCTGACCCTTTTTGGGTGTTTCTGTAGTTTTTTGACTCTTGAATTTTTTTTGCAATTTCTAACCCTTCCTAGGTATTTTTACAGTTTTGACCATTTCTGGGTATTTCTACAATTTTCTAGTTCTCCTGAACTTATCTATCATTTCTTGACTTTTCAGGATATATTTGCAAGACATCGCTCTCATTTCTTGACTGTCCGAAGTCTTTCTATCATTATCTTACTGTGTAGGATATTTCTATCATTCCTTGACATTTCAGGGTATTTTCGTAATTTCTTAACATTCTAGTGTATTTCTTACATTCATCGACATTTCGGGGTAGCCCTATCATTTCTTCACTTTCTAGGACATTCTGTCATTTCTTGACATTCCGGAGCATTTCCGTCATTTCTTGACTTTTTGACACAGTTGCAGTTTTCACGGCTCTCCTGTCTTCTTTGTCACTTCTTGACTTCTCAGATTATTTTTGTAAATTTTCTGACTTTTTTGGATCTTTCTGTCATTTGTTGACTTTCTAGGGCATTTCTATCCTTTCTTGACATTTCTGTTATTTATTGACTTCTTAGGGTACATTTGTAATTTTTCTAGATATCTTGGGCATTACTGTCATTTGTTGACTGTCCAGAGCTTATTTGCAACTTCTGAATTTTCCTAGGCTTATCTACCATTTCTTGGCTTTGACTTTCCAGGGTTTATTTGTAATTTCAATATTTTCCTGGGCTTATCTGTCATTTTTTGACTTTCTAGGGTTTATTTGTAATTTTCCGCTAGCAAGAAAATTTTCGTAATTTTTGATCAGTCTTAAGTAAAATTCAGTAGAGCGCACACTGCTTCAGGGAAGTGGCATGGTCTCGCTCCACTTAGTCGTACAGAAGGCGCGACCCTGGATAAGGGTATTTTGAGAATTTTTGAACTCCAG
Source organism: Amorphophallus konjac (assembly GCA_022559845.1). Taxonomy (NCBI): domain Eukaryota; kingdom Viridiplantae; phylum Streptophyta; class Magnoliopsida; order Alismatales; family Araceae; genus Amorphophallus; species Amorphophallus konjac. Next base: position 531,766,392 of record CM040121.1, read on the forward strand.
GGCATTTTGGTAATTTTTGGCAGGTTCAGGGGGTAGTTTGATAATTTCTAAATGGCACAAGGGTAGGTGTAATTTTTAGACAACATAGGGGTTACTCTATAACTTTTGGATAGACCAGGACATTTTCTAATTTATGGACCGAACAGGGACTTTTATGTAATTTTGGATAGGCACAAGTTTCTCCTTATTAGAGGGCACATAAGGCCAAAAAAAAAAACCACTTAGGAGACTGTTTCTCTTTCTTGAGCTCCCATAGGCAGCGGTCCATCTCCATGCGTCCGTCAGTGTGCCGCCGTGAATCGACCGCGCGGTCAGGTCGCAGGGGTCAAGGGGTAGTGCCCCTTGCGGTTACGACAATTTGCAGTTGGGCCACACACGATGGATTGCAGAATCGACCAATCCGGATAGGGATCGACCAATTCAACTCGGAATCACCGGGTGGCAATCCGAGTCGGGGGGGGGGGGGTACTCTTTGGTTCCTTTGGAATCCAGCTGGAACTGGTCGGAATCGCACCGGAATGAGCCAAATCGGGCAGGGTCGATTCATGATGCTAGGTTGGGTGAAAGGTATATTAGGCTTCACACACTCCTTCAACACTACCCGAAGCTCCCAGACCTTTTTTTGTCATTCTCAATATTGTGGAATATCCAATCACCTAGTGTTTTAATCATCTTTGATGCCCGTGTTGATGCAAAGTGCATGATATGTAATATGTTTAATAATATTTTTGGCTAAATACATGTCTAGAAATTTTCTGTGATTTTTTCTTCTGATTTTCCTGATTTTTTCTTGAATTTATCAATCTTTTAAACAGACCGATCCAGGATCGGCTTGAGTTCATGTGAATCGGCCGATCTGGCTGATCCGATCCGATCTGGATCGGACCTGGCGACCCGATCTGAGTTCGCAATCCCTACCACACAACCAAGTTTGATAGAGCTAGAGAATATATTAGTCAATCAAGAGACTTTAAACAAACAATGTCTAGGGACTCGATGAAGGAAGAGAAACGTGCTCTCTTTAGCTCCAAGAGATGATTTGAAGGAAGATATCAAAAAGCTGCAAGATCAAATAGTGAAGATAAATTTAGAAGAAAGCCAAATGATGGTAGGAGAAGCCAACAACAGAGAAGCTTTCAGCAAGGGGGCGCTCAACAACAAGAAGAGATGCATAAGGAGAAGAGGCATCGGTAGATTGCCGAGTCAAGCCGGTAGAAGGTAATGCAACAACATCTAGTGAGACCGAGAATGAAAGTGAAGAGGAATGGGATGTTCAAGCATTGCTTGCAATTGAAGAGTTAGACCATGATCAGCAGCCACTTATAACTGAGGAGCTTGCACTCTCATGCATCGCTGAGCCACAATAGGAGTCAGTACTCATCACAGTGAGTAATAAAGGAATTACTGGGACATTTACTTTATTGTATAGTGTTGGAGGTGATAAATCCCCTCAAAAGTCACAGAGGCAATCTGGGACATTTACTTATCCCTATGTCTTCTTTGTCTAGAGGTTTATTAATTTCCTGTATGTTTTAAGCATTATATGGTAAACCACTTTTAAATCTCAAGCATGTGTTTTCTCTTATTTGGTGCATATGTAAGATTGTCTACAGTAATTTTATTGTATCTTTTAAGGTTCTATGGGGATTGGGAAGATGATGCCATATTTTTCTATCAGGAGTTGGGTTGAAGTTGGTGCGAGGGGGGAGAATGCCGTAAACAGCAGTTACGGGCAAATGAAAAAAATTGACACTTTCTGATACAGTTCCCTTCTTTTCCCATCACATGAGCTCATCCCTTAGAAACACAGTGGACATGGGGCAGATAGTGGGAATGAAGTGGGAGCAGGGGATTTTCTAGTTTACTATTCAAGTTCTCTGGGAATAGGAGCAGGAAGGGGGAGCAAGAGCATTTTCAGGAGTGGGTATGATTACAAGCTGAGTTAACCCTGCTTCAAAGGTTCATCCTCCCTGTTTACTGAGGCAAGATATTCGATAGTAGATAATGATGATGGCAAGGTGTAAGATTGCTATGTGCAGGTATACAAACATGGCCTGTGTATAAAAAGAGGGTGTTAAATTGGTTGACATCCGATCCTTGCTTAGGAATCATTGTGCTACAAAGAAAGCTCTGAATGTTCAACAGAGGAGGTGGCAAGAATGTTTTTTTTTTCTGCACCTATTCTGGACTATCGATTTTTTGATGTTCAGTTGCACTATGCTGATTGTTTACTGAATTAATTTTGTTCCTTTGTTTTTTTTAAACTTGGAGGTATATTGTAAGCTGTCAATTATTATTGTTGAAGTTTGTTTATGTGCTTTATTATAAATATCTAAATATTTGTAGTGAATTGATGCCCTTCTCCTGATTGCTTAAAAGAATTCAGTCAGTTTTGGGTGATATAGATCATGGTTCGCCGACTCGTACCATACCGGTGTGAGTCGGCAGACCTGTACCATACCTGGGGAAACTCAGGTGGTCAGGTTGCCGGTGCGGTGCGGGCCACAGCGGTGAGGGAGGAGGCCTCTGGAGGAGGGAGGCCAGAGGAGAGGGAGGAGGGGGAAACTGCGACGGTGAGGGCTGAGTTGGGGGGAGGCCAAAAACGAAAAAGAAAAAGAAGGCCGCAAGGGCCGAGTCGGATTGGCACGGACCGGTATGGTTGTGTACCATACCGGACCGCCTGTGAACCCACTTGCCTCGACCCGGTGGTACGGCGAACCTTGATATAGCTAGGTCATTTTATGTCCTTGTATACTTTCAAGTAATGGTACATGCATTCTTTATGTAAATGGTTTTAGTTGAGCAAATTAGCAATTAAATTATGAAGGAGATGGATAAAAATGAGACATGGGAGGGAATCAGCAAAAGGTGACATTTGAGAAAGGTAACTCGTATAGGATCTTTGTCTTATTTCGTGATGGTATATTTTGTTCTTTTATTCAAAGTATTTGTTGCTTGCTGAGGTGGGTCATTCACTCAGGTTCTGGGCTGTGTCCATCTACCTGTGTCCAAGATCTGCCTAATGTAAGGAGGAAAGACACGGAGATTGTGGACCCATTTTGATGGTCATTGAGCACGAGGACTCCAGGGGAGCATAATGGACTTTTCTTAGCTTGTTATTTTCATGTGGTGGCAATAGTCTAGTAAGAGTTTCAAGGTTATTGGTGATTATGTCTTGAAGGGCAATTTTATCTTGTTATTTGGTGTTTGGCTCCACTTTCACTCAACTGTGTATAATTATATAAGAAGCCATGTTGTCATGAGTGATGGTGTGGATAAAAGAAAAAGTTGATTTTTGTGCAATGTTCCTCTTGCACCTTGTGGGCAATATGACACTGGCCCACCGAATGGTGTGATGCCATCCGGCATGAAACTATTTTCAAACCTTATGGCACATATCCCTCACGTCCTGTCTTTTTCCACAGTGAAGCCAAGTATATCCTTTCCCTCTTCCTCTCACATATTTGTTTCCATTCCTGACCATTCTGCACAAGATCCTCTAGGTGCATGCTTTCCGCTCTTCATGAGGAAGCCCTCTTCCCCTCTTTATGGCCCAATCAACCATGTCTTTGTTGTCTCTTTTCCACGTGTGCCCCACCTGGGCTCTTGTTCCAACCCTTTTGGTGTAACCACCTTCAGATCCATGAGTCTTTATTTTCATAGAAAAAGGAAAAAAAACAATCCTGTAAAAATCATGATTCTGTCAAGATTCAGATTAGCCCCTGAAGCACCTCAATGGAGAACCCTTCTATCATTGCTTGCATAACTCTGTTGTCTTTGCCTTAGCAACAGCAGTTCCCTCGAGCTGTCTGTGTTCAAAACTGAAATGGTTGTTCACTCGTCTGCCTTTTGCTTATTTTCTTTTTGTTTCTCCCCCATTTGTCCTTGCCGTGGCAAGTCTGTTGATGCTTGGCCCTACTGGTTGCTGCACTGCCTCTGGTTTCCAAGAAGTGCGAGCCAGGTCATAGCTTGCTCTATTGAGCTGACTCATTCAGATGTGCACAAGTTGATTCGGGTTAAGCGTTCAATTATCTGATGCTGTGATGCATGTGATAATCAGTCATGTTTTGAAAATATGGTAAGCATGTGGGGTTTCAGACGTGGCCCGTCGAGTCAAAATGCCTTACCACTGAGTTTGGCTCCCAACATGAGTCTGTTCAACTCCAAGTGGGTCTACCTTCACTTTCAGTCTCTTTATTGTTGCCTTTCCTCCCATTCTTGAACACATTACCCTCTGTTGATGTATAAAGAAAGAACCAGAAGAACTTGTGCTGCATCCATTGTTATGGAGCCTAACTGTGGACTTGAAACTTGAGTCAATGGGTGGAGTGGCTACGAACTACTATAGTCATGAAACGGCCCGTAAATATCTGGTGTGAGAATGGCTCTTGCCAAATCCCTCCTTACTACAAACTTGTGTAGTCATACAGCGGGTAAAGCTCTTGAAATCATGAGACCGGATGGGGAGAAATCCAATCAGCAAACTGGCTCTAACACCATGTTACTAGAATAATTACATATCCAAATCCTGAGTTAATGGATGGAGAGACCCAGAACTGACATCGGTCCAACGTGTCTCATGAATATTTGATGCCAGACTGAATGGCTTTTGCCAACACCATCTCTTATATGACACATTTGGGTGAGACGGACTGGGCACACCCTTCTTATGGCCTTTCTTATTTTAACTGCATTTAGTTGAAAGTTCCAACCCTGATTATGATCGCAAATGCTTGAAATGGTTTCATTGTTAAAGGATCAATCCAGAAATGAATGGAGGTTGGATATTTATTGCTCGTAAATGTCTGTACTTTGATATTATGTTTTGCAATGATGTGTGCATTGGAGTTGGCTACATCATCATCTCTAATATCTTTCTTGCCTTAATATGTATCGTGCAGCTGCTCACAAGTGTTACCATTGATGAGCTTGCTCCTGGGCTCAAGACAATTTTCAGCTTTGTTGTTCCGGTCCAGAGATCTGGCAAAGTATATTAAAGAAAAAGAGAGGAGAACTACTCCTTTTTGATTCAACCTAAACATTTAAGGCTAAGCAGAACAGTGTCTGAAGTTTCTTCTTTTGTTTTCCTCGTGGCGTTGTCATTTTAGGTGGAACTTCAATACCTGCACGACTATGCGGGTGTAAGCACCAGCTTTGGGCTTGCTGCCAATCCCATGGTCAACTTTGCCAGTGTTGTTGGCACAAACAAGTTAGCTGCCGGCGTCGATTTGTCATTCGACACCGCCTCTGGGAAGTTCACCAAGTATAATGGAGGAGTGAACATCACAAATGATGATCTCATTGCTTCTGTTACCCTGTGAGTATTTCCCTTTTTTTAAAAAAAAAACTGTGGACCATTCTGTTTCTCATCCAGTGATGCTTCCCCCGTTCCCACATGTGATTGACCCATCGCCCTTTGCAACTGCGATGACGATTTTTCTGATCAGTCTTATTGGTTACTCTTGCAGGAATGACAAGGGCGACAACCTGACGGCATCATATTACCACCTGGTCAGCCCGTTGACGAGCACGGCGGTTGGCGCGGAACTGACCCACTGCTTTTCGAGCAACGAGAACACCCTCACTTTTGGCACCCAGCACGCCTTGGACCCCCTCACCGCCGTCAAGGCCCGGTTCAACAGCTTTGGCAAGGCCAGTGCCCTCATCCAGCACGAGTGGAGGCCAAAATCCCTTATCACCGTTTCCGGGGAGGTTGACACCAGGGCTGTAGAGAAGAGCTCCAAGGTCGGCCTGTCGGTGCTCCTCAAACCCTGAGCCGCTTCTCCCCGAGCCCCGTGACATTTTTTTCTTCTTCTGTTTCTGCCATCCTTCTGATTCGCAGAGAAGGTGCTTAGTTTCTTGGTTGGGTACCTGTGTAAAGAATAATTCCGGATGGGTTATCAGGGATCACATATTTCGTGCTTTTTATTCACTCGAATTTTTTAGGCCCTCTTCCATAACATAATATGGAAAATCGAGTGAACTTAAATTTGGGTAAGTTATTTCTATTTTTTATTTTTTATTTCGAAATCAATCAATCGCCACCAAGGTGGAATAAATCATTCTATCTTTCGACTAGGATGTGATATTTCATGAAAATTAAAGTTAAAGGATGGAAATATCTATCTGTTAATGTTGAGCGGGTTACAGGATTTACGGAGAATAATTTTAATTTATGTGGAAGTATCGAAGGTATGAGATTATTTTTATTATTTTTTATTTTTATAATTAATTTATAAGTTATTTTTAGTTTAGAATTTATTTAGTTAATTATATATTTTTATTTATTTTAACAGTCGAGATATTTTCAGAGTAAAAGTGAGTTTGGATCTATGTAAGAGAAGTTTACTCTAATTAAGGTTAAGTAATAGTTAGATCAAAAAATTTACAACAAGACTGTGCGTGTGTTTTTTACGTGCGACGAGATATTTAATCTTCTCTCTTTTTTCTCTGATGAGATGGTAAAATCTTTCCCCCTTCTTCTTCTTCTTCTTGGATTGAGGTCAAATTTCTATTTCCCTTCTTTTTATCTGATTCCCTCGTTATTCTTCCCCACCATGACCCCATCTTCCCTTTCTCACCTTTTCACTGTTCCCGTTGCATTACTTTGCCCCTCCACCTTTGATCATTTCTTCTTCATTTTGTCGTTACCCCCTTTTTGTCTTATTCCTCCCACACCTCATCCTCCTTTTCACGTAACCCTTCTTCCACCGTCTCGTTGCTTTTCATCTTTAAATGGTTTAAAGCCATAGCAGCCCAACCCATCGCAGACACGACGTGAAGCCCGGTTGACTTTGGGCGGCCACTTCAACCGCTGCTTCCTCTTCCAAGGGAAACAACAGCAATCGCACTTCCAGCGCAGCATCGTGGGCACTGGTGTCTGTCAGTGGTTACCTTCAATCCGTTTTGATGTTACGTATTGCCATGTACAGACTATGGAGTCCACTTCCACGACAAGTCACAACGTCGAGAGCGACCGTAAAAAACAGGTGGGATATCTCTTTCGGCCCTAATTATATAATAAACAAAAGACACCACCCTGACAGCGTTCGTGCATTCGATGTCTCTGCAGATCTGTACTACGAATATTGCGATAGCCTTTTATTCATGAAAAAGTGCCTCTCAAATTATAACATCATGGATACCTTACTCAAAGTTTTTTTTTCCATGGTAACGCAAAATTTTTTTACATGAGTATTCTTCGGGCAACGTTGAAAAGATAAATGTAGTATTTTTTTTCCTTTAAAGAAGAAATTTGTAAAATTGTGATTTGAGAGATAAGTTGACAAAAAATAAGATTTAAAAGGTTTTACGTATAAACTATTGTTAGAACAAAAATTACATATTTATCATCTCTACGGCTGTATTTATACACATATCGTTAAGAATATCCATATTGTGCCAAAAAAATATGAAATGATCTTTCCATAATGCGCAAAAAACACGAAATGATCTTTTTGCACTCTCTGAATGTGTAGAAACTCCTCTTACATTACACAATATCAATATTTTTAAATGATATATGTGTGAACATAAATACATGAATGATAAATAAATATATAAATTTCACTGTAACAATAGTTTATATATGTAAAAATCTCTAAAATTTACTAAGATCTTTTTTTATTTTGGTTATATGACCTAATGGTCCGGGACTTGGGAGGATACATGGAAGGGAAACAGGAAATCAGGGTTCGAAACTAGCACTCTATAATTTTTCATAGTTAAACCGGGGGATGGGTGATTCTACTAACTAAGGCCACCTTTATTAACCGGGCTAGGTTAACGTGCTCGACCTCGGAGGGTCGAGCACGTTAACCGACCCCGATTAACAGATTATGTGTGAGGAGGAGATGGGTCCCACCGCGCCCTCCTCTCTCATCAGTTGAGATATTCTCTCGATAATCCCGCAATCAAAGTGGCCCTAACAATCAAACGTCCACGGATAACTAATCTAACAGCCTGACTTCCACGAATAATTAAGTTGAAGATGGGTGATCCTACTCCGCAGACAGTGAAAAAGAATTGAACCCACGATCTCGCCGTCGTGGGAGGAGATTACGAACCATGCAGACACATCCGGGATTCATTCACGTCAAAATTCTTAAAATCTGCCAAAAGCTATGAACAAGAAAATAGAGGCTATGTAGTATTATTATTAGAAGTATATGAAGATATGTTTATAAAGAGCAGTGCTACGTCAACTGCATACAACATAAGATTGCACACTCTGGGTGTGTAATATTTTTAAAAAATATAATATTTTTTTAAAATGACTCTTAAGATATCTTAATTCGAGATGAAAATCACGCTATCAATAAAGTATCTATAAAAAAATAAAAAAAATCAGATTGAATGAATAGTATTAAATTTATTCTTTTAAAAATTGATTCGTTTTATTTTTAATTTTTTTAGATAATCAGATAACGACGTAACTTGTACTCTAAAATAAGATATTTTAAAAATTATTTTATTTTTTTAAATAAAAATTTAAAAATATTACACACTCAGCATATACGACACACCCTGACGAGTCTGTAGCCAACTCTTTTAACTAAGCTGATGTGAAACGTCGGTGTGGCGGGGTCGAGAATGGGCGTGCAGAATCCTTGTTATCTATATCACCCATTCCCGTCAAAAGCTAGCGAGTTGACTCGTTGCCGTTGTTGATCGCAGGAGCATCGATAGATAGATTTATTATCTTTTAAATTGTGGTTCTGTTGATTAAGCATTCAGAAGTTCCTTCCCTTTCATGGTGAGAAGAATTCGATTCTACGTCAAAAGTCAGTTCTTTTCTTTTAATATTAGAGTAAATTCACCCACTGGGCAATGGATTGTTTTATATATATATATTTAATACAGCCAAGCATGGTAAACTTTTAACAATGATAAATTTGACACCCCAACAAAAAAATTTATTATTTTTTATTTTGTAAATGATCGTACAAAGTTATATTACTTGCAATAGTACGTCTACACATTTAACCTAGGTACATGTATTTATATAATTTCATCCATTTGAGAGTGCCTAAAATCCGCCGACATTCTAAACTTAAGAGTAATCCTCTACAATGAAGATCACAAAATTGTCTCTTTTTCTAAAATTAAAAATACGATTCCGAGGCATGAATAGATGTGTCTTCCACATAACATGGAAGTCCTACGATAATTAAATTTCATATTTAACATAACATATGGTTAATGATACATGTGTCTTCCACATGATAACTAGCTAGCTTATTTGAACACGAAAAGGCAAGTTTGAATATATTTCTTAGAATAGTAAAATTGAATGCTTAAATTTAATAAGTGTATTTCGGGATACCTGTGCAAATAACCCTCCTACATGCATCATAACACTTTTATATACCATATGTCCACTAGTTTAATTTTATGGATATAAATAGAATATTCTTTACATCTTGAATGGGGATCAACCGCGGGGATATTTTTGACACCATAATAATGCAAGAAGGTTATTATATTAAAAGTAATATTGCAATAATAAGAGTGGTTCTATATTTATACATATACAGGGGTTATTTGTGCAATTATCCCATGTATTTATATATATTTTCCAGGGAACTGCATAATTCTATTTTCTAGTGTATAGAGCATAATATATTCACTAATACATTTTTGGTAAGGATAACCTAGCTAGGTGCATTGCTTTTAGTATAAAACAAACTTTCGTTTACATGAACAAATTGTTCATCATGGTAAGGTAAGTACAAGAGTTTTATTTCAACAATTTTATATGCAACACATGAATATTGTATTTGAAACATGTATTTAATTTTTGGACTATTACAGACCAAATTCAACTTAAAATATCGGGCATAAAGAAAATAAAAAATAATAAGTTAATTTTATATAAGCTACATGGAATGTGTGTATGTAAATAATTTGCCATGATAACAAGTGTGCTGATTCTTTGTATATACTAGATTATTATGTTGAATTAAGTAGTTCAGATATTTAATTTGGAGGAGTTTGAAAATCATACGGCATTTCTGTGGGTGACGTGGAAAACTCGTACGGCATGAAAAAGGAACCGTAAAACTGTGGAGCAGGTGGCTCGCAGCGGTGTACGGTGCAGAGACTGGAACGTTACGTGGACGAGCCGTACAGGCAAACCAGTGGACCGGACAAAAAGGGAGCCGCGACAAAAACAGGCCCACAACAACAGCTTCTTTACCCCCGAGAAGGTGGCGCAATTTAGTCGGAGGCCCCACCCCCATTCGAAGGAGACCCCCACCTCGTCTCCAAATTGAGCCATCACAGGAGTTAACAGACATATTCGATTTGGATGTCCAGATGGCGAATTACTTAATTCGATACCTACGGAGTAAACGAGACACGTGCCGTAAGGAGGTGATCTGCACGTGGCACCTGTAATCGTGGCTTCTGTCGTGGAGACGCGAATGTTACCGTAAATCGTGACTTTTACTACGACTATTCAATACGCGATGGACCATTGAGGATTGATGCAAGGCCGATGAATGGCTTCTGCTGATTGAGTCGAGGATCGTGCCTCGCTCAATCTGCATAACCTAATACAGTGTTAAAACTAATGCCTGCGTGTTGAAACTATGGCCACGGAGGTCAAATTATAAGACCATCAGTTGAGCTACTATTGTGATGACTCGGGATCTTGAATTAAAACTCTCTCCCATGACTCGAGATCGAGTTAAGACTCTCCATGTGATAACTCGAGATCGAGTTATGACTCGATAACCTCTTAAACTAATATTTACGATGACTCAAGATCGAGTTAAGACTCTTTCTATTATGACTCAAGATCAAGTTAAGACTCAAAAATCTCTTGAGTTAACACTTAAACTCTCTATGTAATAACTCGGGATCGAGTAAAGACTCAAGAGACTCTCGAGCTAACACTTAAAAGACCTTTAGCTGATGTCCGAGGAACTTTCCTCTCGATCTGAAACCTGACAAAAGAGCTCGTTTGACATTGTGAGGTGTGCCGAATTTGAGAGCTCTTTCTGGGCCCTCAGATAAATGATCTAGGTGAGCGGGGCAGCTGTTAATGGGCCAGTCTATGACCTGTTGGGCCTAACCGTGTTATCGAGCTTTTTGAGAGAGTGGGAAAATCCCCTCTTCAGGAACCATTACAATACTGAAATAAAACTGTAACTGTAAGTGATAGCCATCAGATGGGATTTTTGATATATATATATATATAAATATATATATATATATATATATAAAGTATAAACATTCAGAAGCTAGCAAAGCAAGACACCAAGGTTCTAACATTCTTCCAACTTCATCCCAATCCTGCAGTGACCCTGATAAACCTGCCCAGGAGTTGAGAAGGACGTCTTGGGCTAAATACACATTTAAAAAGGGATGAACAATTCACTGGTGAGCCTGAGCGGAGGCTTGAAGCAAGCCATCACGGATTTGATTAGCAACATCATGGACAGCACCGGGGCCATGGGGGATGAAGACAGCAGATGATTTGGAAGATGCACCAATCTCCTTCATGGTGTCGAAGTACTGAGTGACCAAGACCATGTCCATCACATCCTTCGCCGTAGTCCCCGGCACGTTGACGGAGAAGCCGAGCACGCTGTCTCTCAGACCGTCCACTATCGCTTGCCGTTGGCGAGCAATGCCAAGTCCAGCTAGATACTTCGATTCAGCCTCTCCCTCTGCCCGTTTTATTTGCAGGATCTTCTCGGCTTCCGCCTTCTCATTTGCTGCCATCCTCAGCCTTTGAGCTGCATAGATAGATAGATAGATAGATAAAAGATCATGGTGGTCTATATATAAGATGAAACAAGCTGGGGACACATAAAAGTACTCCAAAGTCCAAACTAGCTAGTGCAATTCCCATGTTCACGATGCCAATGTTATATGTATATATAGGAACAGCAACAAGAAATCAATCTACTGATCGAAAGCTAACAATATATGTGACACAATATTGAACCAATCAAAACAATGTTGCACCAAATTGATATTGGGATGTGAAACGTACGTACGTACGTACCAGCATTTATTTCATTCATGGCTCGCTTCACATGCACGTCTGGCTCAATATCAACGATAAGTGTCTGCACAATCTCGTAGCCATAGTTAGACATAGCCTTTTCAAGCTCACCCTCCACTGCTTTCGCTATCTCATTCTTTTGCTCAAATGCATCATCAAGGTCGAGCTTTGGGACACTTGCTCTAATAACTGGGGAAAGGACGCAAGAACAGGCCTCAATATCCACTACTTAATACCAAAAGCAGCATATCAAAAGACCAGAACTTGTAAATTAAATATCGCCGAGTTTGGCAAGCATTATATAACATGATGGTACGCCACAAGGTAGAATTCTGCAAATTAAAGGGAGTATATATAATGGAATGGGAAAGATTTCTGAGGAGATCAATGTACCCAAACTGGATCTCACCATCATGGAACAAAATTTGTCACAAAACTAAAATGATAATAATAATAATAATAATCTTCTGCTATGCACTTATATGTAAGAGCAAAGTAAAAAGGAAAGATACATACTACTATGTCCATCAATCAATTATAGGTGAAGATGAATCAAAATAGAAGAGTGTAATTAATTAAATAGCTTCCATTTACATGCATAAGGGGAGATGATTGGAATGTGCACTAGCTACCATACCATCAAACACATAAGCTTGGATTTGGCTTCTTGTGTTGCTGAGTTTGTAGTACGCATCGTCGGCCTTGTTAGCCAGAGCACGGTATTGAACAGAAGCCACGACATTTACGAATACGTTATCCTGCGAGGTATGCCAAATTCAGCATGCAAGTTGATCATCATCACTACGTGATATCAAATCAACAAATCAAATACCACCACCATCATCTGCGATGTTTCAGTTTAAGGGGATGTCAGTTACATGATAATTGATTTCAGGTACTCAGCAAGACACCCCGGAACCAAACTGCAATCAACCGCATTGCATATTTGCATATCACAAGGTCCACAGCAATCTAATGGAACAGATGCAGGGACTAGTTTCAACGTTCAGCCCTTCATTTGATATGTGCTTTGAAATTTTTCATATGGATAAGGAATTAAGCATCTTGCTAATCACTAAGACAAATAATCATGTAGAAGTAATAGAATACAGTAGAAGAATCGGCTCAACTGGATGGGGGTTCCTCAAAACAGCTAGGGGGATTAGAGTTTCCCTTTTTTAAGGTCTACCGAGGATTTTGGTGGGGTGTGTGGAGGGGTAGAGGGGGGCAATTAACAGAGAAGAAGAGCCAGACCTTTGTTTTCGTCTCACATTTCACATCCAGCTGCTGCAACCTGAGTGTGAGTTGACCAGCCAGTCGAATGCCAAGGAACCAAGGTATGCAGTGACATCCTGGCTCAAGCACTTCTTCAAACTTCCCAAATCTTTCCTTAATAGCAACAGTAGACTGGTCAACTTGTACACAGCACAGCAAGTTGCCCATGGTTGCTCTGGAGTCTGGATCAAATATTTCAGAATAAATGCTTCAGAGAGGAGGATATAGAAACTGATGAATACAAAAACCAAACCACCATGCTCTGGTTGGCATTAACAACTGAGAAAAGCCAAGTGTAGCACAAGGAGAATTATCCATTCATAATCTAACGTTTTAGATGATGTTGAGTATAAAAATTAAACAGGAAAAAAAAACTCTAGCAGGAGCTATTTCAGAAGTGGATGGCAGGCATGCACGTAAACCCTAAAAGCAAAGTGCCTTCTGCCCAATTTCAGACACATTCAATGAAAAAAAGAAGCATTCACAAGGAAAGGAGCATTGTGAAGAAGCGGATCTTTCTACTTGGCTAAAAGGAAAGAGAAATTGAAACAGCAAAACAGAGGAGTCCTCTGGTTCAATGGTAGCGTCCTTTGAGACGTTCACCACATCAAAGTCTTGTCTGATCATACACTATTTTGATTGGCCTGATGTCCTCTGGCTTACAGACAGCCATCCATAAAGCCAAGAATCCACTTAGTCTTGGAGATTCACATAAATCAGATCTTGGTCTGCAGCGAGAAACATGCTACAATAAAGAAGCTAAAATCTGTGCCTTTTTTCACCGAGTTATACAAACACCTGCTGGTGTGAATCTAATATTTACTTTGTTCACTTGAAAGAGAGCATCAATATTGATGTTTGGCAGTTCAAGATGAACACTCGGCATACTTCAACGTGGTAAATAGCTAGTTATCATAAGAAATACATGAAACAAACTACATGCATATCATTTTAACAGGAGACTGTTTGCCATCAAAAGAAAACCTATGCTGAACAAGAGCAACAAACACCTCCACCATCAGAGCTTTGGAACCCTGGAGGCTAAAGCCCACCGGTTAAGTAACTAGCAGAAACCAAACCTTAGTTGCTGGAGGTGAATATCTGCCTCCATCAATCACAACTGAAGTATGCACAACTGAGGTCTCTTCACTGCAGGGAGAAGAGAAAACTTACATGATCCTGGCTCCACAACAAAACCAACACACCAAGGATAAGCAAACAAGAGTCCTCGCAAGACACAGAAACAGGGAAACCGTGAACACTTTCTTGAGAGGAAGATGGGTATTTATATGTGCCAGGGGCCACTGGTTTTGCGCAGTAAACGACAGGCAGATATGTCCTCCAGTAGAAACAACCAATACCAAAGAAAGAGCTATTATTATGGTGCCACCACCAGGAAACTTGCTGGACAACGCCACCCATATTGACATTCTCCATGCTAATATCCAAACCCTTTAAGCAACCCAGTAATTTCTTGGTGGAGAGCACGAAGGTGGTGACCAGAAAAAAAAAAGAGGGCAATGTGACCCCACTAAGTGAATGTCCATTCTAACTCCTACTCAGTGGATTTGCACGATGATCTTTCCTGCCCTCCACCCCATCTTTTAAGATAAACGTTACTGGGTCAGAACAAGCATCTTGATAAAAAGCATCAACGCGACATTTAAGATGCGGAAACAACCCAAATCACAAACCTGGCCGCCGCCAGCTACCCCACAAACACTGTAGTATGTTAAAAGGCTTTAAACATGCTGTTCCTCCTTTCAGTGGCTATAGGAACGCCCACCTCCATGTTAAATTCCATGAGGGAAAGACGCCAAAGGCGAGATTTTTAACGCCTCGCGCACCATCGTCTTAACAAAGAGACCCATGTCATTATCCCAAATAATCAGATTATTCGGGTTGCTTTCCCTTCCCAACCCCCCCACCCACCCCACATAGCTGTTCGCCTGTTCGGACATAAAGAATACAAAGGACAAGGACAATTCCTTCCTTGAGCAAGTCAACTTCCAGGGAGGGACAGGGAAACAGCAGAGAGAGTTCAACTCAAACGTCGACGAGAGCCAAAAAAAAAAAAAAAACCCACAACACAGAAATCTGAAACCCCGAAAGCAAGCACCAGAACAGAAATTTCCGTAGCAGTTTTGTTTGTTCATACGCAGAAGGAATCGCCGGGAAGCTTCCCGCTCGCTTCCCCTGCCCCGGCTTGGCTTCGGCGCGAAGCCGTAGATGGAAACGAGGCCGCTGTTGCTTGGGGACGTGCGGGGGCTCCGTCCATTTGTAGCGAGTCTAGCGACCGGGAATATACAAATATTAGATGAAGAGAGTTTAACAGAGTATTATGTTGAATACATAAAATATTAGATGAAGAGAGTTGAAATAGTTTAAGAGTCTATATGCCATTGTTTTAATTATGTTAACAAATTAAATAAGAATGGAATATTTTCTCCTATCTTAATCTCCTTAAAATGAAGTTTAACAAAAACACAATACAAAAATATATGTGATAATACATATCAATCAAGAATATAAAATTATGAAGTAAGTATTATTTTTTAAAGAATATACATAATTATCCCTAACAAACAGTGATGCACCCGTGAGGGCCGTGGGTTGACAACTCGAGAGGTCTTTTAGTTTCGTCCGCGTGATATGTTTGCAACTCGTCATCTCTATTTTTTTTTGGGTTTGGTTTGGTCTCCCGTATCGGACAACTTTGTTCTTCAGTGCTCGGAGTATATAAAACAACGCACTGTACGTTGGGTACCTATAATAAAAAAAGTATTTTTATAAATATATTCTCATAAAATTTGATTTTGTCAAATATCTCTATTATCTGAACATATTATCACGAATATTTTTAGTTTAGATAGAAATGTTATAATTATATTCTTTAGTTTACCGTCGTCGTCGATGAGAGGAGAATATTCTGTAAAATATGTCATTTACGATCGTTACATATAATATATATTTGACAAAATCAAATTTTATAAGAATATATATATATATATATATATATAAATCTTATTTTTTAACTCACATTTAATTTGAGTTAAATACACAAGAGTTACGACGAGGACATAATCGTGATATTATTTATATTTTAAGAATATTTATGATAATATAGTCAGATAAAAGATATATTTGATAAAATTAAATTTTATAAAGATATATATGTAAAAAATTTTAAAAAAATTGTCATGTTTGACTTGCCCAAGGTTGAGTGGGGTTCAAGCAAGATATTTGCTTTGCTTAACCTGATCCACCCTGGATTTGGTCGATCGGGTCGGATTGAGTTGTTGGGTCAATCTGATCTTAATAACATTTAGAGATATATTTTAACCACATATATATCTATATATATATATTATATAACATATATATATGATCGTATTGTGGTTTTTTTTTGTTGTCACAGATTCAGCTTTTGTTATCCGGTTGAGTTTTGTTTTCTCGGTTCATCTCTTTCTTGTTTTCTAAGGTGGACCGGACATTACGGCTTCTTCCTCATCAATTTTCACGTACAAGTGTAAAGTATTTATTCCAAGATTTATCGACTCATTTGTACAATCTGTCTCGATCTTTCACTGAGATAGTATAATATGGATCAGTACCATAACATATCGAAATAAAAAATATATTATATATATATATTGTAATATAATATAACTCAAATGCTTTCTTAACACAGTTGGTTAAGTGACCCGTTATTTAAACGAGTGTCCATGATCAGAGTTTGTCGACCCGTTCGTACCGTCCGTCCCGATCTTTAACTGGGACGGGACGGTACGGGTCAATACCGTAACGTACCGAGACAAAAAAATATATTATATATATGTTGTAATATAATATAACTAAGATGATTTCTTAACATAGTTGGTTGGTTAAGTGACTTGTTATTTAAACAAGTGTCTATGGTTCAAATCTTCATGTCTTTTGAAATATTTTTTAAAAAAATAATAATCTTGTGCACTTTATAATATTTTAAGATACACTCTTGCGTGCTAAACTAAAAATATTTATTATATATTTTTCTGTCCTATATTTGAAATTTAAAATTATCTACCTATTTCACGTTCCTACGAGAGAATAATATTTTTAATATTATTTCAAAAATAATAGGCAGCAACAGTCATGAGAAAACTTATATAAGAGAAGAAATAATTTGAATAACGGTGGCAACAAACATTTAATTTACCTGCGAACCTAGAATCAGACGCAAAGCAGTCTGATCTGTCGAATGTTAAAATTGGGATCCTACCATTGGAAGAGCGCATGTATCTAACGGATACTATGAGATTTGGGGCTTTAAATAGTTCAAGACTCAAAGAGGAACACAACACTTCAAGTAACGAACAATCAAGCATTCAAGCGTCTTCTTGTAATCAAAGCGATCTTAACGTCCTACTTCCTGTACACTCATGACCATGAGAACTTCACCGTATTCAAGGGTGCCGCCTTGAAGTTCTTCATGTTAGTATTCTTGATAGGGAGATTATATTTCTATAGAACATGAGTTGCCCAATGATCTCCATGTCAAAACATCGAAAGAACTACAACGGAAACATATCTGGATCCATGGGAAACGGTCTTCCAATCCAGTATAGTGTTCTCTGACAGCACTTCAAGATGATGAGATGTCCAAGAGAAGGAGAAGTATCGTGTATGGATTGGGGACCATGACCTGGCCTCTTAAACCAGAAGACCGTTGTTGTGCGTACATGTGTTAAAGCACCCTTTGGTGTCATTTTCTATTTTAGCCCATCATAAAAATAGAAATAACATCCTGATCTCTACACATAATTAAATACGACCCATACTTTTCTTTAAATACTTATATCCCCAAATCCTTAATTAATCACATTAATAGGGATAAACTTTATGATAGCCCATAGTATACAATTTATTATATATATGTATGCCCATATTAGATTAAATCCAACAATCTCCCACTTGGGCAACATATACACATTCACTTTTATGATTGTATACTATATAAAACTTTATGAGCTCAGAAGATTTGCTATCATCATCAAAAGTATTTTTAATCAATCCGGTCCATTAATCACATCAGCATAGGACTAAAGAGGTTTTCATTACATTTAACGTAATTCAACTCATCAATAATCACATATACTAATATAACAAACGACATGGATCAAGTATGGATGTGTAGCATGAAAATTACATACAATGTGATTTGGTCATGCCTATTTCCAACTGGTCCAACTTTATTCTTTATTGAGATCAACAAATAACAGAGTGAGAACGAACTGAATTCTTTATTTCTGCAAAAAATATCCACAAATACAAAATATTTCCAAAATATAAACACAAACTCCCACTAAACTAGCACATCATCAAATGACAAGACGCCCATATGAGTAATATGCTCATGAAAGACATTGGGTGGAAGTCCCTTAGTAAGCGGATCTGCAATCATGGAATTTGTACCAACATGCTCTATAAATATTTGACCACTCTGTACTCTTTCTTTAACAACCAGGAACTTGATGTCTATGTGCTTAAACTTTGTAGAGCTCCTGTTATTGTTGGAATACAACACTGCTGACTTATTGTCACAAAATATCTTAAGTGATCTTTTAATTCCATCCACAATTCACAACCCGGTGATAAAATTTCGCAGCCATATCCCATGATTTGATGCCTCATAACATGCTATAAACTCCGTCGCCATGGTGGAAGAAGCTACAAGTGTCTGCTTAACACTCTTCCATGAAATAGCTCCTCCAGCCAATAGGTAAATATAGCCTGGTGTGGATCTCCTACTATCTTGGCATCCAGCAAAGTCAGAATCAGAATATCCAATGATCTCTAGTTGATCTGATTTTCTATATGTAAGCATGTAGTCCTTTATTCTTTGTAAGTACTGCATGACCCTTTTGGCTACTTTCTAGTGATCCACTCCTGGATTACTTAAGTATCTGCCTAACATTCCAACAATCTACGCAATATCTGGACGCGTACAAACCTGAGCATACATAAGACTTCCTATGACTGATGCATAGGGAATCTTCTGCATCTCTTTAACTTCAAAGTTAATTTTGGGGTATTGATTAAGGCTAAACTTGTCACCTTTAGCGACAGGGGTGTCACCTGGTTTACAGTTCTGCATGTCAAATCTTTTAAAAACCTTTTCGATATAGCTCTTTTGTGATAACCCAAGGATATTTCGAGAGCGATCTCGGTATATCTGTATGCCTAATACAAAAGAGGCATCTCCAAGATCTTTCATCTCAAAAATTTTTGACAGAAACTTCTTAGTTTCACATAATAAGCCTATATCATTGCTGGCAAGCAGTATGCCGTCGACATATAAAATCAGAAAACTATGTTTACTCCCACTGAACTTATGGTATATACAATCATCCACTATATTCATCTCAAAACCAAATGAGATGATGACTTGATGAAATTTGTAATACCATTGACGGGAAGCTTGCTTAAGTCCATAGATGGATTTATTTAATTTACAAACCATGTTCTTTGGGTCTCCCGACACAAAATTTTCTGGTTGCACCATATATATCGTCTCATCAATGTCACCATTGAGAAACACAGTCTTTACATCCATCTGATGCAACTCAAGGTCAAAATGTGCCACTAATGCCATTATTACTCTAAAAGAGTCTTTAGATGAAACAAGAGAGAAAGTCTCTTTATAATCGATGCCTTCCTTCTGAGTAAAGCCCTTAGTGACAAGACGAGCCTTATATCTCTCCACATTACCTTTTGAATCCCTCTTGGTTTTAAATATCTATTTACAACCAATGGGCTTCGCACCTTCAGATAATGGGACAAGATCCCAAACATCATTATCTTTCATGGACTTTATTTCCTCATTCATAGCATCTATCCACTTTTGAGAATTAGAACTTTGCATGACTTGATGGAAGTTGATTGGATCATCTTTCAACACCCCAATGTCAACCTCATGTTCTTGAAGAAATATGATATAGTCATCCAGAATTACACTTCTCCTTTCTCTAGTGGATCTTCTTAATGACATTGGTTCTTGAGAGTGTTGAGTTTATTCTTCTGAACCAATCTCATTATTTTGAATGGGATATGCTTGAATATTGTCTTGATCTGGAATTGTTTCTTGAACAATGTCAGGCAAAGAAACTTGATCCTGGTCATTTTCAATAGCAATTGGAGGAATAGTGACATATTCATCCTCAAAGATAAAATTTCTAATCTTATCCCCCTTGGCAAACTCAATATCCTCAAAGAATTGGGCATTTCCCGTCTCAAAAATGGACTTAGTTGCGGGATCATAAAACTTGTAGCCCCTTGACCTTTCAGGATATCCAACAAAATAGCTACTAATTATTTTGGAGTCCAATTTCCTTTCATTAGGCTTATAAGGCTTCGCCTCAGCTGGACAACCCCAAATGCGCAAATGCTTCAAACTAGGCTTCTTACCTGTTTAAAGCTGATAAGGGATTTTCACAGTTACTTTTGTTAGAACCCTGTTTAGCAAATAAGCTGCAGTCTTTAATGCTTCTCCCCAGAGAGATTCTGGTAAGGTAGATTTACTAATCATACTTTTTACCATATCCTTAAGTGTCCTATTTCGTCGCTCAGCAACACCATTCATGTTAGGAGATCCCGGCATGATGTATTATGGGACGATACCGCATTCCTCTAGGAATTTAGCAAAAGGTCCTAGACGTTGTTCATCTGATCTATCATATCTACCATAATATTCTCCACCACGGTCCGATCTGACAGCCTTTATCCTTTTGTTGAGTTGGTTCTCAACTTCAGCCTTATACTTCTTGAACACATCCAGTGACTGGGACTTCTCATGAATGAGATACATGTAGCCATATCGAGAATAATCGTCTATGAATGTAATAAAATATTGTTGACCATTCCAAGAAGCCATAGGAAATGGTCCACAAATATCCATATGTATTAATTCTAAGATGTCTGAAGCTCTATTGGCTCATGTTCTCCTTATGTTTGTTTATTTTTCCTTTATACAATTGACACACATGTCAAAGTCCGTAAAATCAAGGGAATCAAGAATACCGTTAGACACAAGTATCTCAATTCTTTGTTTAGAGATATGGCCTAATCGCTTGTGCCATAGTGAAGCGGAATTCTCATTGGTTAATTTTCGTTTTGTACCGTGTGAACTTATATGCAATGTTTCATTAAATGAGACTACACTATTAAGCAAATATAGGTTATCATTAAATGACAAGGAATCGGTACCAACAATATTTGAACTTTGAAAAAGACTAAAGTTACTATTTCCAAATGAACAAGAATAGCCAGATTTGTCCAACATAGAAATATATATCAAATTCCGTCTAAAAGACGGTACAACATAAGTCTCATCCAAATGCAAATAATGACCGGTCTTTAATAATAACCTACAAGTCCCTATAGCCTCAACTTCCACTGTTTTGCCATCGCCCACGTAGATGTATCTTTCACCATCATTCGGCTTTCGGCAGTGGAGGCAACCTTGCATAGACACACTTATATGAGTAGTAGCATCGGAATCTATCCACCAAGTGTGTGTGGGTACAGAAGTTAAATTAACCTCTGAACAAACTAAAGTGAGAAGTGTATCATTAAGCATAGGAATTGAATTAATGCTGGCAGAAATATTATTAGCAGAACTAGTAACTGTAACAAAATAAAACAATAGCTCACATAAGTTTCATATTATGTTAAAAATAAGTTCCAAATAATGGTACAACTCATCACAAGATATCTAGTACAATATTAATATTTTATCTTTGGACAAAAATATTAACTTGCAAATGATACTCTTGGTGTAACATTCAAATATTGATAATAAATTCTGTCAAACAATAAGTCTTTCTTTGGATCGACTTATTATTCACATGAAATATCAAATAATTATCACATATTTAATATTACAAATGTGCATATATGTAATTCAGTCAAATATTAACTATCCTTTCGGCTAGTGAATATTTCCATGAATTACATAAATAAAACCATCTTCATATTCTAAAATAAATTAATTTACACAAGAGAGGTTACTTTGGTATCATATTGTTTCAATTAATTAAATTCAGAATATTAGACATCCTAAATATACCAAAATTTGAAGCCAAAATATCATCTGGATCTTTCATAATATAAGTCAAATACATTCTAAACATATGACTATTGAGAATTTATACGAAAGAATGTAAAATGCTTAAATTAAAGGATGATGTCTACAGATGTATAAATATATACATCTAAAGATCATATGCATCTGTCCCGTAGAAGACGTATAAGCCAACTTAAAAAAAATGTCAGCTAGCCATCTTCACGTATAACCGTGACCATTTCATATACATTGTGAAAGCAGGAAAGTGCCAACTTTAAAATTGCACGCACAAAAGATGTTGACATATAATGAAAATAGGAAATGTAAATGTACATATGTGATAACAAAAGTTGAAGGTTAATAAGATAAAAATAGAAGAACAGTGGGTCCGTAGGTAGCGATGGGAAAAACTTTCTTTTCCCATCGTTTGTTCTTCACCCTCCACCCTCTGACCATCCCGACACCCCGACGAGACCCATTTTCTTACGAAAAACAGCCGCCGCGGCCATGGTCCCCGTCCCCCGTCGAGACCCATTTTTGCGGAAAACCGCCGTTGCGGCCATGGTCAGGGATGGGGTGGCTCGCGCGTCCCTGTACGGGTGGCGCCATTACCTTCGCTGGTGGCCGCCGCGGTGTGGCTCTGCCAGACGGGATCTCCCGCTGGCCAGACGGGAGGGCTGCCTGCATGTACTATCCCTTTCCCCGCAGGAACACAACAACACCCTCACTGTATTCCGGTAACAGAAAACTCGATTTTCATGGTTCTAACATGGATTTAAGGCTCTGATACCATTGTTAGTATTCTTGATAGGGAGATTATATTTTTATAGAACATGAGTTGCCCAATGATCTCCATGTCAAAACATCGAAAGAACTACAACGGAAACATATCTGGATCCATGGGAAACGGTCTTCCAATCCAGTATAATGTTCTCTGACGGCACTTCAAGATGATGGGATGTCCAAGAGAAGGAGAAGTATCGTGTATGGATTGGGGACCATGACCTGGCCTCTTAAACCAGAAGACCGTTGTTGTGCGTACATGTGTTAAAGCACCCTTTGGTGTCATTTTCTATTTTAGCCCATCATAAAAATAGAAATAACACCCTGATCTCTACACATAATTAAATACGACCCATACTTTTCTTTAAATACTTATATCCCCAAATCCTTAATTAATCACATTAATAGGGATAAACTTTATGATAGCCCATAGTATACAATTTATTATATATATGTATGCCCATATTAGATTAAATCCAACACTTCATTCTAGGAAGCATTAAAGAGGAGGACATTATGTTATAACGATATTCTACTTTCTTCATCCTCTTGCATTCATTACAATTATTTATATTTACTCTTTGTTGATATGTCCGAAAGACAGTTAGAAAGAGCATTTGTTGCTCTGTATAACCAACACTTTATGTGATAGGCTGATCTACTGATACCATGAAAATTAACTGGGTGACTAGCCCTTGGAAGACTAGCTGCTGCGAAACCACCTGAAAAACTAAGTCATTGTGAGTGACTGTTTGGTTGATCGAGACTTGATCAAAATCAGCTGGGTTGGTGATTTCTAGAAAACTACTAGAATCTGCGAAGTCTTGCAAGATCAGCTAGGGAGCTAGCCCTGGAAAACAGCTATCACAACCTTTGACGAAAGGTTAGTGAATACTCCAAGCAAGTTGTAGGGGGGACTCGACGTAGGAAAGTCAGAGGGCTGACCGAACTAGTATAAAATCTTGTGTCTCCTGTACTTTGGCTGCATTATTACTTTTTATATTCTACTACGTAACCTAGAAAATTTTAATACATGATTATTTTTTAAGGACACACCTATTCACCCCCCTCTAAGGTGTGGCCGACTACTAACAAGTGATATCAGAGCGTGCATGTCTCCTTGATTATAGGTTTAACCGCCTAAGGAGCAAGATCCTGATAGTGGCCAGATGGGGAACAAGAATAACCTTGCCCTGTAGGAGTTTGGCCCTTGGACTGTGAGTCCAGTCACCCAACTTGGAGGTTTCCCACTTTTTCCCTTGGATAGGGGATCAACTCGGCGACTTGTGAGTTATTTTGGGAATCGTGCTACCGTGGGTTCAGACCTAGGGTTTAGGCTAGATCGACGGTGTTGTGCCGTCTTGTGCAGCGGTCTTGACCCGAGTCGCATGACTCAAGGACCGTTGGGTTTAGTAGGTCTAATGGTCTGTCTAGAGTCTGGTGGCCCCGAGCCACCTGGTACTCCGTGTTACTCGTAATGGGTGCGTGCATGGCTTTCCATGTTCACGTTAGTGACTCCCCACTAGTCGTAGCCTTCTTACAGTACGCGTATGCTGACCCACCAGGGAGTGGTGGAGTGGCTTACCTGAGAGAGACGATTTTTAGGCTGGTTACCGTAGGGCCCCTTCGAGCAGCCTGAGTCCGGGCTTGGGGGAAGAACCAGATAGAGGTTCTGACCTAGGGCGCATGGTCTGTATGTGCACATGTGGTTAGGGGCGTCGGACCCGCACTGACGAGCGCGACCCCAACTAGTCCTTGTTTTGTGTTCCTAGTTACTGTACGGTGTCTCTGTCTCCGCCTGGGGCATCATAGGGAGACACCTGAGATTACAGACTAAGTCGTCAGTGGACGCATCCAACCTTGCTTCTGGTGGGCAGGTACTCCCGTCACGTGGCGTGAGTTTCTCGTGACTCGAGCTTCCGTTTCCCGTCTGCGAGACGTGATTTTGCGTGTAATTTTCGTGTGTTTTCGAGACAGAGGTCTAGAGTTCCGGTAAGCGTTACCGATGATCTTTTCCCTAGACAGTGTAGGGTTCACGACGGCGAGGTCGTGATCGTGTCTATCCAGACTGCTTGATCTTGGGTTGGGCCTTTGTCAGTGAGAAGGGCCTCCATGACAGGGTTGTCGTGGTGTGTTGTCTGGCGGCGTAGCCAAAGTTCTTTCTATTAGACCGGTGTTTTCGAGACTGTGAGATCGGGGCGTGTTTCCCCGATACAGTAGGAGTAGCTGTAGCGACGAGTTTTTACCGGCCATCGAGTTTGTTATTCCTACTGTTGTTGCTGCTTTCCGCTACCGCTGTTGTTTACGGTTGGGGTTCCGTGGGACCCCTACTGAGCCAATGATAGGAGACTCACCCCTACTTTTCAGGTGTGACGGTTCTTCCTCGAGGTTCGAGGGTGCTGCACGGAGGTTCTTAGTTGTCAGCGTTGGGTACGTTTCTCTGCCCTAGACTGTACTTTTATTGGACTGGACTCTGTAGTTAGATTATTTATTTCTGTGAATTGTTGAATCATCCTGTTTTATTTCCTATTTCTTTGTACCACCACACTCCTTTTAGCCCTTTCGAGCCCTCCGGCTCACAGGCGGCAGGCCAGGATTCGAATGGTATCGGGTTCTTCCCGGTATCCGGATCTTGGGTCGTTACACTCTTGCTCTCCCTTATCCCTTCGAGTTCCCTGCTCCGGGTGATGGTGTAACCTTCTCCTGGATAGGCACTCGGCGGCCGGGTCGAGCGTGGGGCGCCCGTTCAGGGCTCTTCCCGAGTGACGGAGGCGTCGTTTGACGGTTTATACTCGATCCCTGATTGGGGTTCTCCCAAGCGACCGTTACTCGATCTTTCGGGCCCGAAGGCCGTCTAGGAAGTATTGGGCTGAGCAAGTTTTGAGCTTCAAATAAAGTGGGCCCATAAAAAGGGGGCTATCACTTTGGGAGTCCGGCCTGTTTGGGTCGAGAATGGACTTATTTGGGCCACTCCGGACCATATATTTTTGGGCCGCTGATTTTACCCCTCTTCAATGCCTATTATATATTTGACAAATCGCGTGTGATAATATTAAGTTAAACAGATATTCCAACATGTTTTAAACATATAACATAAGTTAAGAAAACATCAATAATGGAACAATGAAAATATTTGGTATATCAACATATGCTTCAAATTCACAATTCCAATGGATTATCAAATAATTTAGATTTACAAATAGACTGCATATCAAATCAAATTATGTTCGTAGTAGTTGAGCAGAACAAATTATATGTGTAGGCTTTACAAATCAGATTGCATTCATATGTAAAATCCTCATCATCAATTAAAATGATTAACTAAGTTAAATTATATGCAATTTAATTTTACATATCGGATATACATGAGTCACAACACAGGAATAACACACATGTACAGTAACACCTACACAAAAGCCAATGTCCGAATTTTCACAAAATTCCATCATCTTTGGATATCAAATTAATTGACTACTTACAGCAAATCTTTTCTACAAGGTCGTCCACACCTTCTTAAGATAGCACTGCCCATATACTTAATTTAAGATTAATCTTGTTTTCACATCTCGAACATACATCCAAATCATTAGAGATAACACATATACCGTCGTGCCTAGACGAATGGGGCCCGCTAACCACATGGTATCAGGAGTCATTGCCCCACCATTCACCAAATCAAAATATGACCTCTAGATTTTCAAAAAACATTTGTTGTTCTCGAATATCAAATTAACTACTCACAGCGGATGCTAATTATGGGGTTATTCACACCCCTTAAGATGATAATGTAGATATGTTTAATTTGATATTAATCTATTTGACGACTTTTATCCGATGAACTTAAAGTTGAGAGGATGAACAAAATGACGACACATCAAATAACAGCCATTGGCAAATGGAAATCAATCATAAATAATCAAAGCATACATATTAGTTAATAAGCAAGTTTTTGACTCCAACTATGCATGATTATTTTGGAGACTGCAACTAATTTCAGTCAATACTATCGTTTTAGTTTAAATTTGACTAAAATATCCCTAAATAATTTATATAGTCCATATATGCACAAGTTAGATTTATAAATATCAAAATAAAATTAAAATAACACAAATAGCAGATAACGTGGGTTTATTTTATCGGATATCTACCTTTACAGTGAGGTCCCAAATTAACTCTATAATTCCCTTGGACTTCTAGAATAATTTATGTCCAACTTAGTGACGGTTCCCCAAGTGTTAAGGATGAACTCCCTACTCTTTGACACAATGAAATATTTTTTCTATATTTAAATCATCCTCTGATAACGAATTTTAGACGAATAAAATAAAACACTAAAACCATATCTAGTTACCTACCTATACTCCTCATTCTCTGGTTTTTTTCTCTCTCCCTCACTCTAGTTCTCTAACTGAGGAAGAAGGGTGAAGAAAATGATAGAAATGAGAGAAGAGAAAACGAGATGGGGGTTTAAATAGTCTCAAATCAACCCATGCCCAAGTTTGACGGTCCAGTTGTACCGATCGTACCGGTTACATATTGATACGATACAATACGACACTGTATTATATTATACTGTAATAGATCAAAAATAAAAAAATATATAATAAATATTTATTATAATAAATATTGATATGAAATCATGTGTAGTTGAGTTGGTTAGGGTGTCATTTGTTTGAACGTGAGGTGTTCAGTTTGAATCTCAACATCGTTTATTTTGACTTTTTATTAAAAACAATGAAATATTCAAAAGAAAACATAAAAAATTATGACACTCACAAGTTTCTAACTTGAAACTCACCATGAAAAAGAATTGTCCCTAACATTTTAACTATCAAGATATATTAAACATAAAATAAAATATATAATATATGAGTACACGCCGATTGTGCACCACGCACTTATTCTACTAGTCATTGGGTGGTATGATCCGATACATGCGATTCGTCTTGTACCGAATTAGTTTATAAAACCCTGCTGTACAACTAACGATGAAGTATAAAATGGTAATTTCATCCAAGTTTTCAATCCTATTTAATTTCGTTATTTGCTATCTTTGGTGTATTGGACGAGATAATTTGATAAAATGCCCAACGTAAAATTTGTGGATGATTCAATTATCTTTTCAATGGGCACAAATTTCATTTCTTTGGACATTCTTATCGTATTAATAAGTGAAATATTTATTTAATTGACTTAATAGTCTCAGACTAACTAAGTGAACTGACCTATCGGGCTATTATTAATAGAATCCAATAAACAGTTGGGTTATTGTCATAAAAAGTTAATATATTTTAAGCTTCCTAAAATTGGAATGTCATAATGTAGGCATTTATACCTACTGCATGCAAGGCACATGCATGATCTCACAAACATAGTTTCTTTCCCCTTTCGTTTTGGGAAAATTATATATATACTTTTAGATTTTTGCACATTGTACTCTTTACGTTTCTAACATATACATCCTTACAATCTTTCATTTTTTCATACATATCCTGATTTAAATGAATTGTCAAAATACCATTGAATACATCCAGATAGTTAGGTTAAACCTCGTCATAACCCAAGTGCAATTTAAATGCGGAAATGATGAATCTTCCTTCGGTTAAGTTTTATAATGGTTTGATGAGTTCACATATTCTTGAGGGCATTTTTAAAATTTTATATCTATTAACAATTTTCCGTGGGCCTACTTAGAAATATTCGTTCGAAGTTGACAGTGCAAGAGTTGGAAGAGTATAAATGATGTTGTGCCCCTGGTTTTGATGATGACAACCATGAGATGTGTGTGTGTTGAGTTCAACAGAATTGATGAATTAACCCTTGATTCATTAACGCTTGCATTTGGTTCATTTTTGATGCAAGAAAGGAACATGGTCGACGCGGGGAGTTCAAGGCGTCCACGCATCTGTTGTTGAGGCCCAAGATCTTACTAGCTTATTTTACTGCGTCAACGCCACACTATTGCAGCGTCGACGCATCAGCTTAAGAAGCAGAGGCACTCACAGATCTACTTCACTGCGTCAACGCCACAGTAGAGCAGCGTCGACGCAGCAGTTCAAAAGGCAAAATTATGGTTCACTGGAATACCCCAGTGCGTCAACGCTACAACATGATAGCGTCGACGCAGTAGCTCACTCTGAGATGAAATTGGCTCTGGGTAAGCTTAGTGGGTTGACGCAGTAACCCAATGTGTCAACTCATCCACCTGCGAACTTGAAGCCTTGTGGGTAGTTCAAGATAGCGTCAACCCCTTGGTCACCATGGGTTGACGCCATCTGAATCCTTTCATAAGATTAGTTTGGTGGACCCCAGTCGTACGTGATGTCAAAGGCCACATCAGCCAAAAGTGCTTGCGATCTCGTTTTCCCTCGCGATTCCAGAAGCCTCTTCAGAACAATCATTGGGCTAACCAGAAAATCTGGTTGGGGCCCACTGAATGGATATAACACGTGGATCTGAAAGTGAGCACGAAAAGAAAATTAGGGAAGAAGAGTTGGAGAAGCAGAAGTTGGACCGAGCGAGTAAAGCCCTCAAGAAGGATCGTTGAGTTCATCGTCTTCCTGCTGGTACCTTGCTGCATCCACTGACGATCAGAGGAGATCCATGAGCAGTGGATCAGTGCCAGTTCATCTACCCTTCATAAGGAGAAGGCCAGCTGATCGTTGAAACATCTTCCTCCAGACTTTTGAGTCCGAGCTTGAGATCCAGCAGCTTCACAGATCTGGAGCTGTTCCTCCATCACTGAGTGATTTTGTTTATTGTTTTTCATTTTAGTTTGAACATTGTTACATTGTTTCTCCCTCGTACTGGTTTGAGTAGAGGGAGGGGTTTGATCCAGCAGATTGTGCTTGGATCAAGGGCGTTTGGGCGTGTTTGCCTGCAAGATGTTCATCAGCGGTTCAGAGGATCTGTTCCTCTGGTTAAGCCAAGCTGTACTGCTCAGCGTTGTTTGAGGAGGTTGTTCCTCGGTGAAGCTAAGCTGTAAAGCTCAGCAGGGATCCTCACTGGTTTAGTGAGGGGTAGACGTAGGTCTCCACAGGGAGACCGAACCACCATAAAATATGTGTTCCTCTTGTGGTTTGCTATACTCGCATAATCCACCTATCGTTAAATGTTTGATTAGGCACGATATGCATACAGTCTGTTTACTGAATTTCTAATAAGCATTCTGCTTTCTAAAGCGAGTGTAATCTTGCATTAGTTTTTCAAAGGGTCAACCTATTCACCCCCCCCCCCTCTAGTTTGACCTTCCACCTAATCCAACACGTGGTATCAGAGTCTGGCTCTCTTGTCAAGGGTCTCACAACCCAAAGAGATTTTGTGGAATGGAAAACAAGGGGCTCATGCCTGAAGGGTATGCAGTGAATAGGCCACCCTTCTTTGATGGCTCTAACTATGCTTACTGGAAAAATCGGATGCAGGTATTTCTGAGAGCTCAGGACCATGAGATTTGGAGGGTCGTGAGCAAAGGACCCTATCAGTTAGAATGAGATGAAGAACCGTGGGTAAAAGAGCAAATACGAAAGTCCAACATCAACTGACAAGTTATGAATATCATGCAGTGCTCATTGCATCCTAAGGAGTTTTCAATATTGTCCTCATGTGCCAGTGCCAAGGAAATGTGGGACAGACTTGAAGTCATCTATGAAGGTACGTCAGAGGTAAGAGAGACAAAAGCTAATATGTTAATTTCTGAGTATGAAACTTTTAGAATGAAGCCAGAGGAAAATATATCTGAAATGTATGCTAGGCTAACTCTATTAGTGAATGGTATGAAAGGTCTGGGAAAGGCTTACAGTGATTATGAACTGGTCAGGAAGATTCTTCGATCCCTAACTCCAATCTGGCACACCAAGGCCACAGTTGTTGAGGAATCTAGGAACCTTCCTACCACTACCCCTGACGAGCTTATTGGATCACTGATGGCTTACGAGCTGAATTTTAAAAGAACTGATGAGGATGTGAAAAAGAAGAAGCCACTTGCATTGAAGGCTGGTCCTAGCAGTAAGGAGAGTTCAGATGACAGTCAGTCATCTACCTCAGATGATGACTCAGGTGAGGTAGCAATGCTCACCAAGAAATTCAGGAAGTTTCTAAGGAAGGAAGGTAAATTTAGAAACAACAGAAGACCAGAGGTAAGAAAGAGTTCAAAATTCAAATCAGAAAGCTCTAGGAAATTTGACAAGGTTGTCTATTACAAATGCAGGAAACAAGGTCATATTAAATCTGAATGTCCAGAGAATGTGAAGAAAGTCCAACCAAAATAGAAGAACAAGAAGCCAAAAGCTATGATGAGTACTTGGAGTGATGAGGAGAAAGATGAAGATGAAGAAGAGAGTACCTCTGAAGAAGAAAGTGATGTTAAGCTGTGCTTCATGGCTAAGGGAGATGATCAGGATGTGGTAACTTCCTCTTTTGAAAACTTTTCTTGCAGTGATTGGGAAGAAGCATTTAATGAATTGTTAGATAAGTATGATTATGTAAAGAAAGAAAATAAATCACTCAAGAAAATGAAAAATCTGACTAGTCAAGAAAATTCATTGAATGATAAAATCAGATGCCTAGAAGCTGAAATTACCAGTTTAAGAAAATCTATTGATGAAAGTGACCAATGTAGAGATCAATTAATAGAGATGAAAAGAGAAAATGAATTTTTACTGAAAGTTCATGATGACCTGAAACTCAGAATGCAAAAATTGGAGAGTGATGTAAAAATTGTTGAAGAAAAATATGAAGCCATTCAAGGAGTAAATCAGGAACTCCAAGAAAATTTGAAGAAACTGGAAGATGAGAATTCAAGTAAACAAGTCTCCCTTGAGAAATTTACACAAGGCAAAAACAACCTAGAAGCTGTTATGGGAATGAAAAGTAATTTTGGAAAAGAAGGACTTGGATATAATCCAACTAAAAAGAAGAATCTAGGGATAAGGCTAATAACTTTTGTTCTAGAACAGGGCACATCTGAGAAAAACCTAATGGCTGCAGTGAAGTCCCATGAGAAAAATCAAGAAGAAGTAAAACAGACAGATGAAACCAGAAAAGAAAAGGGCAAAGAGAAAATAAATGTTACCTTAAATGCCAATCACCATAAGAATGTGCCTAAGCTCAGAAGTAAACCCTCAGGTCAGCCTATAGACCCTAGTTCATCAACCCATCATCAGACTTATAGAAATTTAGGGAGTCATAGGTCTGGTACAAGACAGTTGCGTCAACGCACTGGGTACCCTGTGTCCACTCAACCCATGTCCCAGGGGTTCTACAAAAATAATGCTAGAACAAACCATGGGCCGCGTCAACGCAGTGTCCATACTATGTCAACGCATACACCCTTCCAAGATGGGTATTCTTTCGGAAATACTAGAGTGAGTCGACGCAGTCACTACAGTGCGTCAACGCATCCTATGCACCAGAACCCATATGACAGAAGGGTTAGATGGATGAGTCAACGCAGTCAGGTGAGAGGGTCTACGCAGCGAACCTTCATTCCTTCAAGAGTTCAGTATTCTTCTAGAACTTCTCATCCTAGATTCCCCAGTGCTTCTAGGAGTCACAATAATCATTGGAATGGGAACAAGAATAAAACTTTATACTTCTCTAACAACAGAACTGATTCAAAAAGGTCATTCCAAAGGGTACCTCAACCCAATCAGAAAACTCTCAAACCTTTGAACTCCACATATCAAAAACCTCCAAAACAATAAATATGGATTCCCAAAAGCATGTTGTCTTATTTGACACAATCCTATGGTGTGATGGGACCCAAGTGTATTTGGGTTCCAAAATCTCTTGTTTGATATGAATTGCAGGAGTGCCTTGCAGCTGTACACAACAGATGGTATCTTGACAGCGGCTGCTCAAGGTATATGACGGGAGATAAGACAAAATTCTATTTCTTGGTTGAGAAAGAAGGAGGGCATGTCACTTTTGGGGGCAACAACAAAGGTAAAATTATTGGAAAAGGTAAAGTTGGTAAAAATCCCTTTAACTCCATTGATGATGTGCTACTTGTTGAAGGACTAGAATACAATCTTCTTATTATAAGCCAACTGTGTGACAGGGGACACAAAGTTGTGTTTGATTCTCATGCATGCACCATTCTGAAATGCATTCTGAAAATGTTAAGTTCATTGGAAAAAGAATAAACAACATGTACATGGTAGACTTGGATGATCCTGCTCACAATAATCTCTGTCTTGCTGTTAATAAAAGTGAGCTGGCTTGGCTATGGCATCGTAGACTAGGACATGCTAGCTATAGTGTCATGCATAAGTTAGCTAAATTCAGCATGGTAAACGGCTTGCCTGATGTCTCATTTAAACAAAATGACAAAGTTTGTGATGCATGCACTCAAGGTAAGCACACTAGGAAGTCATTTAAATCTAGAACAGAAAATCAGTCTTCTAGACCTCTTGAACTTATTCACATGGATCTGTTTGGACCCACCAGAACAGCAAGTTTAAGTGGGAATAGATATGGCTTTGTTTTGGTAGATGACTTTTCTAGGTTTACTTGGGTGTTCTTTTTATCTCATAAAAATGATACGTTTGAAGAATTTCAGGCATTTTTCAGGAAAGTTCAGCAGGATGGTAAGTATACTATTTCATCTATCCTGTCAGATCATGGAGGAGAGTTTAAAAATTCAGAATTTGATGACTTTTGCAGGGCAAAAGGAATATCACACAAATTTTCGTCACCAAGAACTCCTGAGCAGAATGGAGTGGTGGAAAGAAGAAATAGAACTCTTGTGGAGATGGCTAGAACAATGCTGATCGAAGGACAACTTCCAAGGAAATTTTGGGCTGAGGCGGTAAACACCTCGTGCTTCATTGTAAATCGTGCAATGGTAAGACCTCTGTCCAAAAAGACTCCATATGAGTTAATGAAAGGTAAGAAGTCATCTGTTGCTCACTTCAAACTTTTGGGTCAAAATGCTTTGTTCAAAATAATGACAAACGGGACTTGGATAAGTTTGAACATAAGAGTGAACCAACCATTTTCTGGGATATTCTAATCATTCTAGGGCTTATAGAGTCCTAAATGTCAAACTCAAAATATAGAAGAATCTCCACATATTGTCTTTGATGAAATGAATGTTAGATCTGAAAATGAACAATCTTACAGGGACAAGGATGATGGGGAGTTCCTTGAAGTAAAGGAAGAACAAGATCTTCAGGAGAAAGAGTCAAGGCTAGGTGAGAGTCTGGCAGAATCAAGCACTCAAGGTAATACAGATGCTAATGAAGGTAATTCTCTAACCAATATTAGAATGTTAAGAGATCATCCTTTATCAAGCATTATTGGTAATTTGCATGACCCTACAAGAACTAGATCTCACTTTAGGATGATTGAGGAAATGGATAATTTGACTCTTGTATCTCAAATTGAACCTAAAAATGTAAGTGAAGCCCTAAAAGATGGATGTTGGATAAATGCAATGCATGAAGAACTAAATCAATTCAAGAGAAACAAAGTGTGGCACCTTGTACCTAGACCCAATGAACATTCTGTAATTGGAACTAAGTGGGTCTTCAGAAATAAACAAAATGAAAATGGAATTGTGATAAGAAATAAAGCAAGACTGGTAGCTCAAGGATATAACCAAGAATTCGGCATTAATTTTGAAGAATCCTTTGCTCCAGTAGCTAGATTAGAGGCCATTAGATTATTACTTGCATATGCTTGCTGCCATGGAATAAAACTACAACAAATGGATGTAAAAAGTGCGTTTCTTAATGGTCTAATAAAAGAAGAGGTGTATGTTGAACAACCCCCTGGTTTTGAGTGCATAGATAGTCCTAACCATGTTTACAGATTAGACAAAGCTCTCTATGGGCTTAAACAAGCACCTCGAGCATGGTACGACCGACTCAGCTCATATCTCACTGAAAAAGGATATTCAAGAGGTAAAGTGGACCAAACTTTATTCACCAAGGTAAGAAACAATGACATTGTTCTGGTTTAAATTTGCGTTGATGATATAGTTTTTGGATCCACTAAACCAAGCATGTGTGAGGAATTTGCACAATTGATGACTACAGAATTTGAAATGAGTCTAATGGGTGAGCTACAATTTTTTCTAGGACTTCAAATCACCCAAAGCAAGGAAGGATGCTTTATCAACCAGGCAAAGTATATCTCTGAACTATTGAAGAAATATCAAATGGAGACTCTTAAAGCAATCAACACTCCCATGAGCACCAACACAACTCTGGATGCAGATCTGAAAGGTAAATCAGTGGATGCCAAGGCCTATCGAGGTATGATCGGATCACTCCTCTATCTTACTGCATCTAGGCCAGATATCTAATTTTGTGTATGCATATGTGCTCGGTTTCAATCTGATCCTAGAGAATCCCATTTGAGCTCTGTTAAGCGTATCTTTCGATACTTTGTCGGAACTAGAGATTTAGGGATTTGGTATCCTACATCTTGCACTCTTGATTTAGTATCTTATTCTGATACAGACTATGCTGGTTACAAACTTGACAGGAAAAGCACAAGTGGCTATTGCCAATTTTTGGGAGGGTGTTTGGTTTCTTGGGCATTCAAGAAACAACACTCAGTGGCACTATCCACTGCAGAGGCAGAATATGTCGCTGTAGGGAGTTGTGGCACTCAAGTGTTGTGGATCAAATATCAACTCTAAGATTATCAAATTGATCTTGGGTGTGTCCCAATATTGTGTGATAACACAAGTGCCATTAACCTGGCAAAAAATCCAATTCAGCACTCTAGGACCAAACATATAGAAATTAGGCATCACTTCTTGCGAGATGAAGTTAATAAAGGAAGTTTTAAATTGATTTTTGTAGACTCAGAACATCAAATTGCTGACATTTTTACCAAGCCTCTGAGTAATGAAAGATTTACTTATCTTAGGAGAGAGCTTGGACTATGTAATTCTCATCCTGATGCCTAACTTGATTGCTTGATTTCTTCTTTGAAACATGATTGGTTAGCTCTGCCTAAGAATAAATTGACTACTTGCCTTGTTTGATTTGAAAGTGCCTGATTTCCAAATAAGTCACAAATTTAGGGGGAGTTTAATTTTTAAGTACTCTTTTCTCTTTTGAAGAACACATGATAGATAAAAAGCCAACATGTCAATCATTGCATCTTCATTCAAGCTTTCAGTCATGCATGAACTGAGGGGGAGCTTGCATTAGATTTTACTGGCTGAGGAGTGCAATTCAGTACCCTTAGGTTAGTGGGTTGTGAATCTGAAGTGTGGTTCGAGCAGATGATTGAATAATCAGTACTCGTGAAGAAGAGTTAACGCAGCTGTGAGATGGGTCAACGCACTGATTGAAACAATCTGGAAACAGTGGTGGAAGTTGAATTGACTGGTTGAGTGAGTTAACGCAGTCACCTGGTTGAGTTGACGCACTGACAGAAACCTAGTGCAAATCAGTTCTGGAAGCAAATGGATTACTTCAGAAGGGTTAACGCAGCACTGGAGATGGGTCAACGCAATCTGGAATTTTTGCTCACAAAAGACATAATTGAAGTCTTTCACTCATATCTCATCAACTTGGAGTCTTCCAGTACCTTAGAGTCTTCTCAACATCTCATCACCTTGTTTCTTCTCTACATATCTCATCTACTCATTTCCTCAGCTTGTAGTGAAGTACCTCTCAATCTTCAGTATGTGGGATGTTTCATGAGCTCTGAAATGTGAGTTGATGTCATAGATTCAGGGGGGGTTAAAATGATAACTCCTTTATGAGAGGTGGTGATCTTTATTGACTGGCTCTATACAATTAATGGTTGGAGATCTATAAATCTTATGATCTTTGAATGCTAAAACTCTTGAACATAAACGTGCTTTGAAACTATGGAATAGCTATGGAACTATTTAATAAAACTGGGAACTCATCTATTCTAGAACCATGATGATCAAAAGTAAAGGGACCTCTTTGTGCAAATGAATTTAATATCTGTATTGACTTTAAACTCAGAATAGGTTTAATAAGAGCTGAAGAAATAAACCCTATATATATATATATAGATAAATACATGTAATAAATTGCAGAGCAATGGCAAGCTTTCACTAAGAAACTGTCTCTATGCACCAAAGAAGTGCTAAGGAGCATGTCATAATGTGGGATGTTACCTCTGTTTCAAAAGAAAATTAATTCATTGCAGAGCAATGGTAACTTTCCAGTGAGAAACTACCTTCATGCACCATTGAAGTGCTGAAAGGCATGTCATGATGTGAGTTGCCAACTCTGTTTCATTGAAGCAGAATAGTTAGCTATGCTGAGTAACCGGGGACTCTGGTGTCTGATAAACATGTGTACCCGTGTCAAAAGGCTAGCTACACTTGACTGCAAATGATAATTTAAAAATAAATTAAAAAATTGATGAAAAATAAAAAATGACAATATATATATATATGGGGTTGACATGAAGTTCAAATATAAAATCCTATAGAGTTCATTCTCAATACGAGTTAAATTCACTTATATAAGAGTCTCTTGAAATTGAACAATCAAGGGGAAAGATTTGAGAATGTTCCAAGTGTGCAAATTGTTCTATCCTTATTCCATAATCATGCTCTTCTTATTCAAGGATTTATCTCAAATTCTTAAGATTGTTTTTCTCAACATCATTAAATGAATTAGGGTTAATCATCAGATCTCTCTTACGGGAACTTGAACTTTATCTATTAAAAATCCCTGAATGTAATTTCATCCTTTCATAATTTCAGTGTCTTTAGAATGCCTACATACTGTGGGTCTTCACTATTCCTAGTGTCTACTCAGCATTTCCCTCTTATTCCTCTTGGTGGCGTCGACTCAGTGTCTCACTGCGTCAACGCAGTCTTGCACTAACAGTCCGGTTCAGCACAGTGAACCGGTTCGCCCTTTTTGAATTGCAAATGAGTCATCACGTTCTTTAAAAACCCTCCTGTCTCCTCGCCTCTCTCAAAAATCATGTTGTCTCCTACCTCTCCGCTTCTTTCCCACGGCACTTCTCTTCCCTGTTGCCGGGTGTTTCACCTCGCTACCATGGCTCCTCTGGCAAAAGAGAAAAAGGACAAGAAGGGTTTAAAGAGAGGAGCTCCCATCTATGCTGAGGGCAAGATTGAGCCTCGAACCAAATTTCAACGTGCTCCAGAGGAGACACCGTCTCAGTCAGCTCCAAGGAAAAGAACAGGAAAAGAGAAGACCTCGCTGGCAAAGCCAACAAATTTCTCAGAATCGAGGGTAGCGAAGCAGAAGGATACTCCCGATGCTCCCGTGGTAGATCCTCTAGAGGAGATACCATCTTCTTCAGCTCCAAAGAAACGGAAAGGAAAAGAGATAGAGCTACCTCTTCGGAAACGCCGTCTCCATCCGAACCCGCCGACCAAAAAGAGAAAGCTATCTAAATCAAGGGTAGAGGAGCAGTCTACATCTTCAGCTGCTGCGAAGGGGAAGCAAGGTGTGGACAACTCCCATGCAAGGTCTTCTGATACCTCTCTCACCATCAATATAGAAGAACCTCTGAAAGTTCTTATTCCATGATATATTGTTGCTACTGACGTTGAGATGCTTGAGATTTTTTCGCAACTATTTCCCACTTTGGATTTTCAGGGTTGGTGGTCTTTTGTCACAAATCATAAGATATATTACCCCACCCTCGTTCGGAAATTTTACCAAAATTTGAAATATGAGCCTCAAATCCCCAAAGTTTTTTCAACAGTCAGAAATGTCCGTTTTGAGTTAACAAATAAACTGTTTGCCAGATCATGGAAAATTCCAATGGATGGGGTTCAGCTACACAGTTTTCAGTTTGATGAACATGACGCTTATGCTCTTCTGACTGAACAGCCTAGTGATCCTACTGTTGTTAAGCAGACATATCTATCTAGTCTGAAAGCCAATCGGTTCCCTCCCTTCAACAGACTGCTACATCATATCTGCAAATCCATCATTACACCCCAGAGCAGTGGTAGGGAACGAGTTACTAAGATGCAAAGATTTCTGCTATACTGTATGCTGAAACAGATCAAGATTTCATTGTCTAATGTTATCATTCAGATCATGGGTACATGTCTAAAACAGTCTAGGACACTTCCATATGCTGCCCCATTGACTGCAATTTTTAGAAAAGTTGGAGTGAACTTTGGAAATGAAAAGAAACTAAACATTCCCAGAGGGAATAGATACTCCTTATCATACATTCAGAAGTTCATGGGATTTAAAATTGTGAATGGATAGCTAGTCAGAGTACTGCCAAGTCAGAAGTATGCCTCTGCCTCTGGGGCTCCTGTTGTAGAAGTGAGAGAAACAACACAAGAAAACCCAGAGGCCAGTGCAGCCAGAGTAGACAGAGAAGAGGTTAGTCCTGCCAGAATAGACCAACAAGAATCCAGTCCTGTCCAAGCTGATATTGTCACTAGAGATATTATGATCATACATGGTCCTTTTCAGGAACCCTCTCCTCGAAGGGAACATGAGTCTACCTACTTTTCTGAGGAACAAATGCCAGATAATTCTCATCATGATGATGGCATGCATGATCAGACTTCCGGTATCAGTCCCACCTTGATTCAATTTCTGGAAATGAAATTCAAGAACATTGATTCTTCCATAATGCACCTGAGATCAACTATGGAAATGAGGATTTCTCATCTTGAGCAGAAATCAGACAGCAGATGGGAACAGTTCAAGCAAGACAAATTCAAGTCAGACAAAAAGCTTCATAACTTCATGGAATCCCTCCTTCAGGTCTGTCAGAAAGCTGGGTCAATAATGCACAATTTAAAAAGCTTGCATCAATAATTTCTGAACAAGCTACAGGCTGTACAGACATATAACCATAATGTCAAGGAAAACCAATCCAAGTTGAATTTGAAATATTCCACCCGGATTGACAAGAACAATGAGTTCAGTGAAAAGGTTCAAACCTTGTTTGAAAAGATTACATCCTTTGGTATGGACCTTGCTAAACTGTTTGAACAAACCACTCTAGTGGGTGATGAGGTAATGGATGTTTTGCACATTCTAAAAGAAAATTTCCCACCCACACTTGAGGATCAGCATGATGTGTACTGCCCTCCACCAACAGAGGCCTCCTCTTCTGCACCAGAATGGGGATCTCAGCAGAAAGCTCAAGTGGACTATCTATTTGACATTTTACACAGCTGGTTTGATAGTATTACTTCCAAAGTACAGGATTATCATAAGTCTGTCCTACAAAGAGATCAGCAATTTTCGGACATACTAGACAGTTTAGCAATTTCTATGACTCAGCTTCAGTAACAACTGGACACTATGTCTGCGAACATCCTTCAGTCTCACTCTTCCTCACCTGCTCCCCTTCCTGATGATGTCAAAGGGGGAGAGACATGAACTCAAGTTGGAGCCTGGAATTGCATTGCATCTGCATCAAATATGATTGAGTGAAATTTTCCTTCGTTTACACATTTTGTGAAATGCTCGAAAGAAATTGTCTGTGAGATTACCCAACTTTTTGTTAGAAAAGTTTATTTGTTCCTCTTATTGATGTTAAACCTTGGACTTAAATGAAATGAACTGGTGTTCTGGTCTCTGAAGTGAATTACTTGTTTGATCTGAACAATGCATTTTTATGTAGATGCAATGGCATACACCTCATAGTTGCCATCATCAAAAAAGGGGAGATTGTTGTGCCCCTGGTTTTGATGATGACAACCATGAGATGTGTGTGTGTTGAGTTCAACAGAACTGATGAATTAACCCTTGATTCATTAACGCTTGCATTTGGTTCATTTTTGATGCAAGAAAGGAACATGGTCGACGCGGGGAGTTCAAGGCGTCCACGCATCTGTTGTTGAGGCCCAAGATCTTACTAGCCTACTTTACTGCGTCAACGCCACACTATTGCAGCGTCGACGCATCAGCTTAAGAAGCAGAGGCACTCATAGATCTACTTCACTGCGTCAACGCCACAGTAGAGCAGCGTCGACACAGCAGTTCAAAAGGCAGAATTATGGTTCACTGGAATACCCCAGTGCGTCAACGCTACAGCATGATAGCGTCGACGCAGCAGCTCACTCTGAGATGAAATTGGCTCTGGGTAAGCTTAGTGGGTTGACGCAGTAACCCAATGCGTCAACTCATCCACCTGCGAACTTGAAGCCTTGTGGGTAGTTCAAGGCAACGTCAACCCCTTGGTCACCATGGGTTGACGCCATCTGAATCCTTTCATAAGATTAGTTGGGTGGACCCCAGTCGTACGTGATGTCAAAGGCCACATCAGTCAAAAGTGCTTGCAATCTCGTTTTCCCTCGCGATTCCAGAAGCCTCTTCAGAACAATCATTGGGCTAACCAGAAAATCTGGTTGGGGCCCACTGAATGGATATAACACGTGGATCTGGAAGTGAGCGCGAAAAGAAAATTAGGGAAGAAGAGTTGGAGAAGCAGAAGTTGGACCGAGCGAGTGAAGCCCTCAAGAAGGATCGTCGAGTTCATCGTCTTCCTGCTGGTACCTTACTGCATCCACTGACGATCAAAGGAGATCCAGGAGCAGTGGATCAGTGCGAGTTCATCTACCCTTCATAAGGAGAAGTC
Source organism: Amorphophallus konjac (assembly GCA_022559845.1). Taxonomy (NCBI): domain Eukaryota; kingdom Viridiplantae; phylum Streptophyta; class Magnoliopsida; order Alismatales; family Araceae; genus Amorphophallus; species Amorphophallus konjac. The sequence goes on from CM040121.1 coordinate 531,808,109, forward strand.
CAGCTGATCGTTGAAACATCTTCCTCCAGACTTCTGAGTCGAGCTTGAGATCCAGCAGCTTCACAGATCTGGAGCTGTTCCTCCATCACTGAGTGATTTTGTTTATTATTTTTCATTTTAGTTTGAACACTGTTACATTATTTCTCCCTCGTACTGGTTTGAGTAGAGGGAGGGGTTTGATCCAGCAGATTGTGCTTGGATCAAGGGCGTTTGGGCGTGTTTGCCTGCAAGCTGTTCGTCAGCGGTTTAGAGGATATGTTCCTCTGGTTAAGCCAAGATGTACTGCTCAGCGTTGTTTGAGGAGGTTGTTCCTCGGTGAAGCTAAGCTGTAAAGCTCAGCAGGGATCCTCACTGGTTTAGTGAGGGGTGGACGTAAGTCTCCACAGGGAGACCGAACCACCATAAAAATCTGTGTTCCTCTTGTGGTTTGCTATACTCGCATAATCCACCTATCGTTAGATGTTTGATTAGGCACGATCTGCATACAGTCTGTTTACTGAATTTCTAATAAGCATTCTGCTTTCTAAAGCGAGTGTGATCTTGCATTAATTTTTCAAAGGGTCAACCTATTCACCCCCCCCCCTCTAGTTTGACCTTCCACCTAATCCAACAAATGCAACTATTTGGATGTATTCGAAGATACTTTTGACAACTCATATAAATCAGAGGATAGGTGTAAAGATTACCCTCTCCACTATAACCTATATTGTTGATATTATCATGTATTCTAAAGAATGTTGTTTTGTTTATAATTCTCATGCTCTAACTCTAAAATGATGAAGGGTAACAGAATATTTAGTTGAACATGTAAAATGTAAAGTTTCAGAGGGTACAAGATAATATGAAAGATTACAAGGGAATATGTCATTATTTTAATTATATGAAAATATTAACAAGGATATATTAACCTTTTGTCATCTTAATCTTCTCAAAATTGATTTAAACATATGACAAGTGACAGGAGTATATATGCTGAAATACAATTTAATATGAGGATATATATATATATATATATCTGATAATATGAAGAATATAAAGGAGTATAATATAATATATAAGAATATGAGGGTATATATGTCTTTTTCTATTTTTTGTACCTTGGTCTCATCCTTCTTGCGCCTTCTCTTACCTGGGGTGAGTTGATTAAGCATGCGGATGGCGCGTAGGATACAAAGCTATTTTCTAATCTCAAGTTTTTTTAGCCCTTTGATCCTTGTTCTCAAGATCAGACTTGGCTCGCCACCCTCTCCCATTTGGGGGAGGTTTCGGATTCAAACCCAGTTATCCCCTCTCCCTATATTTTTTTAAAAATACTTACTGAAAAAAAAAGAATGTTCTCAAGGTCAGACGGTTTAAAATTAGATAATAGGAAAATTCTCCTCTGTATAGATTATTAATATTACCCGACTCAAGGCCACAGTGCCTCTAAGACGATTTCACCGAGTCGTGGAATCTCCCCTTCCTTTCTCTCAACTTGGGGGACATGGGAATTATACTTGAGTGTATTTTTTGTTTATGTCAAAGATAAAGATGTTATTTTTTTATAAATTTAGATTTGATTTTAATGGGAGTTAATTTCTATTTGAAATTTCAGTTTGTTACGTATTATGTTGACAGTTAGCTTTTCGGCAAGGGTGTTTAAGGTTGTACATTGTTGAGTCTGTGGGCGCTCATCTATTTTCCTTCGGCCCTTCCAACTGCTGATTATGTAAATGGGATTTTTGTGTGGGGATCTTTGATTTGTATTTTAAAGTGCTGCAATTTATTAGAAAACGAGAATGAAAGTCTTCCTAAAGTCCATGCAATGAAACATTTGAACTGGGCATATTAAGTATATATATGTATGTATGCCAAAACTATTCAGATAAAAAAGGTCAATTCAGAGTGTATATTTTCTCAAAAAAGAATCATTTTCTGCAAGAAACAAACATGAATTAATGCTCAGTCATCGTAGTTGTAAGTTTGTAATTGACCCCGCCCCCACAAAGATCAAGGTCACATATGCATATGTATATACACAAACTCGATCAAATCCAAACCGCCACCCACAAGATCAACAGCCCTCGTGCGTATACAAAAAACATGTACGTATGTGACCGAGTGGTGGGGGGAATGGATGATCAGGCGAGGAAGGCGGACGAGTCGGTGGCGGTGCGGGCGACCTTGATGAAGACATCCTCGAGGGTGGTGTCGGCGAGCCCCCACGCCTGAACGGCGAACCGGGACTTGGCATCCTCCACCGCCCGGAACACGTCGGCAATGCGCACCTCCTGCTTGGGGATCTCAAACTTCTGGGTGCCCGAGATGTGATACACCTTATTGGCGCCACCGCCTGGCGAGATCCCCCGCACCAGCTCCTCTACCTTCCCCTCATCCTCCGTCGATGTCGTCATGGTGAACACGTAGGAGCCTCCGTATCTGCCCTTCAGCTGTACACGCCAACTTGGTATATATAATAACTTGTGGAAGCATCTCAAAGCCAGCTGCAAGTGTTTCTTTCATTCTGTGTGTGCGTAAAGCTAATACATGTGTGTATATGTTGAGTGTGTGCACTTCTCCGTTTGCATGTGTGTGTTTGTGTGTCAGGATTCAAGAGCTAAACAGATTTTGGTTTGTGTATAAAGTTGAGTGCTCGTGTGTGTATGCTGCGTGTGGGTTGTGTGCGCATCTCTGGGTGTGTGCCAGGATTCTAGAGCTAAAGAGATCTCGTTTTGTGTATACAGCCGCTTGTCTGTGTGTGTATATTGTGTGGGGTGTCTGTTGTGTGTATGTGTGTGCACGCGCACATGAGAGAGAGAGAGAAAGAGAGAGAAGGGTCTCTAGACTGCAGACATTTTGGTTTTTGTGTAAAGCTGCATCTGTGTGTGTATGTTTCGTCTGTGTCCATCCGTGTGTGTATGTGTGCACGTGTGTGCGCGTGCATGTGTCAGGTTTCTAGGGCAGATGTTTTGGTTTGGGTGCAAAGCTGCATGTCTGTGTATAGTTTGTGTGTGCAAGAGTCTCTTCGCGTGCGCGCACATGTCAGGTTTCTAGAGGCCATGATAGTTTTCATTTGTGCGTAAAGCTGAATGTCTGAACGTGTATGTTGTGTGTGCGCATCTCCGCTTGTGTATATGTCAGGTTTCTGGAGCTGCAGAGGTTTTGGTTTGGTTGGACTGTGAGGAAAAACAAGTGATGAGGTGGTTTTTTGGTACTAACTTTCAATAACCTGGTTTTCGGATAATCAACTTCTACAGAAGATTTTTCTGTTTTAACTAGAAACAGATTTTGAAATGAACTGCAGGATATCACACCAGTTAATAAAGAGAGAACCTAAACTATTGACACCTGGACAATGCGAACTGCAAGTTTACCTGTTTGGGGTTGCCTATGCACTGCAAGCTGCCATCCACAAAGATCCCCAGTCTGTCACATAGGACTTCTGCCTCTTCCATTGAATGTGCTGAAATCAGAGGATCAGCTTCATGAGGACGTTAAAAACATACAGAAAAAGTAGATTAAATAACTCAATGCATAAGGTGGACTGCCCACTTTGGTCATATAACATATTTCCACGAAGCAAGACTCAATTAAAAACAGCCCAAGCACACTTTATGGAGTAAGATGGCTCTCTATAAGATCCCTTGAATTGATGTAAAACACTGAATGCTCCTATATTTGTTCCATTTTGGAGGATTTTCTCAATTATTGGAACAAATGCAAAGTGCCAAAAATGGAAATCCAAGTCTAAGTGGCAGCAAATTAGTCTGGTTTTGGTTTGTTTTGGTTTTGCTGGCTTTGAAACAAGTGATTTTAGGATTGTTCGATTTCACCATTTTACAACAGTCATAACGACCTCTAGAAGAAGTATGACACTCAGACAACATTAACCAATAAATGTGCAGTAAGAGACTGCCCACTTTGATCTAACAGATTTTCTGAAGGCACTGCTTAATTAAATAGCCCAAACATACAGTCTGAACTAAAATGCTTCTATAAGAGGGAGAAAAATACTGCAAATCAGGAGGTACAGGAAGAGTGATAGATGTACTTGTAAGAATAATTGCCCGATTCTGCTTTGCACGCTTCACGACATTCCACAAATTGTTCCTTGAAGCTGGATCTAGACCGGTGCTGGGCTCATCCATGTAGACAACCTGTCATGTTGGTTGAACTTACATTCTTAGCAGAAGATCAGTTAAAGGCAGCTAATGAGAGAGTGGAATAACAGGGAGGGGACGAACTTTGGGGTCTCCAATCAGTGAAATGGCAACACTCAGCCTCCTCTTCATTCCACCACTGTATTTTCCAGCTTGTTTATCCCCAACGCCCCCATAGAACAGATTGACGCTCTTTAGAGATTCATCGACTGCCTGCAAAGATACACGACCATAATACTGTTCAGCTGCTGTTGGGAATGTAGCATAGGGTCTTGTTCAGTTTCTGTTGATGTCCAGGATGAGTGACAGAATAAAGTAAAAAGAAATTAAGATGCAGAATAAAGTAAAAAGAAATTAAGATGCCGTTTTTGTCTAAACGGTTGATGTAACTGTAGAGCAATGAATTTATTAATGCATGCATGGCAATTGAGGTATAGAGTATAGTAGTTCTTTTGGAATGAAAATCGTGATTGAATAAAAAAGATGTAATGAAGCTTACTTGTGACAATGCAGAACCCTTCAGGTTCTTCAGACGTCCATAAAACAGTAGGTGCTCTCTGCCAGTTAACATTTCCCAGAGCATGCTGCAGTATTTGAAGGGACAGAAGTGTCACAAACTTACAGCACAATTATCTTCCATCTCATTAACAAATCGCATGTCCATCATGCAAATAATATACAATCTTACTCATGCTGTGGGCAAACACCCATGCTAGTATAGATTTTGTCCATATCAGTTTTTATGTCAGATCCCTGGACATACGCATTCCCAGATGTTGGTTCTGTAAGTCCAATCATCTGAAATAGAAAGATTCCTTTCAGAGTGCTGTGCAGCGTGCAGCATGGAGCAATCATATAATCCCCACATGCAAACATTAGATGAATGAAGAAGCGCACAACATATACAACCACATAATAGAAACTGGTTCGGTAATGGAAACAGGTCCACTTTTGTGAGAAATGTTCTTATATAAGAATAATGAACATCTCCATGCATAATGCAATTAACTAGATGAAGGGATACGAGGGAAATAAAGTAACTAAAAATGTTGTTCGAACCATAGTTGCCAAGGTGGTAAGGCAACCCAAGGTGTACATGGGCTCCCTGAGCACCGAGGCACTTAGGTGCTTGCCTAAGTGGTGCCTCGGCATCAAAGTCCATAGGAACCAGCCAGCAAGAAGTGCATATAAAATTTTCTATATAAAGGTTTATCATGATCATTAAAAATATATGAAACAAGCATATCATTTGATAGCAAACAAACATCACCATACACATCAAGCATTAACTAGAAAAGTAACAAAGTCAATAAAACTAATAAAGTCAAAGTTCAAGAGTTGCCTTGTGTGTGTGTCTGAATGTGTGTGCATAGTGTGTGTATGTGAGAGCATAAGGGCATGTTGCAGCAGAGCACCTGTTGAAGGAGAGTGTCGACCCTAATCTACCTTTGCCCTGGCCTCGCATCATGGATCGATCTGGCGGCCGCCTTGGGCCGCCTTTCGCAGGCCCAACTAGCCGCCGCCTTGACAACTATGTTTCGAACGCCTTGTGTCTTCTAAGAGTTCAAACGGGCTCTAGATTCTAGATTATCTAAAATGCATACTTACATACTGAAGTAAAAAGGTGAAACTTTGGATTTGGATGAAATAAAATAGAAACAATATGAACTATGAATATGATTGAAAATGACAATGGGGGAATGCCACCAACCATATTGATGAAAGAGGTCTTGCCAGCACCATTAGGCCCCAGCATACCAAAGCATTCCCCAACAGGCAAAGCAAGTGATAATCCACGAACTGCCAGCTTATCTGGATTTCCATCTCTTCCTGGGTACACCTTCCTAAGGTTATTGCAGATGATGGCGTAACTTGTGCTAGGCTCAGCTAGCAACTGTTGAACTGCCTCCCTCTGGCAATGGTGAATGCAAGTCAGCATACATACATTCCAATGAAAGTAATTATTAATTAAGAAAAGTCAGGGTAAAATGCATGTAACATGAAGTAAGAAGTTGGCTTGGAAGGAAGCATGAAACAAGCTGAAACTAACCCTAAAGGTCATAAACATAAAGCCTTCAACTATAGAATTCTAGTTTTACATGAAGTCATGATCATTAAAACGAGAAAAGTCTTAACTTACTTCTTGAACAACATCAGGTTTCTCCATTTCAACAAAAACTTTAGAATGCTGTCTGTTGAGACTTGATCTTCGAAATGAGAGTGGAATCTTCCGCCGGAAGCATTTTAAGAAAAATAGAGGATTTTTTATTCTGTTTCCTATGGAAGCTAATTGATCCAAGTAATATGCAACAGGAAGCAGTACCAGCCATTCTACAAACATGATAATTAAAACTTCTCTCATTCCATTTGTACTGTCATTCAAGTCTCCCCAGCGCATACCAGAAGTTCCCATATAACCACCAAGGAAAGCATATTGTCCAAACTCATAAAGACCACGATATAAAGCAAATGAAGGGATAATCTCCATGACACGGACCCAATTTCCTGTAATATTAAAGTCAAGATGTTGGAAAAGTCTGCCATAAAGTCCATAGTTCTGAAAGAAAGAATTACCTTTCCTCCGTACAGAAGAAAAGAAATACAAGGTATCAAGTAATCAAAATGAGAATGCACAACCAATAATCTAATTATGCTGATTTAACAGTACTTACTTGAGAAGGAGGTATCTTCAACAAAAGAAACAAAAAGATAACCTGCTAATAGTCCTGATCCAAATATGTATATGTATCCGATTGCTGCCAATAAGAAAGCCAATGGTAAATATCAGATATTAAGTCGTGCACATTCTTTACTTTAGGTACAAGGTGATCAAGGTAAAAGGGGAACCTTGAGCAGTCTTGACATCCGAAAAAAATGTTGCTGCTAGAAAAGCAAGCACAATCTGCAAGTTTATGTAAAGGAAATAGAATACAATCTGTATGCTGTAGTCATTCAACTTGAAGAACTTCAACCCTGAAGGGAAAAAAATGAGGTAAAGTTTTTATTTGAAATGAACGTCCAGTGAAAAGGTCTTTACAGATGTTCTTACCAATCAGTGAGCCAAATATGACAAAAAGCAACATATAAACTGAAGATATGAGGAGAAAATATGAGTACGAAATAACCCAGTATGGTCCATCTCCCAGTCCATGCATTTTCATCATAAGTCTTAGCTTATGTTGTTTCTCATAAACCAAATATGTCAAGATAACCTGCACCAAAATAGAAAATGCTAAGCACAGCCAAGATCACTAATTAGAAAGCAAATGGAGCATACAGCGCTGGAAGATAACATTCGTTATGACATATAGTGCCTAATATAAACTCTCCAAGACCCCTTTACCCTGAAAATAAGTTAGAGGATTCAAATTATGTAATTTCACTCGTGTTTGTATGTGCCAACTATTTGCATCAAATTAATCTTTGAAGTTAGCTTTTCATTCGTCAGAGGCCATATTGTTTCCTGAGCAATAACAGGATACACTAAACACGCTTTAGTGAATTCCACATCATCCCTTTGCAAAGTCAGAATTTTGATCAAACTAAAGAGTTTGAAAAGCAACTAATTTCTTTTACTGCATACGATCATAAAAAGTTAATCATATGTATAAGAAGAAAAGAAAAATTATGAAACTGGACCAACATAAGAGTATAGGGAAACATTTAAACTAGGGAATAACCCCTTCACCCCTAATTTCAGAAATCACACGATATCCTTCATCTTCATAATAGAGTTTTCTGAAGGCAGCTTACTTCTTTAGCAGATCTAATAAGAATTAAGAAGAGATCAATATAACATTAAAAAAATAAAAGAACAAGGCAGGGCAAACATAGGAGAAAAGGGAAATTTTAAAATCCTAGATAATAAACCACCCTTAATTCAAGAAATCAAACCCTCACTTTCAGCATCATCAGTTATTTCATGCCAATGCTATATTCAATTATGTTATCGAAGGTGATGGAGGCAATTGCCTAGGCGATGGAGGCGGCCACAAGTCACCTCGCCTCTGCCTCAATCGCCTCAATCTGGCCTCATGCCTCACGGGCGGGCCCATTTGATTTTTTTTTAATTTGTTTAGATTTGTTGTTAATTTTATTTAAATTTGTTTGTTTAGGAATGAATGAATTTACAAAGTTTATTGATTTTATGCATGCACTTTTTGTGATATTTAGATATATATTTATATTTCTGAAGTATATATATTATTTTAATAAAATATCCCTCAAACGTCTAAGCCATCGCCTAAGCGTTTGAGGCATGAGGCGACCCCTCGGTTGCCTCAGTCGCCTCTCGCTTCTGACTATATGGATATTCATAAAGTACCTTGTACAAACACTTACTGGTAATAGAAGCTCAATAACCCAATTGAAAAAGACGGCGCCAAGAAGAGAAGAAAAATCCAGTGTAATCCGTGTTTCAGGTTTAGGCATCTCCTTAGTGAACTCAAGTTGCATTTTCGTGCCATCACCCGCCAAGAGATGGAGGTAGGCATTGGATATCTGTGGAAGACAGGCAGCAAATATATCATCATAATTATTGTAGAAAATAAAGATGCTCTCTGCATAATAAAATCATGCCATGCTAAGGGAAAATTAAAGAAAAACAAATGTAAAGGAGATGAAGGAGATTTGAAAAGCAAAAAAGAAATGAAAATCTAGAAACAAGGTTAATCGTATACAAAGTTGTATATCAAACATTCTTCAACTAGAAGACAACTTTGTAAGCAAAGATATTTAAGAGTTGGTCCAATGATGATTATCTATTTGCAGATTGGCCTGACAGATCATCTGATAGAAGGCTCCTATGCACAGAATTTCAGCAACTTCTTACAGGCTTCAAGCCAGATTGAATAATTATTTTTTTTCTCAGACAACAGTGCTCCTAGATAGATCCTTTCAGCTGAAAAGGTATTGTTTAAAAGCGAAAATCAATATTCTAACTCACCTCTTAATGCAAAGAAAAGCAAGTGGGATAACCAAAAGAGAATCACTGTAGAATCCAGTGGGATAAACAAACAACAATGCTACTTAAAAGAGCACAAAATTCCGACATGCCAAACTTGGGTTCCAATGAAATAAAATGATTACATCACATGGAATAATGGTTCGATAATTGCAGAAAACAATGAAGCTCCTCAACCATGCAGTGCTACTTAAAAACCACAAAATTCCAACATACTAAACTTGGTGTCTGTTGAATTGGCAATTAACCAAATGACTACATGATATCCAAGAGCTTAGACGTAATGGACAGTAGGTTTTCTAGACCTAGTAGAGTTTAATATCTAGACCTGGCCAAATCTCTTATTTTTCAGAAGTTGAGGAAAATTCATGTGTCAAAATCTGTGTGTGTGTTTGCGTGCCTATATATCTATATCTAAGAGATATTATTCGCATTGTTAATCTTGTCTCTCTCTCTCTCTCTCTCTGGCTACTTATGGTTCTTCCTCTGACACATTAACATAGGCATGGCATCTCCTTATTCACAATTTTCTGGTTTTCTATTTCTAGTAACCTTATGCATCATATCTCAACTAAGACTCTAAGTAAGGTTTCATCCGGATGCCATTTTTGAAGGAAAACATACAAATGCTTAATCAGCCATGTTCAAGTCACTCCATTACATGTCTGTGATCATTGATTGTCCATCACATCTAATTTGCCATAATTTATGGTGCATGCCTGTGTTGACATATGATGAGAACAAAAACTTGCAAGTTTGAAGGCCTCCCTATCCCAAAAGTACATATTTGTGAGCTCAATTTGGTTGTTACCAGTTACTCTTCAGATGAGTTTATCTACATGTTTTTTCAGGTCATCTCTCAAAATGGTTACCCGCTAATTATTGCAAGAGCATTTGTGACTGAAGTCTGAAACTAGTCTGAAACTAGTTATTGAAGACACTGAGGGAAGGGCACATACCACATTCAGCGAGCGGGGGACACGAACCAAACCAATAGGGCTGCGCCAAACAGAGTCGTTTTTGTACGTTGAGTTGTACCAAATTCTCACATTATAATTGTTCATATCGGAGTTTAAAAAATCATAAGCTGCACAAAAAGAAAGAAAAATCTTTGGTATTATGTTTATTATCTGAAAAAAATGAAACAAACAGGTATATCAGAAACTAAAGAACAAGACCAACCTGCCATGATTTCATTAATTTTCCTCTCTGTATTTGCTTGCCGAAATCCCTTATATAATTCATCATTAACTACTGAGGAACTGTTGCGCCATATATTCAAGCCTTGCACACATTTTACATCTATTCCAAATTTTATGGTAGCAGTCAGAATGCAAAGGTACATTGTAGATAACTGAAGATGAACTTTAAGCACACGATATATTATGAGTAGTTATTTGAGATAAATAATCTATTTAAGAAGAGATATTCATGTTTTGTATTTGCGCAGTCCATTATGTTGCTTTTAGTATCCTGAGCTAGCTAGAACACTCTTGACATATTGACTGATATTTAAAAGTAGTTTCAGTTCATCAGCTAATGAGCTTTGCTCAGCCACAAATGTTTTACATGGATGCATATTCGCTCATATTCTCATAGGCTTAGATCAGCAAGGCATCAGCAGCTATGTCACTTTAATAGTTGCTCAACATTTGTTGGGGACAAAAGTGGTGCAGTTGGCAGGAGTCGCTCAGTAACCAGCCAAGTTCCCATGTTCAACTCCCACTGCCTGCTTATCTAGGTGGGAAGGGGATCCCCTCACTCACGTGGGACCAGATAGCCTAGGGAAAGGTTGGGGGGGTGGATTTCAATATCTGTGTTCCATATATTGAAAATTTATGTATCTGGTAAGAGTAATATTTGCTGCACATCCTGGTGTGCAACAAGTCTTCAGTGGCCTGCACCCTGGGCTCTCATCTGCTCATGTGCTATGACACAACAGCAGGTGGGATCCTGGGGACAGATCCATATGATTTGTCAGAAACCCAACCACGTCCATCAGTCTGAAAAATAGAGGATTCGAATGAGAACTAAAGCGTTGCACTGACAAATAAAGGTTCGAATGAAATATACACATTTCGAATGAAAAATATGGGTATTGATTGACAAATATATATATATATATATATTCAGTTCTAACGTGTATTTCTCAATTGAAACCTGTATTTTTCAGTCATATCTTCTGTGGTTCAATCGAATCCTCTATTTTTAAGACTGACGAATGGGTTGGGTTTCTGATAGATTATATGGGTCTGTCCCCAGGGTCCTACCCACTGTCCCCTCATGCCAAATGGCCCAATGGGAGGATAGGGTGTAGGCCACCTGAGACCTGCTGCTACTCATCTGGGAATGACAGGTAAACTTTACAAAATCCACTTGTGGCATGTAGTATTCACTTATATACATATTAGGTTAGGCACCACAGCAATAACATGCCGAAATGACTCCCTCAATAGTTGCCTCTTTTACCAAAAAGTTGAAAGGTAAAACCATAAAAAAGCATAGAATGTACACAAAACATATGCAAACAGATAAAAAAACAGATGCAATAGCTAGGTAAGGAAAATGAACACACAATGGAAAAAAGTAAATGTTTGTTATTATCTGCTCCATTTGGATACCCTGGCCAAACATAATAAGTATGATCTTACGCAGTCGAATTTTCATACCTTCTTGTCCAATTGGAATTCCATTTATCCGAATGGGAATTGAAAATGAAGAATTTGGTAGGCATTGATTCTGAATGGTGTTCAAAGGTCTGTCAGAGAGAAATGCAGGCTCGATGAAGTTAATGTCATTGGTAAACGTATCAGTGCCCTGATCAGAACAGACCATTAGTTGCAGCTTTCCAGCAGTATATTTTCTTAACCTTCATAAAAAAGGAATCTATCAAGAAACAAATATTCACAGTTCTAATATGTGCTCACCAACATAAAATCTGATAGGTTGCCCAAGTTATTTGAAACATTTGTGGTGGAAGCACTCTTGAAAAAGTTTGATGCAACACCTGTGTAGCTCAATGGTTAGAATTTCATCCAGTAACAAAGAATCTAAATTAAAGATTTCCAAAGTTAGGACTTTACAAGATCAAGGGGTGCATAAAAAGTTAAATAACACCAACAACCGCAAACAATAGAACTATCTGAAACATTCAAAGGTGAACTTTACATACTTTCTGCAAATGATCTATTTCCCCCTGTGAAAAGAATGGATGCAGGGCAGGACTGTGTCTTCCTGCATGCCTCATCTGGCAAGTCTGCAGATGGAAAGGTGCCAGTGTTCACAGCTCGGTACTCAGGACGAGGGACTTGTAGTAGAGCAGGCCATTCTGGTGGACTGGGTATTGCACAGCTGCCAACCTGATCTAGAGTGGAGTACTGAGCTCCACAGACATTCTCACATTTACCATCTCCATTTGTGTCGACACATCTACAGCCACATCTGAATTTGGGCTTGTTAAGCTGGTCATCTATCACCTTTTGCAAGACAACAAGGAGCACACAGAGCAGAACTGGGAAGAGTACCAGGCGAAAATTTGTCTTCAAATTACGTTTCTGCACCAAAAGGAGAGGAAAACGTGGCATATATTGTCAAATAAAAGAATGGTCCTAAAGCTTATCAAATTCATCGAATTAACCAAGTATTTGGTGAAGAAAACAATAAGTGCTCTATTTCAGTTTTCCCATCAATTTTAAATCCTTATGGATTATTTGCTACTTTCCCCCAGGAACGAGCAATCCCGGCCAGTTCTCTTGGCAGCTGCTACTCACAGGAGCAGATTTCCAGTACATATTTATATTCATTGATAGTTTGACAAATCAGTACCACCTTTTGCATTTGTCTTACAACCAGACAACTAAGTTGAATGAGAACGATCAAAATTTCAACCCTTCATGCCTTCCTTTCCCATTCTCTACCCATCCGGATATCCACAAACACAATGAGGTTATTGATACTGGAAGATCCCCCTTTTCTTTTTCTTTTCTTTTTTTTTTGGGGTGGGGGTGGGTGGGGTGGGGGAGGGACCGTCGGCACCTTATCTTGCAGAATTCCACATCACTTGGAGGAAAGGCCGGAAATTCTTAATATGGATGCCGTGGGAAAGAAGAAATTTTGAACAGCAGAATCTCTCAGATTCAAGGGTTCCACCCTTCGTGAGCAAACCCTATCCTCGACGTATGATAAGGTGGACCCTGACCCATCTACAACTTCATTTCATACTGGGTATGCAGAAGTAATTCCAACCTTCCAAAATCCCGAAACAAGAACCCAAGGAAAATTTTCTTCCTTGCGAAGGAGAAATGAGGGATGATAACCAACAACACTAACGCCAAAAATCAAAGTCAATGATGACTACATGCGAAACGTGAGAACCAGGCGAAGAATACACATAAAAGGCTTCCCCATTAACTGCCCAGGGGCAGGAACCCAAAACCAGCAAGCAAAACCCAAGAGCAGAAAAGAGAAAAGGAATCAAAAGAAAGGTGAGAATTGGAGATGTGAGAGAGAGAGAGAAAGACCTGGAAGGTGAGGTTTTTCCTGAGCAGGGCATTGGCCTGCGTGGAGAAGCTCGCAGGCCCAGGGGAGGGGCTCCCAATTCCATCAGACATGCTGTCCTCTCTCTTCACAAATTACAAGTACTACTCTGAATTTAGAGAGAGAGAGGGGGGGTGGTTTTTTTTCTTTTTTGGCTGGTTCGGGCAGGAACAGCTGCACAGGAGATGAACCTCCTCAAATTCCCGCCATGCTACCTCTCTCTCTCTCTCTCTCTCTCTCTCTCTCTGTGTGTGTTGCTCGGCAGTTCTTCCCGTTTCACCACTCTCACCTGGTTTTAAAAGACTCCGTGTGGCGACGGCGGCGTGGCCTGCTATGTTTCCTTGCGAGAGGAAATGACCGAAAAGCCCCACGATATCTTCTTCCCCCAATGACTATTTTACCCTTTTACTTGAACAGGCGACCACGGCAGTCAAACCGGCCCGGTTCTTTCTTGTGATTTTTACAAAACAATCCTATAATATTTGGTAATTTCAAAAAAATCTCCATAATCTATGTATTTTTTTAAAGGTCACCACAATCTTCACTGTTACATAAAAAACCCCTGTTGTTAGTTAAGAGCAAGAACCATCAATTGGTGTTAACCCAACAGTAGTTAAGAGGAGGGTTAACGAAGAAAAGACCAAAAAGTGCCTCTCTCTAAGTGAGTGAGAGAAAAATTAAATTTACTTTCAAAAAAAGTGTTGTGTCTAACAAGCATGTCTAAGTTATATATATATATATAGGGGGGCTTTCCGGTGGTGTCGGCACCAGTGAGCGCCCCCTATATATATATATATATATATATATATATATTGATAACGAAAAATTTGACGGAGTGGAAGGAGAGGCGAAGTCAGTCTAAACCAAGATTTGCAATACCGACTATACCGACTGTACCGGCCACTACCCGGTACGGGATGGTACGGTCGGTACGGAGCAACATATTGTTGCGAGAGTTCGACAAGACGTAAATTTTTAATTTTTTTAATTTTTAAATTGTTAGAAAATAAAATTGTAATAATAGTTCATTTAAATTGTAAAATAATATATGCATTGAAAAATAATAGAATGTTAAAATATTTTTTGTGATCATAGATGCACAATAAATTACATAGAATAAATTTACTAACTCTTCCAACTATTTATTTAAGAGACAATAAATTCTATAGCATTAATTACATAAAAATAACATATTATACCTCTCAATTAAATATCTTATTTGAAGAGACAAAAAAAGATATGTTAATCTATTAAAGTGAACATATACATAACTCATGACGTCATTCAACTCCACTCATAAAGTACAAAATGTCGAAACTCACTCATCTATGAATCCCAAATCCCAATCAGAATCAGATACATGAGACTCATGACCCGTATAATCTAACTCTATCCTAGTGGATGGACGTGCATGTGGGTGAGTCTGAAAATATGTAACCATCTGCACAAATAATGGGTCATGTGCAGCGGTGGAGGATACATGAAATTCTCTAAAAAAAGCTCTAACTACATCTATACATACATGTCTATCATTTGCTACTGGTGCGACTGGTGCTGGTGGTGCTCGAACTCTGGACGTGGAGAAAGATCTTGATCCGCCCGATGATGATGGTGGGGGTACCTTAGACGTGAAAGACGATGCCCCAGCTCTGCTACGAGAAACATATCCCTCCCGTAACTATGCCCAAAAGTAAACTCGGACATCCTCTGGAACTAAAGAGCATGCACGGCAATCCCATCCCACTCCCGCAAGGTGCTCTACAAATATGTGTATGCCGGTGACACGATATCCGCAGTATCTACGGTGCACATGTCGATCACCCTCAACAGTGTACCCATACTTCCAGGCAGGGTGACGTCGTCCGTCCATGATGACCTACAAATGTTGAAAAAATTTGCATTAGTAACTTGAATGCTAAGTGCAAAACTCAAGATATGAAGAAATTTGTGATTAATTTATAGTTACTTATACATATAAACAAATGATACATACTCTTAATCATATGGGCCCACAATTGGCCACATCTCATCTCCAAATAATCTGACATTATACGTACTCCGCAGATAGGACAAATAGTCTTCATAATACATGGAACCTGCATAATGCTCCCAGTACATGCGTACGTAGTATTCATACTGTTGGGAACCTTGTGAGTACACGACCAACGGTGGCACAGCTGAGAGCTGGCCATATCCTTCGGTATATTGCGGCATTGAAGCATGGGCATGAGGATATGAATACGATGGGAAGAATGAACTACTACTCTCATAATCATCATGATATATCGGTTGCTGCTGTCATGACCGTCCATACTCACTTCCAGATCCCTGAGAGTCATGTGTGCTCAACATCTCAAAATTAGACAGCATGCCTTGATAGCTGATACTGTCTGCAACAGAACTTCCATAGTAGGGATCCCAATAATCCCCTGCCCGCCTCGTCCCTGGCGGTGGAGCACTGTGGTCCTCATCTTGCGTGGCATGTGTGAAGTGCTGCTCCTCTATCCATACCACACGTTCGTGGCCCCCATAACCTCTGCTTTGACCACTACTATACTCTCTGCCACTAGCACTAATATCCCCACGACGACTCCGTTGACCACCCTGAGAACCGCCACGACTATGGGAAGAAGACCCTGTCGGTGTACTGTCATCATCGGAGTCATGACTCCCACTGATGCGTGGCTCAACAAATGGCTCGGGAGTGTCGTCATCTGCATTGGGATCTAATGTCTCCAAGTATGTAATGTCCATCAGATTTACTGGTGGTTGCGTGCCCTTTTTGCTCTTGAATAATGTGGTCCATGACGATTTCTTCTTCTGTGGAGTAGGCGGCGACTTATCTATTGCATGTTGTGTCACTCTGGATACCTGAGAAGCGGAGGTTTTGTTAGATAAGAATTTCGAGTAATTTCATACTGTGTAAGTATATACATATGACTATACCTGAGACGACTGAGTGGGTGCCTTAGACACTGAGTGTCGTAGCGCAGCAGACTGAGATGGTTGTTTGGATACTACCGAAGGTTACACAATTGAAACGACAACATATTCAATTAGCAATGGAATAGAGCATATAAATATTTTTGTAGCCCTATAAATTCACCTATCTAAATGACGAACTCCCCCTAGTCTCTCTAGAAGTGGATATCCTTCTAGGTCCTGTAGATATTGAATGTCGCGATACAGCAACCCGAAACCACTGTTCATTTGTCGGATCGTGTAATATCCCGGACCTTTCGGATCCTTCTTCGTGGGTCTCGGATCTGGTTTTCGGAGCGTCTGGCTCCGTTGTGTCCGAAATTTCGTTTCGGACATCTTTCGTGTTCGGATCGGCGCGATCCGGAGTTGTTTCAGAGGCCCGGAGGCGTTCCGCGACTTTTCCGCGTGTGTTTTCCGATTCCCGGTGTGTGTTTCGGCTTTTCCTTCGGAAGCTCGCTGCGGGCGAACCGGGCGGTTCCCCCAGGCACGAGTGGTACCGTTGCGATCGGTGCGTTCCGAGGATTCCAGAAATATATTTTTCTATTTTTTGATATTTTTCCGAAAATTCGGATTTTCTATAAAGCCTAATCCTTTTTCTTTTCTTTTTCCCTTTTCTCTTTCTTCTTCCTCTTCCTCTCTCTCGCGACCGTGACCGCCCTCCTCTCTCCCACTCTCTCCCATTCGGGCGCGGCGAACCCCTCTCAGACTACGGATGGCGGCGGGGCGACGGCGCGGACGCGTGGGCGACGGTGAGGCGATCTCGTGGGCGTGCGGCGAGCGTGGGAAGCGTGGGGAGTTCGTGAAGCTTCGAGCATTCTTCGTGATTCGTGATCGATCCGGCGGAGCATTCGCTCCATTGAGGTAGGGTGACGTTCCTTAGCCTCATGCCGATCTTTTCCGCGATTTATAGGCCGCGGGGAGGCCAAGAGGGGATCGTTTGAGCGTTTTTGGGTTTTTCCATGATTTGGGGAGAGCTCGCCCGATCTATGGATTTGATGCATGATTTCGTGTTTTGATGGCCTAGAATCATACTAGGGGTCCCCAGGGGTCTTCCCCTTTGTTTTCCCCCTCTCCTATGGAGGCATGGGGGCGTGGTTAGAATTTTGGGGCGTTCTTCCGTGTCGCGCTAGGTATCCCTAGCGCAATTTGGCTGTTGTTGGGTGTTCCCCTTGGGCCGTGTGTGCGTCCCGGGCACCCCGTGGAGTTCCGTGACCGTGTCTTTGGTGTCCGGAGGTTCCGTTTACCTTGGTCATGAGTTTGGCCGTGGGCGGTGAGTCCGTTTTTCTCCGACTGTGGCCACCGTGCGACGGGGCTGGTGCGTGGGGTGATTCCCACACGTTGTCGGTTTCGGACGTTGTTTTCCGTTGACTCGAGAGTCTACTCCTTCAGTGACCCTCCACTAGTCGTAGCCCACCAGTACGAGGTGCTGGTCTCACCTGGGAGTGGTGTACGGGCACCCATCTTTCGAGACAGTTTGTGGACCGGTTCCCGTAGGCTCCTCGTCTTAGCCAGAGTCCGGCTGCGGGGGAAAACCGGTCAGAGGGCCAGACCTAGGACGCGTGGTCTGTGTGTGCACACGTGGTTGGGGGCGGTTGGACCCACGTCGACGGGCGTGACCCCAGCTAGTCACTTGTTGTGGTTACTTGTACGGTGTTTGCGCCTCGGGTAGGACCTACCACGTCAGGCGGTTCACCTGCGGTGCGGTGTAAGACGTCAGGGGACGCCGCCGGCTGTGCTTCTAGTGGGCGGTACTCCTGTCGAGTACGGAGTGTCAGACTATCAGTCGTGTGTTTCCGACCTTCGGGTTTTGGCGGTTCAACCGTTGGTTTCGGTCTTCTCGTACCGTGGCACGTGTGTCGATTTGCGTGCCGTAGGGTCTAGTTCTGTAGAGTGCAGGGCTTTCCTTTCCGAGGTACTTTCCTACCGCTAGAGTAGTGGTTTCTCGTTTTACGAGGTAGGGTTCGAGTGATCCCTACTGAGTCTTGTTCTGAGACTCATTCCCTGCGTGTTTTCACTGTGTTTCAGGTGAGACGCCACCTTCGGGGAGCGCGTCAGGAGCGCAGCGTGGTGCGGGTGCCCAGAGGTAGTGCCAGAGGTCAGAGCCGGGGTATGCCCCGTGTAGCTGTACTTTTCTTTCTTGTCACTATACTAGTCGTGGACTGTTCTTGCTGTTGTTGTTATTTTATTGTGGACCATGTAAAATGTTAATTTATTTCCTGCTTAATATTTTAACTGTTTAATTTCTACAATTATTTGTGATACTTGTGTAGCCTCCACACCATCCTTTTAACCCTTCCGAGTCTTCGGACTCGTGGGTGGCGGTACGAGTCTCGGGTTATCGGGCCTTCCTGGTAATCGGATTCTCGAGTCGTTACAGTTGGTATCAGAGCGCGGTTGTGAAATTACATGAGAATCATAGATAATTGTAGTGGTCCACTAGTCCACAACGATGATGTACATGTGACGCTGGCATTGGGCACCGCGTGTTTTATTCTGACATTGCCGTTTTCGTATTTTCTGTCTTGTGCTTCAGGAGCGAGGATGGCGCCGAGGAGGAGTTCTCGCTCTCAGCAGGGGCAGTCGGCTGGAGGTCAGGAGATCCAGTAGGGGGTCCAGAGGGACCAGGAGGAGCATAGCAGAGTTCCGAGAGCTACCGAGGCCGCGGATGCTGCGAGAGCTCCGGGGGCCGAGGATTTCTTCCGTGGCATGTACCATCTCATGTCTCAGCAGTTTGGCGGAGAGGCTGCTGAGGGCTCGTCAGCCAGGGGTGGGCCAGGCCGAGCAGTGAGGGACTTCATGCAGTTCCATCCACCTTACTTTAGCGGCCAGGCAGACCCTGATGCAGCTCGTGATTGGCTTGATGAGATGGAGCGGGTGTTCAGTTCTGCGAAGAGTACTGCCGAGGACAGAGTGGTGTTGGCCTACAACCAGTTGCAGGGTACGGCTCGGAGGTGGTGGTCTTCCGAGTGGAAGACGTCCTTTCAGCTTCGTCCACTTGAGCAGGTCGAGTGGGGTGACTTTGTCAGTGCTTTCGAGCGTACGTACTGTCCAGACGTCGTTGCTACGCAGCGGATGCGGGAGTTTCTGGAGCTGGTGCAGGGTGACATGTCCGTGTTGCAGTACAGGGCCCGATTTGTCGAGCTGGGTCGGTACGCACCTCATATCATGGAGCATGAGAGGGTGAGGACGACGCAGTTTGTGCAGGGCTTGAGGCTGGAGCTGAGGCACCATTTGATCGCGAATGGGGCCACTGATCTAGAGACGGCGTCTCGTGTTGCGATTTCCTTGGAGATGGATATGCAGAGGACTCGAGGACCGATCAGCCAGGGGCAGTCCTTGTCAGGTCGCAGTCAGCAGTCGGCTACCCAGCAGCAGGGTTCCTTCCAGCATGCGTCGGGTGGTTCAGGAGTGCCGGCATCGGCAGCTTCGGTGACAGGATCTGCGTCCTTTGGCTCGAAGGTCAAGAAGTTCTTGAAGAAGAATTTCCGTAAGAAGCACAAGGATCAGGGGCAGGCTTCATCGGGCAGTGTACAGCAGTCGTTTCCTTTGCAGCGTCAGGGATCGGTGGGTGGATCGCGAGGACCTTGTCCACGGTGTGGTGGGACCCACCCAGGCAGGCAGTGCACGGCGCCGATCATCTATTTTCGGTGAGACCAGCCAGGGCATATGGCGCGTGACTGTCCTCAGAGGCCGCCGCAGCAGCAGGTTCCCCAGCAGCAGCAGCAGCAGCAACAGGGACAGTATCCGCCGCTACCCAGGTCAGCTAGTGTGGGAGGCAGGTAGAGAGCTCGTGGCCAGATCACGCACTTGACCAGGGCAGAGGCAGTGGCGTCGCAGCTCGTGGAAGGTACCGTTCAGATTTTGGGTTGTGCGGCTCGGGTTTTATTTGATTCTGGCGCGTCTCATTCGTTTATTTTGGAGGATTTCACGTCGAGCGTCGAGGAGCCGGTGACCCAGTTGTCCTGTGATTTGGCAGTGGAGTTGCCTTCGGGTGATTTTATGGTCACTCCGTATTGCTTCGACCAGGTTCCGGTGTGGATCGATGGGCGGAGTATGCCAGGCAGGTTGTATGCGTTGCAGCTTCGGGATTACGACGTGATTCTAGGCATGGATTGGCTCGAGACTCATGGAGCGGTGGTGGATTGTGGAATGAAGAGGGTCTACTTCCAGCATCCGAGCAAGAGGACCTTCTATTTCCAAGGTATCCGTTCCACCTCTTCTCGATTCCTTATCTCTGCTATTCGAGCCCGTCGATTGCTTGATTCAGGTTGTCAGGGTTTTCT
Organism: Amorphophallus konjac; assembly: GCA_022559845.1. Taxonomy (NCBI): domain Eukaryota; kingdom Viridiplantae; phylum Streptophyta; class Magnoliopsida; order Alismatales; family Araceae; genus Amorphophallus; species Amorphophallus konjac. The sequence goes on from CM040121.1 coordinate 531,829,012, forward strand.
CGCGTCTGTGGTTGTGTCTGACCGGATGGAGCCGGATGTCGAGGACATTGCGGTGGTGTGCGAGTTTCCCGATATTTTTCCTGAGGAGTTGCCTGGATTACCTCCCCAGCGGGAGATCGATTTCGTGATCGAGGTTGTACCTGGTACGGGACCTTTGGCGAAGGCTCCCTACCGTATGGCCCCCGCTGAGCTGAGGGAGTTGAGGGCGCAGTTGCAGGAACTGTTGGCCAAGGGGTACATTCGTCCGAGCTTTTCCCCTTGGGGTGCGCCCGTGTTGTTCGTGAAGAAGAAGGACGGTAGTCTGCGGCTATGCATTGACTATCGGCAGCTGAATGAAGTGACCATTAAGAACAAGTATCCGTTGCCGCGGATTGATGATTTTTTCGACCAGCTTCAGTCTGCGCGAGTGTTCTCGCGGATTGATTTGCGGTCCGGTTACTATCAGCTGAGAATTCGCAAGTCCGATGTGGAGAAAACTGCATTCAGTACGAGGTACGGGCATTATGAGTTTCTGGTGATGCCGTTTGGGCTCACCAATGCCCCAGCAGCCTTCATGGACTTGATGCAGAGGGTGTTCCATCCGTATTTGGACCAGTTCGTGGTCATCTTTGTGCATGACATCCTTGTTTATTCGCGGTCTGCTGAGGAGCATGCGTACCATTTGGGTGTGGTGCTGCAGACGTTGCGAGATCACCAGTTGTATGCGAAGCTCAGCAAGTGTGAGTTTTGGCTCAGCGAGGTGCACTTTCTGGGGCACGTGATTTCTGGTGATGGCATTTCCGTGGATCCCGCCAAGGTCGAGGCTGTGATGCAATGGCCGAGGCCGAGGTCGGTGACGGAGATCCGGAGTTTCTTGGGGCTTGCGGGGTATTATCGCCGGTTTATCCAGGATTTTTCTCGCATTGCGACCCCGATGACGAGGCTCACGCGGAAGGATGTGCCTTTCGTTTGGTCCGAGGAGTGTGAGCAGAGCTTCAGGGAACTGAAGAGATTACTCACCTCGGCTTCGGTGTTGGTTTTACCTTCTGGATCGGGAGGTTTTGTGGTGTGTACAGATGCTTCCGGCGTCGGATTGGGTGCTGTTCTGATGCAGCATGGTAGAGTGGTGGCTTATGCATCTCGGCAGCTAAAGCCCCACGAGAAGAACTACCCTACCCATGACCTTGAGTTGGCGGCGGTGATCTTCGCGCTGAAGATCTGGAGGCATTATCTGTACGGCGAGAAGTTCGAGGTGTTCACTGACCATCAGAGTTTGAGGTATGTGTTCTCGCAGAGAGATCTGAACCTCAGACAAAGGCGTTGGATGGAGTTCATGAAGGACTATGACTTCACCCTGTCTTATCAGCCGGGCAGGTTGAATGTCGTCGCCGATGCCTTGAGTCGGAAGGTGGCGGTCAGTACCTTGATGCTGAGGAAGTGGAGGCTCTGGGAACAGGTGCCCGAAGTATCCTTCAGGCTCAAGATTCCCCAGGAGCGAGGGTTGGCAGTGCTTGCGAGTCTGACTGTCACTCCTGCTATCCGTCGTCAGGTGACAGAGGCTCAGCATGCGGACCCTGAGTTGCCCCGGATTCTTGCGATGGCTGACGTGGAGCTCGGCGAGGACGGTGCTGCGAGGTTTCATGGCAGGCTGTACGTCCCAGCGGAGGAGCAGGTTCGTCATGCGGTGTTACGCGAGGCTCATGGGAGCAGGTACACTGTGCACCCGGGTGCGACGAAGATGTATCGGAACTTGCAGAGGCAGTTTTGGTGGCCTGGCATGAAGAGAGATGTCGCCGAATTTGTGGCCAGGTGCCTGATCTGTCAGCAGGTGAAGGCGGAGCATCAGCGACCAGGAGGTACTCTCCAGCCCTTGGATGTTCCTGCTTGGAAGTGGGACCATGTGACCACAGATTTTGTGGTGGGGTTGCCAAGGACCCCGAGTGGGCAGGACAGTATTTGGTTACTGGTGGATCGGCTGACGAAGGTGACGCGGTTGCTACCGGTCAAGGTCAGCTGGAGCGTGTCCAGGTTGGCTCGTTTGTATGTGGAGCGGATCGTGCCGTTGCATGGGATTCCCATTTCGATCGTGTCAGATCGGGATCCGCGCTTCACTTCTGGGTTCTGGAGGAGTTTCCAGCGAGCTCTTGGCACGGAGTTGGCATTTAGCTCGGCGTATCATCCTCAGTCAGATGGTCAGTCTGAGAGGACCATTCAGACTTTGGAGGACATGCTGAGATCCTGCTGCCTGGAGTGGCAGGGGAGTTGGATTCATCACCTACCGTTGGTGGAGTTTGCCTATAACAACAGCTATCATTCGAGCATCGGCATGGCTCCTTATGAGGCACTGTATGGGCGTCCTTGTCGGACTCCGCTTGATTGGTTTGAGGTGGGTGAGCGTGTTTTGATGGGACTGGAGTTGGTGCAGCAATGTGTGGATGTTGTGCACCTGGTTCGTCAGAACATGTTGGCGGCCCAGAGTCGGCAGAAGAGCTATGCTGACCGTAGGAGGCAGCCCCTCGAGTTCGCCGTGGGCGATCATGTGTTCTTGAGAGTTTCTCCGATGAAGGGGGTGATGCGTTTTGGACGGCGTGGGAAGCTGAGTCCCCACTATATTGGTCCTTTCGCGATTGTGGAACGCATCGGTGAGGTTGCTTACCGGTTGCAGTTACCTCCTGAGTTGGCGTCGGTGCATGACGCGTTCTACGTCTCGATGTTACGGAAGTATATGCCCGATGACTCTCATGTGCTCGAGTTTTCTGTTTGGCCTGAGATGACTCCAGATCTTTCTCTCCCAGAGTTTCCGATCCGCGTGGAGGATAGGCGAGAGCAGCGCCTGCGGAACAAGGTCATTCCCTTGGTAAAGGTCGTGTGGCAACGACACTCTGGTGGTGAGGCTTCGTGAGAACGTGAGGATGAGATGCGTCAGCAGTTTCCATATCTGTTTGAGTGAGTCTTCCTCTTCTTTCCCCTTGGGTTGTTCTCAATTTCGAGGATGAAATTCCTTAAGGGGGGAGGGCTGTAATATCCCGGACCTTTCGGATCCTTCTTCGTGGGTCCCGGATCTAGTTTTCGGAGCGTCCGGCTCCGTTGTGTCCGAAATTTCGTTTCGGACATCTTTCGTGTTCGGATCGGCGCGATCCGGAGTTGTTTCGGAGGCCCGGAGGCGTTCCGCGGCTTTTCTGCGTGTGTTTTCCGAATCCCGGTGTGTGTTTCGGCTTTTCCTTCAGAAGCTCGCTGCGGGCGAACCGGGCGGTTCCCCCAGGCACGAGTGGTACCGTTGCGATCGGTGCGTTCCGAGGATTCCAGAAATATATTTTTCTATTTTTCGGTATTTTTCCAAAAATTCGGATTTTCTATAAAGCCTAATCCTTTTTCTTTTCTTTTTCCCTTTTCTCTTTCTTCTTCCTCTTCCTCTCTCTCGCGACCGTGACCGCCCTCCTCTCTCCCACTCTCTCCCATTCGGGCGCGACGAACCCCTCTCCGGCTACGGACGGCGGCGGGGCGACGGCGCGGACGCGTGGGCGACGGTGAGGCGATCTCGTGGGCGTGCGGCGAGCGTGGGAAGCGTGGTGAGTTCGTGAAGCTTCGAGCATTCTTCGTGATTCGTGATCGATCCGGCGGAGCATTCGCTCCATTGAGGTAGGGTGACGTTCCTTAGCCTCATGCCGATCTTTTCCGCGATTTATAGGCCGCGGGGAGGCCAAGAGGGGATCGTTTGAGCGTTTTTGGGTTTTTCCATGATTTGGGGAGAGCTCGCCCGATCTATGGATTTGATGCATGATTTCGTGTTTTGATGGCCTAGAATCATGCTAGGGGTCCCCAGGGGTCTTCCCCTTTATTTTCCCCCTCTCCTATGGAGGCATGGGGGCGTGGTTAGAATTTTTGGGCGTTCTTCCGTGTCGCGCTAGGTATCCCTAGCGCGATTTAGCTGTTGTTGGGTGTTCCCCTTGGGCCGTGTGTGCGTCCCGGGCACCCTGTGGAGTTCCGTGACCGTGTCTTTGGTGTCCGGAGGTTACGTTTGCCTTGGTCATGAGTTTGGCCGTGGGCGGTGAGTCCGTTTTTCTCCGACTGTGGCCACCGTGCGACGGGGCTGGTGCGTGGGGTGATTCCCACACGTTATCGATTTCGGACGTTATTTTCCGTTGACTCGAGAGTCTACTCCTTCAGTGACCCTCCACTAGTCGTAGCCCACCAGTACGAGGTGCTGGTCTCACCTGGGAGTGGTGTACGGACACCCACCTTTCGAGACGGTTTGTGGACCGGTTCCCGTAGGCTCCTCGTCTTAGCCAGAGTCCGGCTGCGGGGGAAAACCGGTCAGAGGGCCAGACCTAGGACGCGTGGTCTGTGTATGCACACGTGGTTGGGGGCGGTTGGACCCACGTCGACGGGCGTGACCCCAGCTAGTCACTTGTTGTGGTTACTTGTACGGTGTTTGCGCCTCGGGTAGGACCTACCACGTCAGGCGGTTCACCTGCGGTGCGGTGTAAGACGTCAGGGGACGCCGCCGGCTGTGCTTCTAGTGGGTGGTACTCCTGTCGAGTACGGAGTGTCAGACTGTCAGTCGTGTGTTTCCGACCTTCGGGTTTTGGCGGTTCGACCGTTGGTTTCGGTCTTCTCGTACCGTGGCACGTGTGTCGGTTTGTGTGCCGTAGGGTCTAGTTCTGTAGAGTGCAGGGCTTTTCTTTCCGAGGTACTTTCCTACCGCTAGAGTAGTGGTTTCTCGTTTTACGAGGTAGGGTTCGAGTGATCCCTACTGAGTCTTGTTCTGAGACTCATTCCCTGCGTGTTTTCACCGTGTTTCAGGTGAGACGCCACCTTCGGGGAGCGCGTCAGGAGCGCAGCGTGGTGCGGGTGCCCAGAGGTAGTGCCAGAGGTCAGAGCCGGGGTATGTCCCGTGTAGCTGTACTTTTCTTTCTTGTCACTGTACTAGTCGTGGACTGTTCTTGCTGTTGTTGTTATTTTATTGTGGACCATGTAAAATGTTAATTTATTTCCTGCTTAATATTTTAACTGTTTAATTTCTGCAATTATTTGTGATACTTGTGTAGTCTCCACACCATCATTTTAACCCTTCCGAGTCTTCGGACTCGTGGGTGGCGGTACGAGTCTCGGGTTATCGGGCCTTCCCGGTAATCGGATTCTCGGGTCGTTACAGATCGGCCTGTAATTTATTTCTTACATAGATATATGTCTACGCTCTCTAATCAAATATGTGATTCAATTTGTATATATTATTTCACGTGAGCTAGTGATAGACATAGATTTATTGGAGGCTGCATCAATCGCTCCCATGCTGCATCATCGTACGCATATGATGTGTCTCCGCCCCCAATGATGATGTCTTCATCCAAATTAACTTTCTCATCACGTCCCGCCATTGACTCGTCTCCAACCATCTGTACATCGGTGTCATCTCCCTCCCCCACTGCCTGCTGCACAGCTGCTGCGAGAAAAGTATTAGGTTATGGTGTCTCGCCTGGTTCTTCGCCCTCCTTGTCAAGTTCTAACTCACCACGGTCGGTTGTTGTTCTTGCAACCCATGAAACCATAGGGTCATCATCGTCTCGCAAGTATACAACATCTGTTGGGTCGTAATCTCTGTCTCCTCTACATGCATCCATCTGCACATGCTTAACCTTTAACTTCATGTTGTAATGAACATAGACCATTTCGTCAAGCCTTCTGTATGTTAGCCTATTTTTGAGCTTGATATGTAAGAAGGAGAATGTCGACCAATTCCGCTCGCACCTACTCGAGGATGATGTTTGTGATAGAACTTTCATTGTAATCTTCCTTAATGGCAGTGCACTTGTGTCGTAATTGAGCCACCACTCAGCTGTTATTAAGATAGATGATGAACATTATAATAAATAGATGCAATAATTACTTTTTGAGCTATAGCATGTGCATTGTTAAAGTACATTACCTGCGTCAAGTCTGTCACAGCTGGCAATAATATTAGGTGTCGCAAATGAACCAATTGCCTCTCTAAATATTTTCATCTACATTATCAAAAAAAATAGGTACATAATTATTTTCCGTGTCCAAAAGGGTAAAGTATCTAAATATATCTCATTCAACGCATCAGCAGCATCTGTTGGGCTGCGAGACAGTCAGTCTACCACAATGTTGACGGATTCTATCAAAGTATCGTCATAAGCGAGACCCCGAGCATACTGAAAGGCTGAGTGTAGGTAGTACGCTGTAATCACAAGATATTAAATTTTTTTTATCATGTAACTACAGATACCGACATTCAAGACTCTAAATATTTACCTGCCATGTGAAGATCGTGGCTCATTTTCCTGTCCCATCTGTCCTCCACAATGTCTAAGATGATGGGTCCATATTTCATTGACGTTGCAAGAATCTTCCGCTTCGTAGCTTCAATTTTGCTGTACACCAACCCCATGGTTGGTACTCTATCCCTATCCACACATCTCAGTACCTCATACAGTGGCTCTATCAATGATACTAATATCTTGACTCTATCCCAAAAGTTACTGGTGTTGACAATCCCTTCGACCTCCCCTCCTTCACGTGAAGCGGTAAAAGAGGAACTCAGCCAAGTCTCACCCCTAAACATTTACTTCAACCCATCCATGTGCTTCAGAAGGCTCTGCAATACGATGTAGTTGGTGGCAAATCGTGTGATACCAGACCTCAATAGTTCGCCACCACAATGCTCTCTCATCCATACCAATACAAGTGTGTGGTTGTAGATGTATTTCGTGACCTTCTGCGCCACATCGACCACATACTTGACTACACAAAGTTGACCAATCTCTTTCAACAAGAGGTCTACGCAGTGTGCTGTACAAGGGGTCCAGAAAAGATGTCGTCTGGTCCTCATCAGCTCCTCCCCAGCCTTCTTATAGTTCGAGCCATTGTCTGTGACCACTTGAATAATGTATTCCTCCCCGATCTCGTTCATCACTTGTTTCATCAATGACAATATATATTGGTAATTGTAGACTTGACCTGACGCATCCACCGACCTGTGAAAGAATATCTGTCTGTCACAATAAACAAGGAAGTTGATCATGCTACTTTTAGTGGTACCTGACCATCCATCACACATTAGTGTGACTCTGTATTTTGACCATTTCTGTTTGAATGAGTCCACATAACTCTTGATCTTAGCAACTTGTTCATTAAGATATATGCCAGCCAACTCTCTCGATGTAGGTGGTTGTATGTGTAACCCAAGAACTTGTGCTTCTTGAAACATTGGCTTGTTGTAAGGGCTGTTGGCTGCATTAAAAGGTAGTCCTACGTGGTGCCACTATTTTACAACGGCCTGTCCGAGTTTCCATTTTGGCCCCTTCTGACCATATGCATCATCCATCCTCGTTTGCTTGCCATGCTCTCGAGATAGTGCGTCGGGCTCCACATTTTCAATGTTGATCGATTGTGTCTTTTTTCTTTGTGAACCTGAGTCACCAGTGAAAAAACTCCCGACGCCCCGTGGTTGACGAGTAGTATATGAACCACCACTGGCTGATGCTCCGGTCATTTCCGCCTCATGGCTTCGCACTCTCGTCTCCTCGGGATGTCTTGCCTCATCTCTACTTTGACGTACTACGTCACGAAACTGCGTTTCATATGGATCATTCACCGTGACATATACATTAGGTTGGTTAGTACGCGCATGCTGTTCTTCGTCACTGGGTGTCTACACGCATTCATCCTCATCGCTGTCGCCTGCTCTTCTGCTGACCTCCGCTTCATCCATTTTCTTCTTTTTTTCCTTTTGTTGCATCTCAACTCTCTTCTCCCGCAGGTGTCTGACCATTGCAAGTTTCACATCTCTAAGCATATGGGTACACCCAGCAACCTCAGAGTATCCCGCACCTGCTCCTCCTACCAAGTACTTCTTCAACCAGGACACACCTCCTCCCCTGTGTTATGTTTTACAGTAGTTGCAATGTCAACAAATACGGTTGCCATCCAACATAACTCAATGTGACAACCCAATGTCATTTGGACATTCCTTAGGAGCCATAAAGTGTTTAAATATATCCCCTAAATTTAAGAATTACAAATTTAAAGGCAAAATTAAAAATATTCTAGAATTAATTATTAAATTTCTACTTATAAATGTAAATGATAAATGTTATAGAAATATCACAAAACACGATAATGAATAAATATAAATTATAAATATTTTAGAAATAAATTTAAATTAAATGTTCTAGAACTAATTCCTATATAGAACCATCGAATAAAATTTACAAATGAAAATTTTATCTAGAACATGAAAAATAATTCTAAAACATCTAAAACATGAAAATTAAAATTAATACATCTAAAATAAATCTAAAAATTGAACCGCCCACCGCCACCTCCTCTACCCTCCCACTACCTCCCACCACCCTATCGGACCCCCTCCCACCTCCACCCTCCCCCCAACCACCCCCTCCCACCGCCCACCGTCGCCCACCGCCTTGCCGGTCAGCTCGTCCCACCTGCACCCTCCCCCACCCACCACCTCCCTCTTCGCACGTCCACCCTCCCACCGCCCCCCACCCCTCCCACCATCTCCCTCCCCCCTGCCACGATCCCCCCCCCCCCCCAACGACGATGTCCCCCCGTGTTACCCCCCCGCCACCCACTGCCCACCGCTGCCCCCTCCGGTGGGAGGCCAGAGGGGGTGACAGTAGGCGGTGACCGGTGGTGGTCGAACCCCCCCCACCCCTCCACCATCTCCCTCCCCCCTACGGTCCTACCACGGTCGAACCCCCTTCCCCCCCTCCACCACCCCCCACCCATGATCTCCCCCGTGTTACCCCCACCGCCAGCCACTGCCCCCCACCCACTACCCCCCCACCACCATCTCCCTCCCCCCCTACGGCCCCGCCACAATTGGACCCCCTCCCCCCACCCACGATGTCCCCCTTCTTACCCCCCCTGTCACCGCCCACCGCCGCCCCCTCCCACCTCCCATCGGCGAGACCCCCCCTCCCACATCCCCCTACGGCCCCCACCGCCCCCTCCCATGGATGGCCTCCCACCGCCGCCTCCCACCTCCTCCGCCCTCCATTGCCCTCCCACGGCTCCCCACGGCCGTCCACCGCCGCCCCCTCCCATCCACCGGCCACCCTCCTCCCTCTTTACAAAAAAAAAAAAAAGTCAAAACATTTCACTTATCTCGTCGGAGGCCTTCGATCACCGTTCCACGTCGCCGTGCATCGCCCCTCGTCGTCGTGCACTGCCGCTGCAACGCCCCTCCCTGGCCACCCACAATCGCTGCGACGCTGCCATGCCTGCTTCGCCCAGCCACGCTATCGGCCGGGTCATAACGGCGGACCGACAAGAGCCGGGCAGGCCGTATGTACCAGGCTGGTCCCGCAACAGACCGGCCTGGAACGCAGCGAGACGCACGGGACAGTGCGAGTCAATGTGTCCCGGCTACGTCCCACGGCCCAGGTGACCCGCTGTTTGCCTGACCTGGTCCGAGATGGGCGGTTCGATGTGGACCGTCCCGATTTGTAAAACCATGGTCCAAGCTTACATTTCTAACTATTACGCAGGTGAATCATTTGGAATTGTACGAGGAGAGGAGGCTAAAAATTTCACATATGAATGTATGTATCAGTGAAAGAACCGGTAAGGTGTGTTTAATCTAATCTCAATCATATTATTTTATTTAAGGTTTCTTGCAAATAGCCCCTAAAGTATATTACATTTATGAAAAACCACTCCCACAATGAGTCTGTGGAAAAGGAAAAAGGCCCCGTCCGATGAAAGATACGCATCGTATATACAGCCCCCGGGTTCACCAAGTGAGGGGATTTATTTACATGCACAATGGCCACATATACGGGCTCATCAACAAATCGTCATTATCCAGAAAAAAAAAATCACAAGTGGCTAAATCCCCCTTAGCTTAATTATAGTTCACCCAAATGATTACTCGGTGACCCAAAGGTTTTCGAGTCAGAGGCGGGGGGGGGGGGGGCGCGCTCATTGGCTCGCTGAGCCCCGCTGACGCAGCTTTCTTACATCAGCAGCCGAGTGCCCTCACCCACCAGAAACTAACAAGCAGTTACAGTCCAGGCGATATTTATATATATAATTTGTTTGTTTTGACCGCCGGCGAGGAGAGGGGGATTCGTGGGGAAGCGCTGCTGTGGTGGCGGGCAAGAAACCGCGTGGGATGGAGAAGTCAGACTCCCGAGGATGGCCGGGGGTGTTGGGCAACTCGGATCTCCACAAAATCTTTTTTTATTCCTTGTTGACCCTAATGTAGAGTTATTATATCTCTTTTTTTTTCTATGTGAGTGCATATTTAATCATAGTCACGTGAATCATTCGGAGTTGAATTGATCTAATTGTAATGAAATCGTTGCACAATGTATTACTCAAATAATAAATAAAATGATAAAAATTGTGATGTCATCGTCGTCGTATCACAGCCTAAATTAAAAGAGAGAGAACATGAAAAATTCTCATTTTTCATTGTATACGGTATAGTGATATGCGAAATAGGGACAAAAGATGGGTGTCACATCATCTATGTAGGAACTTTAACGGTATAAAAAGGCTACACAGGTTCTCCTACCTAGGCATGTTTTCCCAAGTCACGCTTGACTCCCAAAAACGAATGATGATATGCCGAGATAAATTAGGTCTCATCCAGTTTGATCCCCCCACTACAACATTGGTTGACATCGCACTCTTTCCTGTTAACTATTAGTTTCCTGTTAACTATTTGTTTAAGACTCTCACCTTAAATCTTGCCCCCACCAATTTTTTTTTTGAAATTATTAGATTTAAGCACCGTTTGGATGAATTTTGTGAGAGTGATTTTTTATCTCAAGAGTTATCTTGTGAAAAGTTTAAATATATAATTTAGTATCATATTAATTTTTTTTAAAATATTTTTAATATAGAAAGATATAAAAATTTATTTTAATTTTTTTAAAAAAAATTTTCTTAACTAAATTTCTCTCTCTCTCTCTCTATTTTATTTTTTTTAATAATAAAAAATGACGTCGTCAAACTGTACCTCAGACTCGCCCTATCAGTGGAGGGACAAGGACAAACATTTTGATAGAGATCACCGTGTTCTTGATGCCCATAACAAATTGTACACGTTTCTACGTCAACAATTCGTTGTTGCACTTGGTCCACCTGTACATATCGTATGGCACGTGGAAGGATCGATTATAAACCCTATATAAAATTGCATCTGGTTGGTAGCATTTAATTTGAACAAAGTTTTAAACTATGAACGATTCGATAATAATAAATATCGATCGACAGCTTTCAGTCAAACGCTTCGCGGGGAAGCCAGGAGGACATTTTCCCAGCAGCTTCACGCACGAAGATAACACCCCCGCCCCCCCCCCCCGAACACCAACGCCAACGGGAACGCTCAATGCAACTCGAGGGAACCGATGTTGACACGTGGAGGGACAGGAGCCAGGAGCTCGCTAAAATTATTCTCTGGGTTGCCAAAAGTCAAGACGTTGACATCGGCAGAGAGAAGACCAGCTTTGACTATCCATTTTAGGCTGACCAGATTGCCCTTCTGACACAAACCCGGACTTTTCGCAGGGGCAAATTCCCTCGAACTCTTTCAAAATGACCGACCTATCCCTCCTCCCATTTATGGACTTCCGTATAAAACTAGAAGGGGTCCCTTTCGCCGTGAAATTACGAAAAGGCCCCCCGACTAGATGAAATAACGGAGTAATTTCCCAGGGTGTTTGTCTCTGTCTCTCTCTCTGTCTGTATGACGTCTGAACTCCGCGTAAGCTTCACAATTCCCATTTTATTCGTCTGGAATGGCGTGTGTGTGAGTGAGAGGGAACCTCATCAGTAACACCCGGATTTAGAATGGTTTTCATAGTGTGCGTAATTTTGAATGGCGACTTCTTTTCGGTCATCAAGGTGTTCACACTTGTAAACAATTATTACTAGATTATTTTCTTAAATAAGTGCTTTTTTGGCAAAATTAATGCAATGTCGACTTGCTGATCTAATTTTGTCGGAAAATCATTATAATCATCTGCTAATTAATTAATTAACCTTGGTATGATGTTACCGTCCGTGCCAGAGATGGTACTTCACTTAAGTTAATCGAGTAATATTTTGTACATCGAATTCAATGAACAAAGTTACGTCGTTATATAATATTACGTTCTATTGACCTAAAAATAAGGTGAAATGATTATTTATGACGCCTATGTTACGGATCCATTTTTTTACTTATTAAATGCATAATGTACTTGATAGAAAAATATAAAATTGAAATATTTTATAAGATTAAAATATTTTACAGACGAGTGAAACATGTGGTATAGATTTGAAATATTTTATTAAATTCTGATAATAAAATATTTCTTTTATATAGTAAAATATTATTTTTATAAAATATTTTAATATATTTTTATAGTTAAATAAAATATTTCATTTATTTAACAAATATTTTATTCTTATAACAAAATATTTCGTTCACATATCAAAATATTATTTTTATAAAATATTTTTATTTTATTTTTATAGTCAAATAAAATATTTCATTTATGTAACAAATATTTTATTCTTCTAATAAAATATTTCGTTCACATGTAAAATATTTTAATTCTACAAAATATTTCAATCTCATATTTTTCCGTTGAATGTTCTCTACATTTAATAGGCGAAAAAACGTGTCGTACTAGTCTAACGTGGGCGTCATTTTTCGTCTAAAAATAATTATTTCACCTGATTTTTTGACCAACAAGAGAGAATGTTGTAAAATGACGTGACTCTGTGTATCGAATTTGATGCATAAAATATTACTCAATGTAATCTCAGTTTTGAAACTAATGGAAGGTGGCGACCTAATATAATTGTTATTTCTTTATAACGATTTCTACACGAACGGGGTGACATCAAAATAATTGTTAGCTTAATTTGAGTTATGTATCTCACCCGGGATAAAGTGGGTGACGAAACTAGGCTTTCGTCGTCAAAATAAAAAATGAGTTTAATTTGAGACAAACTATCCCTTCTAAATTAATAACTCCAGTAACCCTACCTAACCCCCCCAGACAAAGCTGTGCCAATCCATTTTATAGAACATGTGCGGGAGCATGCATGGAGGACCATTGAGCAGAGAGAAAGTGCCATCCAGTGGTCCACCTGCAAAATCTCCCAGTTCCAGGGGCTGTTCTGGTAATATACCACATTTCGGTCCCACTCCCATCCTCTTTTGTCCGCGAGCTCCCCGCACCAACAATAAAACCTGAAACGCTCGACAGACCGTTAACACTTGAGCCCCCCCACGCCGAACTCTCTCCTCCCCCCACCTTCTCCTGCTTCTTTCAACATCTGAAGCAGAAGCTTCAACAGAGAGAGAGAGAGAGAGAGAGAGAGAGAGGGAGGGGGGGGTGGAGAGATGGTGGAGCTGCAGAGGGGGGGGCCGCTGTTCAGGCAGCAGCTGGGGGCGTTGCTGCGGAAGAACGCGACGCTGGCGTGGAGGCACAAGCGGTCGGCCTTCGTCCAGCTCTTCTCCTCCCTCTTCTTCATCTTCCTCATCTTCTGCATCGACAAGGCCGTGCGGTCGCGGCTGTCCACCACCACCGCCTTCGACAACGTGTTCGACCCCAAGGAGGTAGTCGAACCCCCCATCCCCCCCTGCGAGGACAAGTTCTTCGTCAAGCTCCCTTGCTACGACTTCGCCTGGAGCGGCAACGGCAGCGCCCGGGTCGGCCGGATCGTCGACGCCATCATGCGGAACAACCCCGGCAGGCCCATCCCCCCCGAGAAGGTCCTTCTCCACCCCCCCTCCGTTGTTCCTCTTCTGTTCCCCCCCCCTCTCTACCCCCCTTTTCTTCTTAATTATTTAGATGTGGACTTGTAGAATAACCGTTAGTACGTGGCTATCTAATGAGAACTCTGTGGGTTTTTGCTTGCGATCGATAAGGGCTGTCCTTGTGTAGTTCCCTTTGGAGTTCACGGTTCCTTTCTTGGGGGTATGGGTAGAACTTTTGTCTTTGTTGAAAAAGACGTGACGGTGGACAAGAGGAATAGAGGTAGGAACTTGGTTGGGTGGGAGGGGGTGAAGGGGGGAAAGAGACTGTCATGTACGTGAGATGTTATTCACTTCTGCTAAGAGTAGGTTGAAACTGACAGACCACCAGGTATGATCATTATTAACCTTTATTTAGATGTTCATTCCATGAAGAGGAACAGCACGTTTTAGATCGTTCTATAGAGGAAGTATGAAAGGGAGTTTCTACATCAAGAAAATTTGGGTTACGGAGATACACAATGAACATGATAGTAACAAGGACAGTATGGAGGACATGACCCATGCCTTTGGTTTTTTAAGATGGGGTAATCAAGATACAGGAGACGTAATCATTTTATCAATTGTTTTTTCAACAAGTTTTTTAAACAGTAACTTCATAATGATGATGTGAACATACTGTTTCTAATTTTTGATGAGATTGGAGAAGAGAATTCACAATGCTGCCATTACATATTTCCAGGCCATGTAGGTCTTATGTGTTCTTCCAAGCTTAACAAATGTTTGGTTTGCTACCTAAGTGGCTATAATCCAAATTGAACTCCATTTTTTTATAGTTTAACAGCATCAGAAAGAGGCATATTGTTTTCAACCTGAGTTTTTTCTCAAAGTAACTCTTCTAAAAAGATTGTGGCATCACCAATGTCAAATCCATTTGATTCTTGAAACATTCCGAAAGCTGTATCCAGTTACATAAATACTGCAAGTGGAAAACCAATATTATGCATTGACGTGATAAATTAAATTATGCTTCACATGAATTATCAAAAATACTTTCCCAATAGTTTCATTTTGGTTAATTTGCTTAATTTGGGTTAGGAGGTGAAGCAAAGACTATAAAGTGGTCTTTCAGCTTCTTACGTTGTTATTGGTTCAATATTGTTACATAAGCAGAATTTTGTGGTTTTTGACTCATCAAAAATATCCTGGATTTTCTTTTGAATCTTAAAAGTTGTTTTCTGTCCTCTTTTGAAGAAAATTGCCCTATAATTCACTCAATCACACATGGGAGAGAGAATATGTAGCAGTTGATCATTGATGAAGTGGGTATGTTAGTATTGTTAATCTTTGGTGGGAAAGACAAGTAATTACTTTGTGACTTTGTAGGTCAAGGCATTCAGAACTCCTGATGAGGTGGATGTTTGGCTTGAAAGGGATCCTATGCGCTGCCCAGGAGCTCTGCATTTTGTGGAGAAAAACTCAAAGATTATCAGTTACGGGATTCAAACTAACTCAACTCCTGTAGCTAAGAGAGGGAATTATGAGGATCCCACTTTCAAGTTTCAAATTCCGCTTCAGATTGCTGCAGAGCGAGAGACTGCGAGGTCTCTCATTGGAGGTATTGAGTTTGTTCTGTTTCTCTGACTTGCCTTTTCATTCCTCCCCAACCTCCCTGCCAGAAAAAAGAAGACTTGGAATTTGTCGAAGGCTGAAAAATGAGTGTGTTTGTATTCACATTTTAAATGGGTATTCTCATGATGTCACATGTATATAATAAGATGATTCTGGTTGTCTAGATGAAAATAACTGTTGCACACTTAGTGGTTCACTAGAGCATGTTTTTCTCAAGTAACATTACTTAATGTAGATGCTATATGGTTGTATTCTTCCTAGGATGCATACTTAATGTGGACTCTATATGGTTGTACAGATCCAAACTTTAGGTGGTCTGTTGGACTGAAGGAATTTGCACATCCTGCCACTGACACATTCTCTGCTGTTGGGACAGCTGGTCCAACTTTTTTCCTAGCACTAGCCATGTTCAGTTTTGTGTTTCAGATTAGTTCTGTGGTTACAGAGAAAGAGCTTAAACTTCGTCAGGTACAATTTTTCCCTGAGTAGGTTGTCTAAAGTATCTTATTATTTAACCTGTGTTCTGTCCATACAAATTCTGAAGAGAGAAATAATCTGAAGTTCCATGTTTGAGATTGCAGGCGATGTCTATAATGGGATTATATGAGTCTACGTACTGGTTGTCTTGGCTCATCTGGGAGACTTTTCTCACACTTATTGCAGCTCTTTTCACAGTACTTTTTGGAATGATGTTTCAGTTCAACTTTTTCTTGCACAACAGTTTTGCAATTCTGTTCCTCCTTTTCTTTCTTTTCCAATTTAATATGGTAAGTTGTATTCTTTTCAAGTTCACGAGTTACCGAACTTATTATTATTTTTATCAAGTCTAGTTCTCAAGAAGAATGTTGTTTGCATTCTGCTTTTTTACAAGGACAGCAACATACTGAATCATGCTCCTTTTTTCCCCTCTGTTTCTTCAGTATCTTAC
Source organism: Amorphophallus konjac (assembly GCA_022559845.1). NCBI lineage: Eukaryota > Viridiplantae > Streptophyta > Magnoliopsida > Alismatales > Araceae > Amorphophallus > Amorphophallus konjac. Next base: position 531,845,295 of record CM040121.1, read on the forward strand.
ATATATAGTTTATGCAGCTTGGATTTGCCTTCATGATATCATCTTTCATTAGCAAGTCATCATCTGCCACGACTGTGGGGTTTGCTGTATTCATCATTGGGTTTTTAACCCAGGTAACATGATCATGATTAAAATGAATATTCAGATGAGATAATATTAATGTTTTTTCTAAGATGTCAATGTATATCTAACTAAAGTAACAATTTATGCTGATGCAGCTTGTGACCACATTTGGATTCCCATACAGTACCGACTTTTCGAAACTTTACCGAGCTATTTGGTCTCTGTTCCCTCCTAACCTTCTTGCTGAAGCTCTAAATTTGCTTGGAGAGGCAACTGCTACTGCTGAAGATGAGGGCATTAAGTGGCATAGACGTGGAGAATGCCCTGCCAAAGAACCTGACTGTGTTATAACCATTGTATGTTCTGACATTCAAATCTGTATGTTTATAGTTGATCTGTCTTTGTGCTTTTGAAATCTCTAGAGCAACATCCTTGTGTACAAGCCATTTTTTCCATTGTTAAGCATTTCTTGCTTTGGTCATTTTAAATCTTAATTTTCTATTATGACAGGAGGACATTTTTAAATGGCTGATTTCAACATTCTTTTTATGGTTCCTTTTGGCAATTTATTTGGACAATGTAATCCCAAATGCAAATGGTGTTAGAAAATCAGTATTCTACTTTTTATCGCCTTGGTACTGGACAGGGAAGGGTGGAAACAAGGTTGAAGGTATGTGATGGTCATAAATGAAGCATTTGCAAGTTCACAAGGGTGGTGGGGTTTATATGCACCTTCCCTTTCTTGTCATCTCAGAAGGTGGAATCTGCAGCTGCACAAGCTCAATCCCTCCATTGGATGATGTTACTCCAAATGATGAAGATGTTCTTCAAGAGGAGAATAAAGTAAAACGGCAAGCAACTGAACTGGATTTAGATCCAAATACTGCAGTCCAAATACGTGGCCTTGCAAAGACATACCCTGGCACAACGAATATTGGTTGCTGCAAGTGCCATAGAACCTCACCTTATCATGCTGTGAAGGTAATGCTGCCAAAACCCGACAATTATGGTTGGCTACTATATTCAGTTCCTCTCAGAAGAAAGGTGACAGACCTGACCAACATTTTGCTTGTTTCTACATGCGTTTAGGGTCTATGGCTGAATCTTGAGAAGGATCAGCTATTTTGCCTTCTTGGACCCAATGGAGCAGGAAAAACTACAGCAATAAATTGTTTGACTGGCATCACACCAATTTCAGGAGGAGATGGTAACATACTCATTTTTATACAATTAAATTTAATTGGTCTATTTCTTGCAGAGGCTAAATATGATAACTAATGAGCTAATGTTGTAACAGCACTGATTTATGGATATTCTATTCGAAGTTCTGTTGGCATGTCAAACATCCGAAAGATGATAGGAGTTTGTCCCCAGGTATGCTTCCTCTCTTTTATTCCGCCTTACTTGCAAGTAAAATGTTTTTTGATTCTCATCACATTATCATGTGAAGAATACGTGTTCATTCATCTTATATCTATTGGCAGTTTGATATACTATGGGATGCTTTATCAGGACAAGAACACTTGCATCTATTTGCCAGTATAAAGGGTTTGCCTCCATCTACAATCAAATCGGTAAAGCATTTGCCCATATGGGGACTAATTGATGATTATCTCAATATTCTACTTTTCAAATAGATACACCTCTCAGGGGGGAATGCTATGTTGACCTTACACAAACAATTCAACTCTTCTGAAATCTAGAAGCTCTGACATATTTCTAAAAATATTTTAGAATTGATTTATCTTGTTTGTAATGCAGGTAGCTGAAATGTCTTTAGCAGAGGTAAAATTGACTGAGGCAGCTAAAATGAGAGCTGGGAGCTACAGTGGGGGAATGAAACGCCGATTGAGTGTTGCTATAGCCCTTGTGGGGGATCCAAGATTGGTTTTCCTGGATGAACCGGTAAGATGGCTCTGGATACTTGCCAACTTGCCATTGAGAAGATGTCTTATATCATTTTTGAATGGCAGATCATTGAGCATTCTGACAAGAGATGTCTATCTGTGATCTCATTTGGTAGTTCAGATTCTCATGATTGTTGTATTTCTGACCCCAACTCCTTAGGTACTGGTGTGCTGCTCACTTAAAATTGAAAAAAAAAAGAAAAAAGGAGAAAACTAGACAAATGAGATCTGAGAACTAGCATGTTAACACTTCGGCATGAGAGGCAGCACTTAATGGGTGCATGCTCAAGTAAATGATGCATATTTTAACCATGTTCCATGATAGAAAATTGCATGAATGAACATAATTTTATTTCTAAAAAAGGTCTCTGCATGGCCAAACAGTGTGAAAATTGTCTTCATGTTGCCATTCAATGCAAATTTTTTTGTCAAGAATGAACAACAGATTCAACGGTTGTGCATATTGCATAAGTATTTAAGAGGCAACTTATGGATGTTGCCATGCAGACAACTGGTATGGATCCGATTACAAGAAGGCATGTGTGGGATATTATAGAGAATGCAAAGAAAGGACGAGCCATTATTCTGACAACTCACTCTATGGAAGAAGCTGACATTTTGAGTGACCGAATAGCCATCATGGCCAAGGGAAAGCTTCGTTGTATTGGAACATCAATTAGGCTAAAATCAAGGTTTGGCACTGGCTATATTACAAATGTGAGTTTCCTTGGAAATACTCCTGGACAGACTCCCAACGTCAATGATACCACAGCCACAAGTGAACCTCAAGTCCAGGCAGTGAAGCTGTTCTTTAAGCAGGTAAATTAAACTAATGAGAATCTGGAGTTGTCCCCCTTTAAAGGTTGTATTCCTAATGTTTGGTTGGAATTGACAGCGTTTGGATGTGGAACCCAAAGAGGAAAACAAGGCCTTCTTGACTTTTGTCATCCCTCGTGAAAAGGAGAGTCTTTTAACAGTAAGGGTGTCTTTCTAGTTCTTGTTTTATAACTTTATCCTGTGAAGAGAATAGCTTTGAACTCATCATGATTTGCTCTTTTCTATGTGACAGAGGTTCTTTTCTGAGCTCCAAGATAGGGAAAGAGACTTTGGGATTGCGGACATCCAACTTGGTCTCACAACACTGGAAGAGGTGTTTCTAAATATTGCAAAGCAAGCTGAACTTGAAACTGCTTCAGCAGAAGGAAGCTTAGTAACCCTGAATTTGTCAACAGGAACTTCAATTCAGGTTGGTTAAATACACACCCAAAACCTAGGCATTGAGTTGATGAAATCTCCCACATGTATAGAGGAAAGAATCCCATAGATTTTCGATATGGGACTAAATCACAACAACCCTCCTCATGCTGAACCAACCGGTTTGGGACGCATCACGGATAGAGCCAAGCGTCCACATATGGATCCAATGGGTAAACAAGGCTCTGATGCCATGTTAGAGGCCCAAACTCTAACCCAAAACCTAGGCATTGAGTTGAGGAAATCTCCCACATGTATAGAGGAAAGACTTCCATAGATTTCCGATATGGGACTAAACCACTACAGTTATCACTTTGGATTTCTTTAGGGACATTCTCTGGTCATCTTTAGAAACATTCATTTGATGGGCGGAATGTTTGAGGTTCAAAGTATATTCAGGAAGGACAACTGTCCCTATTTCCAAGTTGAGTGTAGCCCCGAACCATTCACTTTTGGTTCTTCTCCACATTCTTACCGGGTGGGCGCAAGCGCCTATGATTTTTTCAACCGATATATCGATACAGAAAGATCTCCTTATTTCTTCACCGCAGGATCTCATTTTCCAATGTCTAGAGGAACATTACGAAGCTTGCTTCCCAATTGAATGGCCTATGCAACCTGAAGGATAGTTTTTCTTCTCTGGAAACTGATCATGTTGAACTTTTGATGGAGTCTTTCCTGTCCATAGTGATCTCGGGTAGATGCTTGCAGCCATCCTATAGAAAGTTCATGTTGGGCAAGCAGACATTTTGACATTTTGTCCTATCCTGATATTTTTAGGTGGATCTGTGCACCCCAGGTTCAATATAGTAAAAGGTATGGTGGGTGCGGTCAAGTTATTTGATTTGCCTGAATAGTACTTAAAGATGCCTCTTACTGTTGTTTATGCAGATACCTAAAGGTGCCAGATTTGTCGGTATCCCAGGTTCAGAATCTGCGGAAAATCCAAGAGGTATTATGGTAGAAGTCTACTGGGAACAAGATGAGTCTGGTAACCTCTGCATCTCTGGGCACTCCCCTGAAACTCCAGTCCCTCTAAATGTTCAGCCAACTATTCCTCCTGTCACTTCGCGAAGAACCCTATTCGGTGGAAATGCTCCCGTCGTTGGATATATGATCGATCCTACTCAGATCCAAGCTACAGACAACTCATAATCTCTGTAGTTAAGACAATGATATGTCCTTCAATTTTTTATTTTATTTTTTATTTTTTTGGAGTTCATACATGTCATATGAAGTTGTTTAGGCTGGGTGCTTCGCGTGATTGAGAGTGATGACATTACATCGTACTTCAGAAGCCATATCAGTTGTGTATATTGCAGTATGCACACCTATTTTGTTGTCCACACAGGGACACCCTGCATAAAGACCACATTGTTTCTGATGTAAGCTGTGTAGCCACAAGGGAAACTGCACTTTAAGCCGTCCACCAAATGTATTCGGTATGAACTAGTTAACCATTTCAACATTGTAAGGAAGCATGCTTGGAGCTACCCGGAAACATGTTTTGGACTTCTGCAAAGAAGACGACTAGGAAGAAGAATGCAAGAAGTTATCACACGGTTCCCTGCCATAAGAGAAATGTTGATATTTTCCCATCACACTAGCATTTTGCCTTGAAGTTCCTGTGAAAATAAAATGTGGGCATCATACTCATCCATCTTAAATCGATCCCACGACCGCAGCTCCTGGAGATGTAATGACTTATTCAAAGCATCTCACACCACGAATGCTCCAAGCCTCCAAGCAAGCTCTACTATATCTAGGAGAAGAAATGAGAATGTCCACATTTGCGCATCTCAAATCGGCTCTCCATCTTCTCATGTGAAACTAAACCGAGCTGCACTTCGTCATGGTTCCCCGGAGTGTGCGTCTGAGGGTGTGTTCAACTGATATTACCTCCGTAGTGGGTGGGTATCATGAAAGTTGGGCATGTCCATGGCCCTGGTCAAAAATGGTGGTTGCATGGGCCGGCCCCGCAACAGTGTGTGTGGACTTGATGTCCATCTAACTTTGTGAACAAAGAGAAAGGCTCACTGCACACACCCTCGGTGTGCAGTGTCTTTAAATTTTTATTTTTTTAAAAAAAAATTTAAGAGTAGTTCTCAAGATATGTTAATTTAAAGTGCAAGTCACGTATTCGATTATAAAAAGATAAAAATAAAATAGATCAATTTTTAAAAGAATGAGTTAATATTATTCAATTAATATGATTTTTTTATTTCTTTCTGAATAATCTAATGGTGATGTGGTTGCATCTCAAATTAAGATATTTTAGAGATTACTTTATTTTTTAAAATAAAAATTAAAAAATATTACATATCGAAAGTGTGCAGCACACCCTAAAGTGTGGAACGAGTTTTTCTCTTGTGAACAAATATCTGCTCTTTCAAGTACATGGGATGGCCTAACCACGTCCATCAATGAAATGGATCGCCCCTCTCTCAATGCGCCTCCTCATGTCTGTGGGCCAAACTACACATCTGTGCCCATTGTCATCCCGAGGACCGTCACTGTTAAATGGGGAGAAAAGAAAAACGCAGCCCCGTTTTGGTGCAAGGCGTAAAACATGTTTAAGGTTTGTCGTAAATTTACTTTTTTTTCATGATAATCTTAGCTTGAATGATCAAATATGGATTTATAATGGACTCCTTAGGTTTATTATAAACTCAAGATCTTCTCATAAATGTGTTTTTCATAAAGCTAGTCTAAGTTGGTTTATGCGTGAGATTCTTCCTGTTAACGGAGTTTATTATCAACTCAGTTTATGTTTGCTTAAAATAGCCAAAAGTGAGTCGATAAAACATACATCTATAATAAGGGAAAATTATCTGTATACCCCCCCCCCCCAAAATTTGAATTATCGTTGTATCCCCACCTTTATGAAATCTACCTGTATATCCTTAATTCTCTTAACTCGAACCGTGGTGTCCCGTTACATTCGCAGCATACGGCCGTAATAATGCACATGAGGAGACCGTTTTACCCTAAGGTAGAGACACATGATAGGTGTGAGAGAGAGTGTGAGAGAGAGAGAGAGAGAGAGAGAGAGAGAGAGAGAGAGGCATCACACCAGGGATGCGGGGAGAGAGAGAGAGAGACAAGAGAGAGAGAGTGATATAGAGAGAGAGAGGGAGGGAGAGAGAGACGAGAGAGAGAGGGAGTGTGGTGGGGAGGGAGACGTCATAGGGGGTCTCTCCCTCCGGTGCCGGTGTAAATAGAAAAAGAGGGGGATGGAGAGAGTGACACAAGGAGAGAGAGAGAGAGTGGCGAGGAGAGGGTGCCGGAGGAGATCTCCCCCTTCGGCACAGTCATCCCGCCAAGGATGCATATATATATATATATATATATATATATATATATATATATATAGAGAGAGAGAGAGAGAGAGAGAGAGAGAGAGAGAGAGAGAGAGAGAGAGAGAGAGAGAGAGAGAGAGAGAGGTGGGGAGGGGTGCCGGAGGGGATCTCCCCCTCCGACGCAATCACCCTGCCAAGGATGCATAGAGAGAGAGACGAGGGACGAGAGAGATAGAGTGAGAGTGATACACACACACATAAAGAGATCTAGGGAGAGAGAGAGAGAGATGAGGGGAGGGGGTGTCGGAGGGAGTCTCCCCTTCGGTGTAGGCATGCCGGCATGGATGTAGAGAGAGAGAGTGGCGGGCAAGGGGATGTCGGAGGGGGTCTCCCTCTCTGATGCGCGCTCGCGCAGACACACACACACACACACAGAGAGAGAGAGAGAGAGAGAGAGAGAGAGAGAGAGAGAGAGAGAGAGAGAGAGAGAGAAGTCACTCTCACACTGAGCGACTTCACCTATCCCCCCCACAGTCACATCTATTTCTCTCTGCGTGTGTGTGTGCGCGCGCGTGTGCCTATGTGCTCCTGCATCGGAGGGGGAGACCCCGTCTGACACCCCCTCCCCACCGCTCTCTCTCTCTATCACCCTCTTTCGTCTCTCTCTCTCTCTCTCTCTTTGTGCATCCCCAGTGGGATACTTGTGCTGGAGGGGGAGACCCCCTCCGCCTCCCTCCCCACCGCCCACCCCCTCTCTCCGATTCCCCTCTCTCTCTCTCTCTCTCACTCACTCCTCTCTGTCTCTGCATCACAAGATGCCCTCTCCTCTCTCTCACCTCGTCCCTCCGGCCTCCCATCCCCCTCTCTGGTCCCCCTCTCCTCTCTCTCCTGTCACTAACCCACCCCCTTCTCTCTCTCAATTCTCTCTCTCTACTCTGTATCTATCGTCGTGGGTGGGGGTGAAGGGACGTCCTAACAGGGGTAAGTCAGAGATTTTCACCTCTCTCGCTCACTTTGAGTTAATTAATGTAAACGGTCGTTGACGGTATGGACATGACAAGGAGTTATTTGATAATTTGAGAGTATACAAGTTGATTCCATAAATATAGGGGTATATGGACAATTCAAATATTCTCAGATGCATACAGGTAATTTTCATTTATAATCAATATATTTGTGATACATACGTTCCCGATAAACTTATTCATGTTTACATAAGTTGTTGCATAGGGCCGTAATTTTTAGCTCCAAATGCTTAAGATTCTTCGTATTGTTTTCGTTCTTACTACGTCTAGTTAACATTCAAATGTAGCCCCCATCCGTTAAATTGTTCACTACACATAATTTGCCGCAGATAAGATGATCATCGTTCACGGGGTGGGAGTGGAGTTGGATTATAGGCCCGGTTATTTGCAGAATAGGGTCGGGTTAATCCGGATATCTCGTCCTTATCCATCGTAGTTGGTTTGATAGGGCGGATCTCATATTCCGACTGATACCTAAGTTAAGAGACAATATCTAATCTGTTTGACGGAAAAGTCGGAATATGCCAAACTCGATTGGTTATGAAATCTCTCTGTCAAAGTGAAAATACTTATTCTTTAGAATAAAAGTTAAATCCCATTATGATACCCCCCCTTCGCTTTTTCTTCAAACAAAGAGGGCCTTAATACGGTCTAACATTTAAGTGTTCTTCTTAATTAAGAGTGGTTGACGAGACAAATGGGTTTAATGGGGAACAACAACTCAGAGGGGGGGCTGATCACGTGGAAGGGATCTACCCCCACACATAGAATAAATGAGTCAAGGCGTTTTGGTACTTTCGGAAGGCAACATGGTTGATGAGCTCTAGATCAAAGAAAAAAAAGGAGGGACAACGAATTTATGGGGGTAATGATGGGTTTTAATAATGCATTCACATGCTTTGGTCGTTGTACCTACTACTTTATATTTGGTTGGGGGGGGGTGTCTTGAACACCTACCTCCCACCTTGACCTGAGGCCGTCTGGTGAGACATTTGCTCAAACTGTGGGCTACCCCTCGGACTTAACTGAGCTGGCCCGATAAGTTTACAAGTTTAGTTTGATCTTGGGTCGAGTCGTAAGATCATTTTTTATCCGTGAGTCTTTAGTTGAGTCTAAAATTTTGACTCGACTAGGTCCACGGGTCAGATTCGAATTTTGAGTTTAACTCGCAGAGTGATTTAACCTGTTTTTTTCTCTCTTCAAATTTTAAAAATTACTTAGTTAAAATTATATTATTTTATTTAATTAAAAAAATTTAAAACTCTTTTTTTTCACATAAATTATGTAATTAATATCAAAAATTTAATTGATTTAGTGACATTATAAGTTCTATATTATTAAATATATTACTTTTTATTTTTTATTATTTTTTATTTAAATTATCGGGTCGGGTCGGATCTTAATCAAATTTTACATTTTTTTTTAATAATGTCGGGTCAGATCCGGCTCGATTCGGCCCGACATAATTCAGATCCAAATTAAACTTAGACTTTAATATTGATAAGTCATATCTGAACCAAGTCGACCCAAACCCAGCTTGAGCCTGTGGCCCTCTACTAACAATGGGGTGGCCCATATATAGAGCACAAAGATAGAACTGGTAATGTGAAGGGAATCTTAGGGGATATAGCTAATCTGTTCGCAGTTAATCCGATCTATTCCATGATTAATTTAAGAAGTGATCTGATGATAAAGTGGACTGGCTACTACAGAATATACGGAGGTAAAAACATGCTAACTTAGATTAGCTCTAGGTTTTGTATTCCACAATTTCTCCGGGAATACATCTGGCTGATCAGGACTATTTTTACTCAGCTTGCTCTTTTTCTCGTAGCAATGAGCTCCACTTTCCAGAAGTGTGTTTGTCGGCACATCTACGGTAATCTGCACTCTGGTTGATTTTTCGTTCCGCATTTATAACGAAGCACATCGATTAGATCGTAAATTTAGCCCGCTAAGTTAACATATTAATCATCAAGAGAGTTCATGCTTACTTGAACATATTTTATCCCACTGTAATAAATTGGATGAAGTTGACCCTAACCCTCCAAGCAAGGAGGGCATAACAAATTTGAACTTTGAGGGCCGCGGGTGGGTCAGGGTTGAAGGGGGGGTGGGGTGGGAGATTATCTGGCCCGTATTTAATTCTCGAGAGATGTGATCAGTTCATGATTTACTAACACGTGAGTTGTATCATTGAATTTGAATCCAAGTCTCTCACACTCCGTGTAGACCCGAGTACCAATGTACTAAATCTATCATCATAAAAAAAGAGTTTTTTTTGCACAGAAATCGTTGCCACAGATGAAATTACAGTTTTTATTCTTGGAAATACATTAACATATATATCATCACTATTTTGAAAAACTTACAAATATGTCACTGCAGTTAATTTTTATCTATAAGATCTCAGGGCTACAGCGAGGGGAGGGGAAAGGGGGCAACGGGGCTTGCTGGCCTGCGGCGGGGGGAGGGGGAAGATGGCGGATGGAGGCTACAGGTTGGCGACAGGGGAAGGGGGTGCAGGGGGAGGGGGGCTGCAAGTTGGTGGCGGGGGGAGGGGGAAGATGGCGGATGGAGGCTACAGGTTGGCGACAGGGGAAGGGGGTGCAGGGGGAGGGGGGCTGCAAGTTGGTGGCGGGGGGAGGGGGAAGATGGCGGATGAGGAGGGGGGCTGCAGGCCCACATGGCCTTGGGAGGGGGAAGAGGGCGGCAGGGGAGGGGGGCTATAGGCCAGCCGCAGGGGGAGGGGGGCTACAAGCTGGCTATGAGGGAGGGGGAAGAGGGCGGAGGGGGAGGGGGCTGCAGTCCCAAATGACTTGGGGAGGGGGAAGAGGGCGCGCGACAGGGGAACGGGGGTTGTAGGCTGGCGGCGGGGGGAGGTGGGAGGGGGCGGGGGGCTGTAGGCCGATGACAGGGAAAGGGGGTGGAGGAGAAGGGGGGCTACAAGCCAGAGGCGGGGGTAGGGGGTTGCAGCACATCAGTGCCACCACGAGCCCACCTAAACTTTCCTTATTCTTCTCCCTCTTAGCCACCCCGTAGCCGCCGCCATTGCCTTGGCAGCAACGGCTTGTCGACGATGCAACCCTCACCCTGTGCCCTTCACCTCCATGTCGGATAGAGGCTGGCCTGCTGAATGGTACCACTGTCACCATCTATTTAGGGTTTGAAAAATCCACGGAGAAGAGAAAGAAGATGACTCTCCTTATGTTTCAACCCTAAAGTCTCGTTATTTGTTTGCATATCCCTATTAAATATGTTATTTTTATTTTAAGATTCTATTTGAGATTTTTTTAAAAAATAACCCATATCGTAAGAGAGACAACCCTACATGAGTATATATTTTCATCCTTTATCACAACTAGTTAGATCTAACTATAGTTAAATTGACGAGTGGCAGGAGTAGTTACGACGACGACATATTTATAAGTTTTTTAAAATAATGATGATAAATATGTTAATATATTTTCATGAATGATATATTTATAACTAATTTCTCCTATAACAATAATTTTTATGCAAAAAAAATCTTCAAAAAATCAAGCTTTTGATGATTACATGGGCTAGGTGGTATGTGATTTCGCTCTCCTACCCTGATGGAACATGGAGGTACAACCTTCCCCTGCCCTACATTGGTTGGTTGGAAGTTGGAGGAGGGAAATATTGTAGATGAAGAGGCGACACCGGTCGACGTGACCGGAGTATGCATGCCAATGCACACGGTAACAATATCTTTTAACAACATGCACTCGGAACAAGATTTCCTCGCTTATTAGTCGTATTGCGTCGAAAAAACACATAAATCTTTATTAGTGGGGGGCGGGGTCCATTAATGCAAAACGAAATTTATTGTCACGTCACATTAGAACTGTCAATGGGTCGGATTCGAGTCAAATTTAGGTCGATCCGGTCCAGGCCTGACTTCTCAATATTAAGACCCAAGCTTGGCACGGGCCCGATCTATGTCGGGCCGGGTCGGGTCGGGCCCGATATTATGTAAAAATTTCAAAGTCCGACTAAGGCTCGGCCCGGCCCGGCCCGACAACTTAAATAAAATAATAAAAATAATAATATAAAACATATAATCTCACTAAATTAATTAAAATTTTGATATTAATTACATAATTTATATGAAAAGAGAGTTTTAAAATTTATTATTAAGTAAAATAACGTAGTTTTAACTACATAGTTTTTAAATTTTGACGTGGGAATAAAAAAAGAGAACGGATCGGGCCGGCTCGGGGGCCGAACTCAAAGCCCGGCTAGGCCCGACTAAAAATCCGCGGGCCGAAAATGACATTGCGGCCCGGCCCGAAATCGGGCAAAGCCCGCGGGCCTGTCGGGCCGGCCCGACCCATTGACAGCCCAATGTGACATCTCCGGACACAATTAATAGTAATTAAAAAAACCGATTTTAAGAATCGGACAGGTCTGGGCGGGTTCGAGTTCGAAGATCCGTTTCCGCCGCCGCCGACACCAATCGGTTCTGGCAATTTGGATCCGGTTCAGCCGATTCCGGTCTGATTCGACCAGTTTTTTAATACCTTGGATGTATTCTACAGTCACCTTCGAGGAGTTGTCGAAGTCTTGATCTTATTGTTAACTCCAATCTCGTGAGGAAACGTGAGGGTAATTAAGTTATGGAAAACCGGGCCAGTTTAATTAGTAATTAGCTTACTGTTCCTGTTCTAACGTCAAATAGCTTAATTATAAGAACTGGCATAATACAATATTCAGGAGGATAATTCATTGCATCATGCAGGGATTCCACCAAAAAATTACTTATATTTTGTGCTGTATATATATATATCCATAGAATGAACCAGGTACTGCCCTCCTTGTACTGTAGTGATGCTGATTTGGACCCGAACCGAAATTCAGACACCGGACCCATTTTAAGGTCCGATAAAACTAAGGGATAAAGGTTAAAGAACTTGGGTTTTACTTACTCAAGTTAAAGTCGGATAATCAACTCAGGGTAACTCTTATGATGTGGGTCGTCTACGTTCTATAACCATTGGCTTACTTAATATAACGAGGAAAGGGAAAAAGAGAAAAAAAAAGAAGAAAAACTCGAAATAAATCTTGCTAGACATGCATGGATCTCCCATCTCGGATTCTTGCATAATTTGTGGTTATATGGGATATTGTCTTTGGATCGGACAACGTTGAGTCACTATGGATGGCTTTGTTATCGGAATAGGGGAGGCGGATATCAAACCCGACGAGAGAGAATCGGGTGGGGCCCACACCCTCCTCTCACATACAGTGGCAGAGCTAGAAATATTTAAAAGGAGGGGTAAAATAAAATTAATATAATAAAAATTTTATTTATATTTAAGTAGAAGATATTTTACAAGTGAGTTGTCCACGACGGATCTTCATATTCTGAAAGCGTTGCATTATTGTCTCATTATCAATACTCTCGAATGTCTCCTTCTCAATATATGTCACAAATTTATCATTCATCCATTGATCACCACAAAAATTGATTCACCTTCAAAATCAAGTGCAGTGTTTTCGACGAGTGGGAGCTGCCTTTGTATCGTATAATCGAGATAATAAATCACAAATAGGAACAATTGAGAGGAAGAACCAAGTTAAATTACTGAGATATGTAAAATCATAGTGATTGAAAATATAGTATTTCAAAAATAAAAAAGAAAGATAAAATCAAAGTCCTGAATGAAATGTCTTCCCCAAGTAAAGTCCCATGGTAAAGCCCTACGATTTAGCAAAAGCCACCAAATAGATAACAAGAGAACTGAACAAGGGGGAAAACTCACCGTATTGATAGAGAAGTTCCTCAAAGTGGAGTGGGGTGTGGGGGGCCGGACGTGCGGATCAGAGAGATCTATTATAAGCCTGCAAATCAACCCTGTGCTCAGCCCGATAGTCTTTTTTTATTTCTACTCAACCATCAAAAATCAACCCTACATAGCTACAGACAAAGTTTCTCAGCCGACAGTCGTAATACCCTTTTACGATTCTATTGTGCTGCTTTTGTCCTCTTTTGTCTCTTTTAAGTTTCTATCTTACAAAAGAAAATCTCCATCGTTGATTTACGGTTAAACAATCAACCAATGAATGTGGGTGATAAATATCCACCATCAGTAGATATTTTAACTTAATCGTAAAACCTAAATATCCACTATCGACAGACATCTAATGGGCCCAAAAAATCCAACAGAGATGGGGGGAAAATGAAACAAATCAACAAATTTACCCAAATCTAAGGGGGGGCAATTGCCCCCCCTTGCCCCCTCCTGGCTCCGCCACTACTCACACACATGACACTTATCCGACTCCGGATACCGCATTCGACCCTCTGAGGTCGAATGCGGTATCCTACCCATTTTTCAAAGAAGGCCTGTATGTTAAACCTAATACAGACTCTTAAGAAGGTTGCAACTTGCGAGCTATACCATGCATCTAACCCCGTGAACAAGTATATGATTACTTAAGAAGGTTGTTTACAAGTCTTAATTAATCACAAAATGCTCATTCATATATATATATATATATGATCCTTTTAGGAGGTCATTTGAACGTCTTATGGTTCTCCGCTTTGAGATTATGTTCCCGTGGGTGGGCCCAGAAGCCCATCATGAGTGGGCCAAACTGCACTTTAGTTCCCTTTGTCATCTCTGCACATGTGTTTGCGCCCGTGCTTGTGCTCTAAGGCTCTTAAGATTGTACAACTGTTAACTATGGTCTCCTTACAATGCAAGTTGGATTTTCGATTTAAGTCATATGTCTATACCATGCCAAACCTAGCTTGTAACTTTGCTTTTAGGGTTTCACATGATTTAATTTGGATATATAGCAACTAACCATGGCGCAGCATCTTTGCCCATGTGTTTATGTACTAGAGTTATTTTAATTTAATTAACGTGTATATATATAAGAGTGACGGTTTTACAATCTAACGAGGATTTTTCAGAGATTTGATCCCTATAAATAGTCTTATTTTACAAGAAGCTCGTATAATCTAACCACGAAATGACGTCCTCCTCTCATTATCTTTTTCTTAAATTACGACCTCTCAATATTTTTTTTTTGTTCGTTGTTTGATGAATATCCTCTTTAAGCCAAAAAGGGGAGCACCAAAATGTTTTGAAGAGAAGCTCCCCTCGCTCAAAAGGGGGACTTTTTGAAAAGAAGATGAAATCAATGGAAGATTTTGTTTGATAGACCGATCGATTGGATAGCATTTCCTAGAGTTTTGACTGATCAAATCTGAGAAATCCTTGCTTTAGGTATTAGATATTTCTATCTAGCTATATGGTTTTCTATATATACTTAACACACCATAATCTCCATACATGTATATTCTTCTGCTTTCACCTGCCTTTAACGCTGAAATTTAATACGTATAAGTAGTATTCACTATGATTAATTTGGTTCGCTACCCTGACCACAGTGTGCTTAATTAAGCATATATAGTTTGCTAAGCATATATAGTTTGCTAGCGACGGTATATAGAGTAATATTTTGTGCATCGAAGTCACGTCTTTATGTAACACTCTCTCTCATTGGTCCAAAAATCAGGTGAAATGATCATTTTTGGACAGAAAACGACGCCCGTGTTAGACTCATACAGTCTACTTTTTCACGCATTAAATGCAGAGCGCATTCGACAGAAAAATATAGGACTGAAATATTGTGTAGGATTAAAATATTTTACACATGAACAGAATATTTTGTTATAAGAATGAAATATTTGATACATGAATGAAATATTTTGTTTGATTATAAAAATAAAGTAAAAAAATATTTTATAAAAATAATATTTTACTATATGAATGAAATATTTTGTTATAAGAATGAAATATTTATTAAATGAATGAAATATGTTGTTTGACTTCAAAGATAAACTAATAAAATATTTTATAAAAATAATATTTTATTATATGAATGAAATATTTTGTTACAAGAATTTAACAAAATATTTCAATCCTATATCGATCAAATGTTTCATTCATATGTAAAATATTTCAGTCTTACAAAATATTTCAATCTTATGTTTTCTCGTCGAGTATGCTTCACATTTAATACGTGAAAAAATAAATCGTACGGATCTGACGCGAACACCATTTTATCATTTCACCTGATTTTTAAGTCAATGAAAGACGATGTTATATAATGACGTGACTGTATGCATCGAATTTGGTGCACAAAATATTACTCCAATATATATATATATATATATATATATATATATATATATATAATCTTTGAGTCCCTCGTGGGGTTCCCCGAAATAATCTTCCGCCGAGTGTTAATTTAGCTCAAGGGTGAATAATGTACAAATAATAATTAAGAGAGGGAGGTTTGGGTGGAACCGGAACGTGGGAAGTGACCAGTTGCGGGATTTGCACCACACCAACAAGCTGAAGCAACAGCTTAATTATGAGGGGGCTGATTGGCCCCGAAGCACGTACGTACGTACGTACGTACATCTAACCCCCCACAGATCGAGAGAATTGAATGGGTCAAGGCGTTGGGTAGTGCTACAGAAAATGTGGCACCAAGGCTTTGTGCCATATATATAGATAGATAGAATATATGGATGGACCACTGCACGCACCAAGGCTCTGTGGGGGTAATTAAGCAAGTTCAAGTACTACAACACTGACGACGTATTGTTAATTTGGTTGGTTCTCTAGCTAGGTAGCTACCTACCAAGATCGATCGATCTTAACGTGAGGAGGGGCATGCATGAACGTCCTCCCACATTTTTGACTTGAACTGCATGGAGAATTGAAGCAGTTAATTAATTAATTAATTAGCAGCGTGTGTGGTATAAGCGGTTGTATCCAGCCAATGGATAGAGACGTGCAAACAGATCAATGCGATAGATATATCGGTCTTTGACAAGCATCGGATCTGTTGCCAGACACTCTTTAATTACCATTCAAGTGCGTAGCTGGAGGGGGGATACTCTTTACTTTATTAGCCGGGCGTGCATGGGCGGCATTGTGTCATATATATATATATATGTATAGGGTGGAGAGTCTGGACTCAATCATGAAAGGCCATTGGCACTCCTATGTATTGAGCATGCAGACTACCTCTACACCACCGATCCATGGAAGCTGCACTCTACGTACCTGGCCTTCTGCATCTGTCTTGGGCAAATAGATGTGAGCTTGTGGTGCACCATGCATATATAATATATATATATATATATATATCATGTCGGGTTGAATTACTGATGGGTCATTGTCTGAGGACTCGAGGGATCTCGCGCGTTTCCTCCCATTAATAGGAAGGCAGGCAACTGGGTGGGTTGGATTTCTCCATCAGGAGGATCAGTTTGTACAAATTCTAGATCACTGGGTGGGTTGGATTTCTCCATCAGGAGGATCAGTTTGTACAAATTCTAGATCACAGAGTTTATCTTTCTCTTGGCAACCTCCGTAACGAAACAATAGTTTATCATATCGAAGTTCTAACGAAAAATCACTGGTCATATATATATATATATATATATATATATATATATATATATGATTAACAATATGGACCAAAGAACATAAAAAAATTCTTACATAATATATTTATTATGAAAACACATCGTATTAGACATGAGATGTAATTAATTTGCATGCAAAATATATACTAGTTTACGAGGTGTTCATTATTGTCATGCAAATTTTTTTCATCAAGCGTTCTCCTGATATGTAATTACTAAGTAGGAGGCATTTAATTATGCTGTATGGATCTTGGCATTCATGGATTAGAAGAATTCACTGGCATAACAAAATAAAACACACACACACACACACACACACACACACACACACACACACACACACACACACACACACATATATATATATTTATAACTTAGACCCCAAGAATCTCAAAAGTTTCTGTCCTTCCCTTCCGGCTGTGATAATTATAACATTGACATTTGAAATTCCAAAAATATCAACATCAAAACTAACGCAGTAGTAATGCTTCAACTAGTTAGAGGGAGACCAAATTAACCCAAAAGTTCACCTATGAATATATTAATAGAACAGTTTCTCCCCAACGGAGGAATTACATTAGACGATTGGGGGGGGGGGGAGATCGATAAGGAATGCCAAAACTTCTTAAAGGATCACTGTAGTGTTGACGAACATTAAGCACCGCTTGGTGGTGTTTATTGTCATAATAGCCGCTCACTTGCCCAACCTCCCTTCTTGTCTAGGGTTATAACTTGTGGGCTGTCAAGCGGGGGACATGACCCACTTAACACTCATAGGAAGGAAGGCTAAGGGGCGTCATGTGTGACATGAGCTCCCCCCCCCCCCCCCACATGTACGGATGTGAAGGCTTCATGGGAACATAAACCCTAGCTAAGCGTAAAGGCTTCGTGGGAACAGAGACAAACCCTAGCTATGATGCACCTCTGAAGCAGTGCCGGATATGGACGTTAGTGGGCTCGGAGCATCTTCTTTTTTGAGTCACCATTTGGGACGCTCGGTTGGGCTCGTGGAATATGGATAATATTAATGTGAGGGCTTTGAGGGATCTTTTTTTTGAGTCACCACACGAGAACAAAAGGCCCGGCGGAGTCCTCTTCCTCTCACACGTGTGGGGACCCCGGCGCAGGTCAAATGTACTGGCATGCCCGGGGAAAGGGGGGTCCCGCACGTGTGTGTGTGTGTGTGTGTGGGGGGGGGGGGGCTCCTGTTCCACACCCCATGCATGCATGTACGGTGAATGCATGCACGATGAGATCCCCGCGATCCCCTTTAGGACAATTCTTTGTCAGTACATCTCACCAGCCCAGAACCGAGTTTGGTGCAGCCCTTAATACATGGGTGGCCCACCATTTATACCCTTCTTATCCACATACGCAACCGAGCTTTAATTTTTATCAAAAAAAAAAAGGGAAAAAAAACGCCACCTTCCTTCCGCATGCATCTTCCTACCACAGATCGATCAACGCTTGCGTGGACGTGGGCCTGCTGCCATCTATACGACGCGTTACTGCTACACACAGGGGTCCCACCCTACCCTACCCCACCCCACCAAATGGCCTGTCCTTTCATGTTTGCCCAACGGAAAGCTTGGGTGCCAGTGGGGTTGAATACAGTGGGCAGCGAACCAATAAGAAGAGAAAGGGATCGAAGAAGCAGGGTACAATCATAACAACGAAGAACAAGAAGAAAAGAACGTCACATGCCATGCCATCCTCCTGCACCTGGTACCGGCAGAACTTGCCGGGAAGGTAGGGAGAGGTCTGACACCTGGTGTACGTACCCTCTCTCTCTCTCTCTCTCTATATATATATATATATATAATTAATCTAACTGACTAATAAGTGAAATTATTATTATTATTATTATATGAAATGGGTTTGAGTGGTAGACCTAAATCCAGAAACGATTACACCGTCGACAGATCCGACGGAAAATGACCCACTGATTAAACTTGGCGGGTTATATATAAACGAATAAACATGAGTTTGGCTCCGGATCTACTTATCATTAGTGTCCAACTGGAGTGAGACACATAACATATATGATAAAGTGATTAATCCTGAAAATACATTAATTCTATATACATATATATTTATATATATAGCGTCTTTTATTATTATTGGGCATACGGCCGGTAATTAATAAACAGATCGATAAAAACAAGAGGACCATATATATATATATATGCATGCGCTACTGAGATCTCATACCCATACATATTTTAAACAGCGCTAGCTAGCTAGTTGTGATACTTGTAATTAGAAGATCTCAAGTACTTGTTTAATATGTAACATTAACAGCAAGAAGAGCCGTGTGGAGAACTATGTATACTGATCGAACCCTAAAACTTACAAAGTTGGGTCAGTTTGAGTGTGGGGAAAATTTAATAAATATCATCTTGTCATCAATGGCCCTCATCCCCTACTCCCACTCTAACCCCCAACAGCCCCTCCCCCTACCCCCCCCAGCCCTGTGTCTACATATATATATATATATTTATATATATATATATAAGAAGAAGAAGAAGAAGAGGAGACGAGCCCAGCATCCCAATTCATAGCCACGGCTCCCTCCAAAACTTGAAACAACAAAACCTAACTAGCTAGGGAAAAGAACACCCCCCCCCCCGCCCCCCACTCCGATCACCACCCTGCGTCCTCCCATGGTGCCCCTAAGGCAGCACTTCACCCCCATCCGGCTGCTGCAGGCCACCTTCTTCGCCCTGCTGGCCCTCACCCTTGCCCTCCACGCCCTCCTCTCTACGGCCGCCGCCTCCGCCGCAGCCAGCCTCCTCCTGGATCAGCGGCTCCTCCTCCTGCTCGCCGAGCACAAGGTGGCGGTCCTCTCCCTCCTCTGGTGCACCCTGGTGGCGCTGTTGGGCTACCTCTCCACCCGCCCCCGCCCCGTCTTTCTGATGGACTACGCCTGCTTCAAGCCGGACGACGACCGCAAGCTCCACATCGAGGCCTGCGAGTACTTCGTCCGCCGCAGCGGCCGCTTCAACATCGAGAGCGAGGGGTTCATGCGCGAGATCTACCTGCGCTCGGGGCTCGGCGACGAGACCTACGCCCCTCCCTTCCTCTTCCAGACCGACTACGAGGCCAAGCTCAAGTCCGCCGTCGACGAGGCCGAGGAGGGCATGTTCGCCTCCGTGGAGGCCGTGCTTAAGAAGACTCGCACGTCCCCACACCAGATCGACATCCTCATCGTCGCCTGCGGCATGTTCAGCCCCTCTCCGTCCCTCTCCGCCCGCGTCATGAACCGCTTCGACTTCCACCCCTCCACCCAGACCTTCAACCTCACCGCCATGGGGTGCAGCGCCGGCGCCACCGCCACGGAGATGGCCGCCAAGCTCCTCAGCCGCTCCCGCAAAGTGGGCTACGCCCTTATGGTGGTCACCGAGAACATCAGCCTCAACTGGTACTTCGGCGACGACCGCTCCATGCTCGTCAGCAACTGCATCTTCCGGCTGGGCACCTCCGCGGTGCTCATCACCAACGACCCCGCCCGCCGGGGGGACGCCAAGATGGAGCTCGTCCTGAGCCTCACCACCCACCACGGCGGGGACGACGCCTCCTACGGGGTGGTCATGCAGGAAGAGGACGCCCAGGGCCAAGTCGGGGTTACCCTCAAGAAGGAACTCGTCCGCGTCGCCGGCAGAAGCCTGCGCGACCACATCCGGGTGCTCGCCCCGCGGGTACTCCCCCTCTCCCAGATCGTCTCCTTCGGCTACGCCCAGCTCAAGACCTGGCTGGCGGCGAGGGGGTCGGACGTCGACCGGACCAAGCCGCCGCCCATGGTGATCCCGGACTTCCGCACGGCGTTCGACCACATGTGCGTGCACGCCGGGGGGCGGGCAGTGGTGGAGGCCGTGGAACGGGTGATGAAGCTGCCGGAGGAGGTGCTGGAGCCGGCCACGATGACGCTGCATCGCTTCGGCAACTCCTCCGGGCCGCTTCTCTTCTACGAGCTCGCCTACTTCGACGCCAAGCGCCGGGTGAAGAAGGGCGACCGCATGTGGATGGTCTCCTTCGGCGCCGGCTTCATCGTCTGCAGCCTCGTCTGGAAGGCCCTGCGCGACTCCGAGAAGGACCCCTTCAACCCCTGGAACGACCGCATCCACCTATACCCGGTGAAGACGGTGCTCAACAGCAAGAAGTGAAACACTACACGTCATGGAGCTGAAGGTGGTGGTGGTCACCAACATGAAGGAGACAAGAGCAGCTATTACTATGATGAAGATGAAGATGATGATTATTAATATTAATATTAATATTATTATTATGAGACCTTGTGGCCATCAAAGTTGCTAGCTGCAGGGGGGGAAGGAAGATATATGAAGTGAAAGAAAAGAATAATATGATCCTAGATTCGTATACTCTTCTGTTTGCTGCTGCTCCCATAATTCTCCTGTCATTTTTATTTGTTGCCACACAATTAAACGTTGGCATGGTGTGTGCTGCCATGGGGAAACGTGATCAACAACTGGGACTTGCCTTGTTGTAATGGTGGATTCTTGTTGTAATGTAGCTAGACTTCAGTAATGTATATATATCTGTGGGAGAAGAAGAAGAAGAAGAAGAAGAACAGATGAATGCAGACAAAATGTACAAAATATTTTTAAAGAAGAAGAAGAAGAAGAAGAAGAAGAGAGCTTTGGGGTGGGAAGGTGATGAAGTGAGTTTTACCTACCCCCCTGGTAAACTGCTTAAATGTGTGTGCCTACTTATGTATATTTACCCAACACCATTACTCTTTGTAGGGCAAGTGTTGCTCCAGATAGCCATGTTTCATAAAGGCCTGTCCAGGGGCTTTAAGGGTCCTTGATGATTGGTGGCTGGTGACAACCTAGGCTGCCTGTCTTCTTGTGAGCAGTAATATATATACAAGCTTGATATTAGGTTATGAAAGAATCTGAGTGTTTTTGGGAAGTTTCCAGATGAAAGTTTTTTTTTACTTAATTTTAACATTAAAATATATAGGGAAATAGTTATAGCTAATTTTGGACAATTATATTATGTAAGAATTTTTAAACGCCTTCATTTTTTTTTTACCTCAATTTGAATTCTTTTCACATAATTGAAACCCAAAAAACATATAAATAACTTCAAAAAGTTTAGCATTAATTCTCCCCTCGAGCTACTGTACAAAGATATATATATATATATATATATATATATATATATATAAACAACTCAAAATATTTCCAATTCAGAATTACACCGAGCATGCTTTATATCCAAAAGACATGGTGATTAATGAAACTTAATTTGTCATATATATATATATATATATTTAAGGTAGTCTCCTAATTAATCAACCTCTGTTTAATTGCCACTGGGATAATATTTAAGACAGAAGTAATATCTAGCTCTCCAATTTTGTTCCTCATCTTGTTTGACTTATTTTTAGAAATAAAAAAAAATAAGCCAGGGGATGAGCTATCTCTTAACTCTTTTTTTTTTCAAATTTCCTTCGACATCTTATTATCCCCATTTTTAAAATTTCCAAGTGTAAAATCCAGAAACCAAATCCTGGGCGCCGCGCGCGCCGCCAGCCGACGACTCACACCTTCGGCTGCGGTTGGGCTGCTTTTGCGGTGGCTAAACATGTGCCACTAAATGTGATTGTGATGAGATATGTTATATCAAATTTAATGTCAATTTTCTTCCATATGTAAGCAACGGGAGCTAGGAATACAAAGCCTCCCTCAAATCAGAATGGAATTTTACGATATTAAGGTCCCTCACTAGCTTATGCAGAGACATGCAGGACCTGATTAACCCAGGTTGGTTAATTAGCCTATCCGAGATATCTATCTATATATCCCCAATCAAACAGATGCACCGACAGGTGTTAATTAAGGGGGTACACAACCAGCATTTCCGTGGATATGATCTTCCGTTTGTCATGAAAGAATCATTACAAACTTTATAGAAGCAAAGTGAAATTAATTAAATGGAGGTGTTGCAACCATCTTCCAGACCCTCAGCTAAAGCAATGATTAAATGAAGAGAAAGAGAGAGAGAGAGAGAGAGAGAGAGAGAGAGAGAGAGAGAAAAGAAGAAGAAGAAGTTACCTACAACTTAGTCATGTGATGACAATAATTCTCCTTTGTCCTTTGTATAGGTTGCATTCATGGTTTGAAGACTGGTCTCTTCTGATCAAGAGGGGTAGACCTTGATATAAACGGGTTAGGATTAGAATTAGTGTTGAGAGAGTGTGGAGCTTGATCAAGACCATGGAAGGATCAAGGAAGAAGACCCCAAGGTGTCACGGTAGACTGCGAGATTGACTAAATCTTACAGTATACAGGAGGGTGGTCGTCTGTGTAGGTCAGGGCAGTTCACTATCTTGCGGTCAACCCCCTCATCCAATATATAAGATTTTGTGCTACAGTCGGGGTGGTCGACTGTGCTCCTCAAAGCGATCGATCGCTTCTAGTCCGATTCACATCTAATTAACAGAAATTTTCGGTGTTTGGTCACGAGGTGCGGTGTAACCTTAGTAACTTGTATAAAGAGAGTTGTGAACTCCTTTAGAAGGTGTTTGAGGCGGTTGAAATTGCAAGGAGAGCGGCGGCTAAGGTTCTAGGGTACCCTCTTCCATTTTCTCTCTTGTATCATATCTACAGATAGTGGATTTGTATGCGGCTATGTGGTTTTTCCCCATCTTAGGATTTTTCACATAAATCTTTTGTGTTCTTGTGTGATTGCATCTTGTTTCCATGTTCTTTCTCTTCTTCCTCCATTCTTCACGATCCTCAACAGCTAGTATCAGAGACAGGTTCGAGAAGAGTAGTGGGAGTGATGGCGGTGAAAGAAGGAAAGGTTCGGAAGTTTGATGATAGGGACTTCTATTTTTGGTAGATGTAGATCGAAGATTATCTTTATCAGAAGAAATTTCACCAACTATTGAAGGGAGAGAAGCTAGATGCAATGAAAAATTAAAGGAGTGGGAGATCATCGACTGACAAGCACTCGGTGCCATCCGATTGACATTGGCACGAAGCGTCGCCTTCAACATCGTCAACGAGAAGATGACAACATGCCTCCTGAAGACGCTATCAAATATGTACGAGAAGCCTTCTGTCTTAAACAAGATATATTTAATGTGTCGTTTATTTAATTTTAAGATGGCCGAAGGTGCATCTATTATAGATCACATCAATGAATTTAATGTGATTACAAGTCAGTTGATTTATGTAGATATTAAGCTTGATGATGAAGTAAAGACTTTGATTCTTCCATCCTCCTTACCAAAGAGTTGGGGTGTGACTATGACTGTGGTGAGCAGTTCTTCTGATTCAAATAAGTTGAAACTTAATAAAGTCCAAGATTTGATCCTTAGTGAAGACATTCGTAGAAGAGAATCAGGAGAAACCTCGAGATTTGCCTTGAGTACTGAAGGTAGGGGAAGAGGTCATCACCGGAGCCAAAACTGTGGCAGATCAAAGTTGAAAGAAATGAGTCAATCAAGATTTCAGGGCAATTGCTAGTTGTTGAAATTATGGAAATAAAGGTCACTTGAAGAAGGATTGCATGTTACCTTTGAAGAAGAAGATTAGTGAAAATCACAATGAAGACTCTGCAAATGCAGCAATAGAGGAAGTTAATGGTGCTCTTATTCTCAACGTGAGTAGTCCTATAGAATTGTGGATTTTGGACTCAGGCGCGCCTTTTCACTCAACCCCATATAAAGAGCTTCTACATAACTATGTGGTAGGAAAGTTTGGGAAGATTTATCTAACTGATGATGAACCTTTGGACATTGTGAAGAAGGGTGATGTTTATATTAAGACTGCTAATGGGAGCATATAGAAGTTACAGGATGTCAGACATATTCCAAACCAAAAGAGACATATGATCTCTATAGGGCAACTAAATGATAAAGGCTATGCAACACTTTTTGGGAGTAAAACCTAGAGAGTTGTTATAGGTGCTATGGTTATAGCATAAGATTTGAAGATGGGAGCCTTGTATATGATTTCAAGCATCAAAGATACAGTGGCTATTGTTGAGTCTGAGGTTGACTCAAAGTTGTGGCACTATAGACTTGGATGCATGAGTGAGAAAGGGATAACGATTTTGTCTGGAAATAGGAAATTGTCTGATTTGAAGTCTGTGGATGTTGGTCTATGTGAAGATTGAGTCTTTGGAAAATAGAAAAGAGTTAGTTTCTCAAAGACAAGAACACCAAAGATAAGAAAATTAGAGTTAGTGCACATAGATATATGGGGTCCATCCCTAGTACGATCCCTTGGAGGCTCACTCTATTATGTTACATTTATCAACATTTACATTCGAAAGGGATGTGTTTATTTTTAGAAAAATAAATCCGATGTGTTTGCTACTTTTAAAAGGTGGAAAGTAGAGGTGAAAAATCATATTGACTTGAAAATCAAGTGCTTACGATCTAACAATGGAAGCGAGTATGACAGCAAGGAGTTTAAAGCCTTTTGTGTAGCCAATGGGATTCGGATAGAGAAGACAATCCCCAGTACACTATATTAGAATGGGGTTAAAGTCCAGACCCTAAATGAAAGAGCTAGAAGCATGGGATTGCATGCTAGTTTGCTCAAATACTTTTGGGCTGATGCTGTCAATATTATAGCCTACTTGATCAACCGTATCCTTATGTTCCTTTGGATGGTGGAATACTAAGGGAGGCATGATAGGAAAGGAGGTAAACTTTTCACACTTAAGAGTATAGTGTGGTGTCTCTTATGTGCACATCGATTCTAATGATAAGGACAGAGTAGATGCAAAGTCTAGGAAATGTGTTTTTCATTGGATATGGTTCTAATGATTTTGGATATCACTTTTGGGATAATCAAAATAGGTAAATCATAAGACAAAGAAATGTTATATTCAATGAAAACTATTGTTAAATGAGAATTTGTAAAAAAATCATTCTTGCAACTATATTAGCAGGTATATCACTGCATAAATTTGAATTGTACAAAAATACCATATTTATTTGCAGGCACATCGCTTCTATTTGCTAAAAAGTTACAAAAATCATGTTGAAATGATATTTATATACTATTTGAATTAATCCAGTGATATGTCTGTTAATATATTTTTAGGAATGATTTTTTTTATAAATTCACCTCTAATAATAATTTTTATGCAAAAATCTCTTTAATATTTAATGTGCGTACTCTTGCCCAACAGCTAAAGGATATGGGAAAAAGCAAAACTGAGATATGCATGATTGCTAGATTATATTTCAGATTATTGGTAATTAGAACTAAGGTTCGCCGACTCGGTGATCCTTATCGGATCGGATCTTCTCTGATCCGATACAGTACCTCTAAGTCGCAACCAACTTGGCCCGACTCGTCGTGCATCATCTCGTGATCCCTCTCTCTCTCTCTCTCTCTCTCTCTCTCTCTCTCTCTCTCTCTCTCTCTCTCTCTCTCTCACTGTGACTCGGCCCGACTCGGCCGATCCTGGGGTGGCTCGCAGTGTATCTGATTTTTTCAGATACAGTACGACACGCCCGAGTCAACCAACCATGATTAGAACATATTGGAACCATACGCCTGTGAGAGTATATTGCAACGTGGATCCAGCCCACTTTTCCTAATTGGGGGTGCATCACCCGTTTCAAATAGATCAGATCCTTCTTATTTTGGTGTTTCTCAAGAGTATGGTTAATGTCGAGCCTTTTCCATCCCGACAATTAATCTTCTATCGGGATTCCACAGCTAGCTGGTGCTATATATATATATATATATATATATATATATATATATATACTTGGATAATTAATTATTAATTTTCCTCTGGTCGATCAGCAATATTGTTCAGTATGGTTAATGTCCTCAGATGTCCTTTAATTGTCCTGTTAACTGCAGTGGTACGTGGTTCAATGTTCAAACAATTAATTACAATATTGCCTCCCACGATGACGTATGGATCTCCTATTCTTGGCTCACCTAATGATGAAGTCTGGAAATGCTAATTAGTAGTTAATCATGTGATGGCAATAATCCTTCTTAATTTGTCCTCAATTTGTCTTGTCTGTGTAGATGGTCTTGTTAACTAATAAAGGACTCGCCTGTGAATCAGAGGGACAAGAGTGCTTGAACTGGACACAACTCACAAGCATGGCTTAGGGCCAGGGCAATCTCCCTCAGTTTTTCTGATTTGGGAGTTGCAGTTGATTAAAAGCTGTACAAGAACAATTAATGCATGGGCTCCAAAGGCCTATAAACTAGCAGCACAATATTCACCTTAGTTTGCTGATGCAATTAGGAGCTGTTATTGCATGCTTATATATATATATATATATATATATATATATATATATTCTTGTTTTATGAAGCCAATCCTCCTATATATTAATTAATTTTTTTGCGTACGAAAAGTGAAAACAACTGCATGCATGTTTCGTTCAACAAATTATAGCCCAGAATCTGGGGTATAATGGAAGGGCATTAATATTGTATAGATTTAATTATAAAGGCCAAGATGGCACCAACTAATTAATTAAGCTCTCATTCATTTTAGCAGCCGAGGCATGCACTTGAAATGAGAATATTGCGAGTTCAATGCTACGTATTGATCTGACATGGCCTGGACACAAAGATTATGTGTCCCTTTTGCAAATGGACAGCCATGGTATACCTTTGCATATATCATTCATATATATATATATATATAGTCCCGAGACTCAGCAGCCTTTATCCTTATCAACATAGAATCTCATGATCCAAAAGACACTAAAAATTTTAAGAATTTTTACATATATACCCTTATCAAGTTCGATTTTATCAAATATATTTTTAATCGGAACATATTATTATGAATATCCTCGAAATATGAATAATGTCACGATTATACTCTCATCGTAAGTCCCGTATATTCAATCAGAGTTAAGTGTACATTAAACAATAAGATTTATATATATATATACTCATGTAAAATTTGATTTTATCAAATATATTTTGGAGAGATTTTTTAAAAAGTAACTTTAGAAACTTCTTCCACGTAGTAGTACATCTAGGTGCTTAATTTAATATGTCTCTGTATCAAATTCTTTGTGGAATTCATTATTTGTGAGAAAGTCATGGGCACTGTGATTTACTTCTTCGTAATCAACTTCCATTTGGACCTCATATGATGCTTTCAGGTCCGAACACCTTCTTCCCCACCTTTTTTTTTGTTTATTAGAGGGAGAGAGAGGAATGGGACCCAATAGGTGGATTGAGAGGGGGGTGACCCCGAGTAAGTTCCCCTTATTTCTTTTTTTTTCTCTTTCTTTTTTTTAATCACCGACCAACAGAGTTAATGTCCAGTCGAGTGCACCATCCCCCAGCAGGGGACAATGTTCTCACTCCTCCAGACTAACTCTGTGGCCATAGAATTTTATTGATTTTGTAATGAATATAGGATCATCGGGGCATACCCCTGAACATTTACAGTTTGCAGCCATGAAAGAAGTAAGATTTACAGATTTACAAACCCAAAGAGTGAGTCTATACACTACACATTGTGAAGTCCGTACAATGTGGAGTACGTACAATGTGAAGACCGTTCGCTGCTACGGTGAAGTTTATACATTGTGCTGTTAAAGCCCGTTCGCTGTCGAAGACAATGAAGCATAGCAGTCAAAGTCTGTTCAATGAGAAGTCTATATATTGTATTTCCTTTCTCTGCTGAAGTCTTTTTTTTTCTCTTTCATTTTTTTGTCTCAACAACTATCTAAGACTCTGTAACAGGGAATTAATAGCTTTTTGTTCAGTAAGAATACCGTCTAAAAGGTTCTTAAGATAGTCGATTTTGTGAGATCGGACTCTGGTTTCTGATAATAACTGTATATCTGTGATTTGTGCGAGTAGATTTTCGTGATGAAAATGTAAATGTTTTGCTAAGGCAACTAAGAGATCTATAATAGTACTTTCCAAAGGACTTCTAGTAAGTGTGAGATTAACGTGATTCGATAACATAAGTTAAGAAATGTTCTCCTACGTACTCTTGACTTCTAATAATACTTCGGGATTTCAAGATCTAGATATCTAAGCTTGTTCATCAAACATCTATGCCTTTTCCAAGATCTTTTCTTATTCTTTTATCTATCTTATAAGTTACAGACTTCTTGACTGTACGGACCTGAGATAAAAGCCATCGAGTTCCAGCATCAAATGCCACACATCCGGCAAACAACATTCCTTATGCACAGACGATCTTTGATATCAATTCCAAAGCACAGACGATGATCAATAGTATGAATAGCAGATTGCAAGAAACTACAACCCTAAACCCTAAACATATACTTCTTCATTCAGAATCTGTATATATGATATTTTTATGGGGAGTTCCTAAAACTTCTTGTATCCCTTCGAGATCGACTAATCCCCAAATAATATCTTTTTCTACTGATAATTTTTGGACTAATATCATTTGACTAAAACTACTTTGAAAGTTGTCCATAAGTTCTCTCTTTCTAATATAAATTTAATATTTGGTCATTATGTCTTCGACCAATAAACCCTATGAGTGCTGCTAACTTTTGCTATCAGGAATCATGTTAAAACTTTATGTATTTGTTGCTATTTTAAAATGGTTAGTGACTTCATAACTTATAATGGTATAATTTGGGATAGAGCCTATTATAATATTTTATAGATATAGATTGGTTTATGTCATTACTAATTGTGCTGGTTCATGAGTTGTAAAGCGGTCATCATAAATATAGGTATGAACTGAGGCTCCTGTACCTTATCTTGTTAAGAAAATTATACTAACGGCTATTACTCCTATATACGCATATTTGAAATCATTTTGTCTCTTTTTAAATTTAGGGCCAATAACAGGTAAAACAACAATATTGCTTAGACTACTAATAATATGATGTGTTACACTTCTATAGATGCTAGAATTAAATTCTAAAGGAGGGGTTTTATAAGGGTTTATCTCTCGTTCTATTTTCTTAGTAAACTAGATTTCTACATATGTTTTGTATCCGTAGGGTCTCCAAAGATTGCTCTAATTGTAATAGTGTTTTTGTCGTTTGAATAATGATAAAGCCATCAATTATTGTTTAGTTTTTTAAAGAATAAAGTTAAAATGTTTATGGGCACCTATATGTTCTAATTCACTTTCAGATTTTTTTGATTCTTAGCGTATAAAATTGTTTTGTAAGGCTGTCTCTGTCTTTACTTAAATGTCCTTCTAGTTGGAGTTTTATCAACTGAACTATCTTTATGTGAAGACCTTTAAAAAAGTTAAGTTGGCTTTATGTGATTTTATTACTGTCAGTTGTTAAAGGGGTTCCACTTAGACCTATAAATGGAATGTTCAGGTCAATTTTGCTCGTTCAGAAATGTTAACTTTTATTTAGGCTAATTCATTTTCTTTTTAAGTTAAACTTAAATATATACAGTCTATGTAAGGTTGTAGTTTGGAAATAGATGTTTTAATTTATCAGACTCTGGTTTCATATAACAATTGTATCTTTGTAATTTGTGCAAGTAGTTTTTTGTTACGAAAGTGCATGTAAATGTTTTGCTAAGGCAATTAAGAGATCTATAATAGTATTTTTAAAAGGACTTTCAGTAAGAGAGTGGGATTAATGTGATTCGATAACACAGGTTAAGAGATGTTCTTCTACTCTTGACTTTTTATAATATTTCGATATTTCAAGATCACGACATTCAAGCTTGTTCATCAAACATCTATGTCTTTTGTAAGATATTTACTTATTCTTTTATCTATCTTGTAGGTTACAGACTTCTTGACCATATGAACTATTGGGGAGCTGCAAGAAATATATTAAATACAAATATATGTGTAGTCGGAGAAATCAACACGGAAATAAAATCTACACAACTTCGGTGCCCCTGTGCAACATCAATAAATTATTTACGGCATCCACACGAAAGTACCCGAGTCGAATAATTGTCACCAAACCAACAAGAACACAATCACACAAGATGCACCAAATCTTTAACGTGGAAAAACCCCCTACGACATGGAGGGGAAAAAATCACGGGACAAACCGACATCAATCCACTATATAGAAATAGCAATACACGGTTTCTTCTCTCAAGATTTGCCCAAATCTTGAGGTATACACACAAGAGGACGGAATGATACAAGATTACCTCACAAGGGATAAATATCCAAAATAGAAACTTCACGAGAACAGAAAAATATCCGGATTCACAAGATCGGGCTTCTTCCTTCTTCACCTCTCTATTTCCTCTATCTTTTCTCTCTCTCTTTCTCACGGAGATGTGCAGCCGCAGTGATGTTGCTCCTGCCGTTTTATTCTGATGCTGTGTGTTTTTGGTGGGTCTCGGGTGTTGTTAGGGTATGAGATGGTGGGGGGGTATGTTATACCCCCACCCCCTCTCACTTATCATGTGCCCAAATAATGGGCTGGACCACACCCAACAATCTCCCCCTCCAGCCCATTGAGGGAGGTATACTAAGATGACTCCTCACTGGGAGTCCATGCCGACCAACTGCCGACAAAGCTCTAGCTTCTCTCTAGGAATCACATTTGTCATCATATCAGAAGGATTTTTATCTGTATGAATCTTCTTCAGCTTCATCTGTTGTTGCTCAACAACATCTCTCAGCCAATGATATCTCACATCAATGTGCTTTGTACGGCAGTGATATGTGGAGTTTTTGCTCAAATCCATAGCACTCTGACTATCACAAAATACCACATACTCTTCTTGCTTCAAACCCAATTCCTGCAGAAATCTCTTCAGCCAAAGTATTTTTTTCCCTACTTCAGTTGCTGCAATATACTCAACCTCAGTAGTAGATAAAGCAACACATTTTTGTAATTTGGACTGCCAGGACACAGCTCCCCCTGCAAAAGTAAATAAGCACCCTGAGGTAGATTTTCTGTGATCAAGATCAGCTGCCATATCAGCATCTGTAAATCCTTCTAGAACTGGTTCTGAACTCCCAAATGTCAAACACACTCTAGAGCTACCTCTCAAGTATCTGAAGATCCACTTCACTGCTTCCCAGTGCTCTTTCTCTGGATTAGAAAGGAATCTACTCACTACACCAACTGCATGTGTAATGTCAGGCCTGGTGCAGATCATTGCATACATCAAACTCCCTACTGCTGAGGAGTAAGGAATACTCTCCATCTCTTCCATATCTTCCTTAGAAGATGGACATGACTTCTTACTAAGCTTGAAATGAGCTGCTAATGGAGTACTCACAGACTTGGCATTCTTCATATTGAACATGTCAAGCACCCGTTCAATATAATTTCTTTGTGACAACCACAATTTCTTGATTTTCCTGTCATGAAAGATATCCATGCCCAATATTCTGCATGCTGGTCCCAAGTCTTTCATGTCAAAGGACTTTGACAAATCTACTTTCAATTTATCAATCTCTTGAGTATCCTGACCAACAATCAACATATCATCAACATAAAGCAAAAGGATAATGAAGCTCACATCTGATAATTTTCTGAAGTAAACACATGCATCTACAGCTGTCCTCTGGTACCCATGGCTCACCATAAATGAGTCAAATTTCTTGTACCACTATTTAGGTGCCTGTTTTAATCCATACAAGCTTTTCTTCAATATGCAAGTCATGTGTTCCTTACCTTTCACTTCAAAACCTTCTGGTTGTATGTGGACACCGAAAATTGCACATCCAAGTGTCATGTTCGGCCCAGCATCAACAACGGTGCCGAGTGAAGAAACCCCGGAGAAATCAAGCACAAAAGGCCCCACAGTCCGTGGGCCCCAAAGGAAATCAAACGGGCCATGACTCGTGTCCGCGACGGGCTCAGAACGGGCCCCAAATACACACCCCCCCCGGGGGTGCTCAGCGGCACAGCCCAAGGCTGCTCAGCGGCACAGCCCAAGGCTGTTCAACGGTACGCCCCCAGGTGGGTTCACCGGCACACCCCCTTGGGTGCTCAGCGGCACAGCCCAAGGCTGCTCAGCGGCATGCCCCCAGGTGGGTTCACCGGCACACCCCTTTGGGTGTTCAGCGGCACACTCCCTGGGGCTCAGCGGCACGCCCCCGGGTGGGTTCACCGGCACACCCCAAAGGGCCTCCAGCGGCACGCCCTGGAAAGCCTTCAGCGGCACACCCTGCCGCGGCCTTCGCCGGCACACCCCTATGGGGGTTCACCGGCACACCCCAAGGGGGGACCTTCAACGGTACGCCCCCAAGTGGCTTCACCGGCACGCCCCCTCTGGGTGTTCAACGGCACGCCCTGCAGGGGCTTCAGCGGCACGTCCTGCAGGCCCTTCAGCGGCACAGCCCTTTGAGGCTTCAGCGGTACGGCCTTTGGGGCCTTCAACGGCACGCCCAAAGGGGTCTTCAGCGGTACAGCCTACAAAGGCTTCAGCGGCAGGCCTTTTTGGCTCTTCAGCGGCACAGCGGTGAAGTTCTTTCAACGGGCGACGTGAGGCCCACGCCCTACGCATCCTTGGCGCGCAGTGGAGCCGTCTGAGGTGGCAGCCGATCGTTGGGCCACGCAGGCTACCCCACTGACAGCCAGGACGGAGGGGAGTCAAACCCCATCATCACGGGCTGCTTCCCGCCCTCGACAGCCATGCTCGAGGGCTCCCCGCTGCTGAGGGTATAAAAGACGCCCGTCTTCCACAGAGAAAAGAACGGAGAGAGGCAGAGGAAGAGGAGAACGGAAGAAGAAGGAGGGCGAAGGAGGAGGCAGACGCACGGAGACAGACGGGGAGACACACAACACACACCGGAGAAAGAAGAGAAGAAGAGGCCCTCCCGGCCTGAGCTCCGTCCGACGGCCACCGGGAAGAAACAAGAGTAAGAGAGAGAGAGCTTGTTGTATTGGGGGAAAGGGTTGGGGATAGCGGCCGATGTCTTAGGCCCGGATGTCTTCTTCCCTCTTGTATCCCATTCCTCCTGGCGTTCTTGGTCTTTCTTACTCTTGTCCATGGCCCCATTTGGGGAGTTTGCTTTTGCCATATGTATGAAGGGCCTCGCCCTCTTGATTCTCATGAATGAAAACCACCCTCTCCGGGTTTCTTTTCGATCTTCGATGTTTTAGGCTAGGCTTTGCGGGCTTTTCTGACGGACAATCCGTTCCTCCCTCTGTCTCCTTATTCCTCCGGCGTCTTTAGGGTCCTCCACGTCGATGTAGGTTTCCCCCTTCTGTTGGCCTTGGCTCCGTGAGCTCCTCACTCATTCCCTTCTATGGCCATCTACCGTGTTCCCGAGCTTGAGGAGAAGGGGAGGTACCCTTCTTTCCTCCCAACCACCCAGTTACTAATGGGCCACTCCCGGCCTTGAAATCCCCCCATCTTTATTCCTCTTTTCCTGAACAGCCACCAAGTACCCCCCCCAGTTGCTAACACCCCTTTTAAGCCTCTCAGCGGTGCACCTTTCCGGCCTTTGGCCGGCACACCTTTCCAGCCCTCAGCGGCACGCCCAGATCAGCCCTCAGCGGCACGCCCAGATCAGCCTTCAGCGGTGCGCCCACCCTTGGCCTTCAGCGGCACACCCTGTTCAGCCTCCAACGGCACACCCTGTTCAGCCTTCAGCGGCACACCCTGTTCAGCCTTCAGCGGCACACCCCCTGTTCAGCCCTCAGCGGCACACCCCCTGTTCAGCCCTCAGCGGCACGCCCTTCAGTCCCTCAGCTTACTCCTTGTCCAGTCCCAGTCCAGGTCCCTTAGATGTCTTCGGTCTGTCGTTCTCCTTCGCGTTTTCCGAGTCTCTATAAAGGTGTTGCCCCCCCGGGGGCCCACCTCCAGTTGTCGGGTTCCGCCACATCATGTGGGCGCGTTCCCTGTATCTCCCTTACGCCCCGGGTCAAGGGGAAATGCTGCCGAATTTTTGTGAGAAACTAATAAACAATTAAAAGAGGCAAAAGGAGGCAACAAACAAGCAAGATAACTGACGAAACCTTCCAACTCATCAAACCACTGCCGGCATCACGACGAGAACTGAACCGAGCTAACTAACCACCCGGCAGCCCGAGCCTCCGACCCACAAGAAAAGAGATCGAACCGAACAAAGAGAACAAAACACGGGAGGAGTTTTATATAAAACCACACGAAAGTTAAGATAAGAAGAAAAGAAAAGCCTTAAAACAAATAATCAAAAAACTGATCGAGCCTCCACCCTCACGCCCCATTGACCTTCAGCGGTACGCCCCTTTGGCCCTCAGCGGCACGCCCTCATTGGCCTTCAGCGGCACGCTCCCTTGGCCTTCAGCGGTACACCCCTTTCAACCCTTCAGCGGTACACTCCCCCTTTCAACCCTTCAGCGGCACACTCCCCCTGAGCCCCCCAGCGGCACACTCCTCCTGGCCCTTTCAGCGGTACACTCCTTCCCTTCGCCGGTACACCCTCAGCCACTGTATAGACTTGGCCAGCGTACAGACTTCATGGTGGCCAGTGTATAGACTTGGGCAGTGTATAGACTTCACACTCCAATGTATAGACTTATCCAGCGTATAGACTTGAGCCAGCCAACGTACAGACTTCATGATAACCAGTGTATAGACTTTGGGTAGTGTATAGACTTCACACACCGACGTACAGACTTTATGCTGGGCAATGTACAGACTTTGAGCATCCAGCGTATAGACTTCATATCCCAACGTACAGACTTCATGATGGCCAGTGTATAGACTTAGGCAGTGTATAGACTTCACACCCCCAATGTATAGACTTATCCAGCGTATAGACTTGGGCAGTGTATAGACTTCACACTCCGATGTATAGACTTGGCCAGTGTACAGACTCCGGGCCAGTCGACGTACAGACTCCAAATTGCAACGCGTAGACTTTGCTCCACTCTGCTCCAGTGTACGGACTTTGGGCTTGGCAACGTATAGACTTCGAGCCTGGGGAACGTATAGACTTTATATCACTCCCCCTCCTTCACCGACACACTCTCCAGCGGTACGCCCCTTTGGCCTCCAGCGGTACGCCCTTTGCAGCCCTCACCGGTACACCCCTTCGCCACCCAGCGGTACACCCAATACCCAGCGGTACACTCCCGTCTCTCCTTCGCCGGCACACTACATGCATGCATATATACATCACGATAAGGGCATCAACAATAGCAAATAAATCAATAAAAATCACGCTAATTGAAGGACTCCAAATGCGCAATATTGATCATAATAAAAGAGGTGGGAGGGGTAATAAAAAAATAAATAACAAACCAATGATAATAATAAGAATAACCATGCATAGAAGAAGAGAAATCATCCCGGACAAAGGCACGAATAAATAGTAAACATCAAATCAGAAATCCCAGAAGGTATAACCTAGAAAGCTCTAGATAAAAGACGCTAATGCCCACGCCGCAGCCCGCTCTCTCCCCGGGACCCGGGGCAAAAGGAACAACAACGCTGCCCCTTTAGGTCGAGCCCGAGTCTCGGGAATTCCCCCGATATGGCCGGGCTTTGATCTAACCTCGGGCCGACATCCTAATCGGACCGGATTTGTTTTCTCGTTCCGGATACCTTCCGAACCTTCATTTAAAATTGCCGCATGCTCGGCAGACATTTGAAGGGATCTACCTCGATTTTCTCATTGTGGCGCTGCCACGGACTTGTGTCCGAATACAAAAGGTCTACGAGTGGCCGACACGGCCGACAGTTTATGGCCTTAATACAACTTTCAGTGTGACCCATCCCTATCTCTCTCGTATAATTAGTGTTACTCCTTTCGGCCGCGGGGCCTCTAATTTCGGCAATTAATCAAGGGTATTCCCTCGTATGAGGGATGTAAATGACGTCGTGACCTTCATGGCGCGACGGGATTCGGTCCCGACACGAACCACACAATCGTCTGACGAAGTCAGATCGAGCGCACCATGGGCTCTCCGGAGCCCGAATAAATTGTCACTCCGGTGACTGGCACGCCCACGCACTTAATAAAACCAACAGACGAACCGGGAACAACAGTTTAACGGAAAGTGCGTCCACAACTCTGGCACGCCCGGTGGGACTCATCCACCCTTCATCTCTTTGCCGAAATTAGGGGCCCCACAGCCCCCTTCTTGTAATACTAACTGCGTTATCTTCTTAAATGCAGAAAAAGTAAAGAGAGAGGCATCATGGAGCCGACAATGGGTGTCATCTGCAGCCCTGAGGTTGTGGAGAATCACGTGCGAGGTGGCTACCTGGCGGTACCCCTCACTTTCGGGAGCTTCCCTCCCACCGTGGGTTTCCCCAACTTCCTGGGGGTAGCCTTCGTCCAGATCCTCGACGTGGAAACGCCCGAGGAGCCTCAAACCAACGCTCCCGCTCCGGGAGCCGTCGAAGCTGCCGCCGGCCGAGCTGTGGCCGAAGACAACAATAGCGTCCACACAACGACGCTCAGCTGCAACGTGCACCACGTGCACCAAACTACCGGCCCGTTCCACCAAGGGTCGACATCCCACCGGAGAAGGCTCCGGAGAAGCAACACCAGCGCCGGATCAGGGCGTCGCGCCTCCAACTCCGGGAAGTCCATGACGGTTGGGGCCCTCCGAGTCCGCCTAGACGGGCAGAGGTCCCAGGTGACACCGGACCGCATCATCCCAACCGTTCCAGTCCGCAACTCCTTTGAAGGACTGGCTAAGCTGAAGGAGAAGACGAGGCCCACAGCCCCGGTCGTAGCACCAAAGAGGACGCCGGGTCACAGGCCGGCTAAACTGAAGCAAGTCTGGGTGCCTAAGGAGACCCAGCCCAACGCACCCGCCCAGGCAGGGCCCAGCATCTTCCGCCCCAGGAGGGCCCGACGCCATGACAGGGTTGAGGTAGTGACCCCCACTCTCCGACCGGCACCTGTCATCCTGGTGCCGTCCGAGGATGTTCATCGCCGTCGCCGAGGGCGCCGGCACAATGCCGCCCGCCCGGCTCTCACGGCCTACTCCCCTCCTGTCGTTGTCACCGATATGCAACCACAGCTTGCTCTTCCAGACCAGGAGTGGGAAGGGATCGAGCAGGCCATGAGAAATTACCTCCGAGGCCCGGGTAGCACCCCCGCTGGCCGCCAGAGACTACTGGGGGCAATGGCCTCCGCCTCCCAGGAAGAAAGGGGGGAGCCCGCACCTAGCATGGAGTCGAGGGCCAGCCCGGAAGAGCCGCGCCAGTCCCCTGTACGGGAGGAAGCGCCGCCCCGACGGTCGGTCTTCGACAGGCTGACATTCCCAGGAGGACCGTCCCGGAGGGCGTCAGAAAAAATAAGAATAAGAAATGGCAGACATTCACCTGCAATATGGCAGGAGTTCATGGTCGGTATGGGGCCTTACCCACCGACCCGGAAGAGTTGGCCAGAATAGCCGCCAGGCCGGGACCCCTTACCAGAAGAAGAGAGCGGCAGGCGGCGCGACACCCACAGGAGTCGAAGGGGCCCCACCTGAGGAACCCCTCACGGCCCTCACGGCCAATGTAGTCACCACCGGCGACACGAGTGGCGGACCCTCGACATCATCGAGGACGCCCCGGCCGAAGAGACAGGGGGCATGCCCAGTCTCCCCACAGCTGACCCAGCAATGCTGCTCATGATGCAACGATTCCAGCAGGAAATCGAATCACTTAAAAAGCAGTTGAATGAGCGGAACACGCCACCCCCAACGTCCTGGCAGACCGGGGTCATACCCGAGGTACCCGGGGACAGGGGGCAGTCTTCCGAGGCGGCCCTTCCGGCAACCCTCGATCCCCTCGGGGGCACGCCCCCGCAACAAGCACATTGCACAGGGGTGACCCCGCCACAGGCTCCGCCTTCACAAGGGTCCCCCATGGCCCTCCGAGCGACCGTGGTAGCCACCCCGAGCGCACAGCCCGCTCATTTCTACCCGAGCCCAGTCGACCCGGCGGCAGTCAGCCGGTTGATGCTCGAGCAGATGATAGACATGAAGTTGGCCGAGAGGGGCGATGGGGATCGGACGCCTTTCGACGTCTACCGAGTACCCTACCCGGCTCATTATGCTGCCAGGAAGTTGCCGGCTGGCGTCACCAAGCCGCCGAAATTTGAAAAGTTCAATGGGCAAGGATCTCCCAGAGAACATATTGCCTATTATGTGAACGTCATGGGAGACTTGGCTGCTGATGAAGCCTACCTCCTGAAGTTCTTCGGCTCAACACTCACCGGGCTTGCCTTTGAATGGTACTCCGGCTTGCCGCCCGGGTCGGTGGCCGATTGGCCCGACATGCAGAAGAAGTTCAAAGAAAGATTCTACGTGGCCGAGAGAGAAGTTACCATGACTGAACTCTACGCCACAAGACAGAAGAATGATGAGTCGGCCCTCGACTACATCAAAAGGTGGAGGAACCTTAGTATGAGGTGCAAACGCCCCCCGCATCAGGAGGACGCAGTTCAGATTTGCAAGCAAAACTTAAAGAAGAAATCCTAGAAAGAATGATCGGCACCGAGGTCAAGACATTTGACCGTCTGAATAATGTGGTAGCAGAGATCGAGGCATTCTTGGCCCGATACTCCTCCACCCCGGCCATGTCAAGCCAGAGGGCCAGACAGGCGGAGAAGAAGCCGGCTCCCCCGGAGGTGCATGCACTAGACTTCCAGGCTTTCGAAAAGCAGAAGGAGAAAGCCAAGGGAGCAGCTAACCCTCCGCCGCCCAGAACCACAGAACGGCGAGAAGGCCCCTCACTAAGAGAGAAGATGAGAAACAAGTTGTATTCCTTCTCCCGGGACAAGTCCAAGCTCCTGTTTGAGTGGGCAACCAGCTACAATAAGATCACATTGCCAGAGCCGAAAAGGCCTGGCGACTCAAAGAAGAAAGATGACCCGCGCTTCTGTCTGTACCACCGGGTGCTCGGGCATAC
This sequence comes from Amorphophallus konjac, assembly GCA_022559845.1. Taxonomy (NCBI): domain Eukaryota; kingdom Viridiplantae; phylum Streptophyta; class Magnoliopsida; order Alismatales; family Araceae; genus Amorphophallus; species Amorphophallus konjac. The sequence goes on from CM040121.1 coordinate 531,885,093, forward strand.
TATTGAAGATTGCTACGTCTTCAAGGATGTTATTGAGTCCTTAATCAGGGACGGGGAGCTGGACATGGGGGAGCATAAAGTAGACCCCCCGCAGCCACACGAGCTGCCCAGTATAGCCTCCTCCGTCAGTATGATCTCGCTATATCAGGAGCTGCCAGAAGAATGGGCGAAGGCCTGTGCCCGTGCCACTTATGAAACCTTTATCATGGCCCCAGCTCAAGACCAAGAAGGGTGGCAGACTGCACCCGGAAAAACCAGAAAGGCGCGCGCCTCTCGACCTACCCCAGGAATTCACTCGAGGGTAGCAGCGCCCCTGCCTGCACCGCCCCCGATAAACCCTGTTTGCCACGACACGGCCCCCCGGCTGGTCATGAGGCGGCCCACTCACAACAGGAAGAGCTCTGCCCCGCTGCGGATGCACAAGAAGACTAGCCCGGCGGTTGAAAGACTCCAGGCTATTATTGATGGGCTCGAAGATTATGAACAGCCCGAAATCCAGCCTGTGGAGCTGAAGGAGTATGTCCCCTGGACGGAGTTCGAATCACTCGAGCTGGCTCCGGGAACAGAAGCTGATGCAGACAAAGAGCCTCCCCTGTGGGGTGAACCTCCTCAAGAGCAGCCACCCGCTGCAGCAGGCAAGAAGAAGAAGAAGAGAAGACCCAGGGGCAAGAAGAAGAAGGAGGTCGTCTTCGCCTGCAATACCCTCTCGGCGCTGTTCGACACCGCTCTCTCCCTGGAAGAGAAAGAAGGAGAGCCACCCCATGAGCCGGCAGAGGTGAATCAAGCTGAGGCGTCCACCTCCCAACACGCCACCAGGTCCGGAAGGAAATGGGGGCGCCCTCCTCAGGACAACCTCAACATCATGCTCAGGGGGGAACGACCATACCAGGTTCCCGAGCCCGAGGTCCGAGGCACCGAGATCCCTCCTCCATCAGACCTCTACCCCGGAGGCACCAAGAGTCAAAGCACCCCGTCATTCGCCGAGTTCCTGTCCGCCCGAGCAGGAAGGCGGGTGCACCCCCAGGGGTCCGCTGCGACCAGTGAAGCAAGCATTCCCCAAGCTTTACCAGCGGCAACTCCTGTCCAGCCAGAGGAAGAATTCAGCGGCACCCCAAACCTCGCCGAATTCATGCGGGCAGCGGAAGAGGCCCGACCGACCCCGCCGGCTCAACAAGCTGCAGCAGAACCCACAAAACAGGCATCCCCTGATCCGGCACCCCAATTCCAGGATGAAGGCAGGCGCAGCAAGCCCGAAGAGATGAAACTGCTCAAGGTACGGGCGGCCGAGCGGATAGTCAGACATCTCAAGAAAATCCCGACCCGGTTCACGGTGTGGGAAATGCTGTCCTTGAATGAAGAAACACGGCAAGCCATCATCACCGCACTCCAGACGCCAGCACACCTTGAAGCCTGTTTGGCAGAAATACCACCTGAAGTAGCAGTGGCTTTCACAGAAGATGACATGCTCCTACCGACTTGCAGCCATAACAGGCCCCTCTACATGAAAGGGCAGCTGAACGGCCAGCCTATCAACAGGGTCTTGATCGACCCAGGGGCAGCGGTGAATATACTCCCGTACCGGGTATACCAGAAGCACTACTTTGACGTACATCTGGTCGAAGTTAAAAATGTCAAGATTGCCGGCTTTAACCAGAAATGTGAAGTTCCTATGGGGGTCGCAGAGTTCAACTTGACCTTTGATGACTTCACCACCAAGGTCCAGTTCCACGTCATCAACTCCAGCACTTCCTACAAGGCGTTGCTTGGCCGGCCTTGGCTACACCAGAACAGAGTGGTACCCTCCACCCTGCATCAATGCATCAAGTACCCCTGTGAGGGAAAGGAAGTCAGAATCTTCGCCGACCTCCACCCGTTCGAGGTGTTCGAGTGTCACTTGTCAGATGCTAATCTGTACTTGGAGAAGGCGAAGCAAGCTCCTCAAGTCATCCAAGACAAGGGCAAGAAGAAAATGGAATCAGGGGGCTGGTTTCCTCCGCCGCCCCCAGGCTATGTAGCTCCCCCGCATGTACCATTTATTGCACAAGAAGAAGGGGTATTCAGGGCAGCCCCTCTCGCCATCTACCCCACACCGGGGGCACCCTGCCTCGAAGACCTGCTAGAAGATGTCAGGGTCCCGCCAGGGATCGTCAAGCCGATAGCAGAGATAGAATCCCAAGCAGCTGAACGACTGAAAACCTTCGAGGTGCCTAACTCTGAGGGGCCGCCCACTATTTTCTATGTGGCCGGGGAAAAGCCGGTCAGGGAAGACGATGATTGCCGGTTCCCTGACGAGTTGCATGACCCGCACGTCCCCATCACGGGACTTCCCCACATGACTGACCAGGCAGCCAGAATGGTCAGAAAGCAGAAGATTCCTCCCTACCAGCCCTCCAGCCGGAAGGAAATGTTTGAAAGAATGTGGAACCCACCAAACCTGGATCGACGGTTGCTGAAAATCACCAAGCACCCCGGTCTGGGCTTTTCACTAGAAGATTACTACGAGACTGATGTCATATCGGTCTCAGCATGGCCCGGCGACGACCCCGCAGAAGCTGCAGATTCGCTGGAAACCCACCGAGACACATGTCCCGGGGCCTCGGCCGAAGAGGCACAAGACGAAGAAGTATTCCTGTGGAAGCCTCCCAGCCGCCGCTATATGGAGAAGACCCCCTCCTTTTCCGAAGTGTCGACCTCGAGAGGGCACGCCAGCGAGGCGCCTCCACCCCGGCCGGCCGGCGAAGCAAGGAGCAGTAGCATGGGCCATGCCCCGAGTTCCCCTCGATACGACCCCGTCATGTACGCCTTGTACCATAGGCAGCAACGGGAGATCGAGATGCTAAAAGCACGACTGGCCGAGTTAACCTCGCTAGTCGCCGACCTGATCCAAGGATCTCTTCCCCCATGGGGTGGCCGGATGCCTCGGCCCCGAGGCACCAGTCCCAACACCCCCGCCTTGACAAGGCGGGAAATGAGAGACATGGCAAGCCCGCTGATCGAGCGGCCAACCAGGCAAGGGCTGACACTCCAAGAGAAGCTGCAGAAGCCTTATTCCTTTCCGAGAGAGAAGACCCGGGGCATCTTCGACTGGGCTTGCCATTACGGTAAGGTCTCCCTTCCACGGTCCAAGAGGCCGCAGGACACCCGAAGAAGCGGGAATCCACTGTTTTGCCCTTACCACCAAATACTGGGCCACGCCATTGAAGACTGCTATGTCTTCAAAGACCTTGCTCAAAGCCTCATCAACAGGGATGAGCTTAGAATGGGGGACTACGTGGTAGCCCCGCCACGCCCCCATGTGGCAGACAGCCCCAGGGCAGGAGCCTACACTGTGTCCATCCGATGCCGGGCGCCCGAAGATGCGGCTACCCCAGCCTCTGCAGGAGCGGTCTATGATGAATACACAGAAGAGCCCGAGATGCACTTATGCCCTCCTGAACCTGCGGACCTTACGTACCCGGCGGCTACGACCCTGGGGGACTGCGAGGCAAATGCAACCTCTATGCCCAGTCATGATGAACAAGGGGAGGGAGATGACGTCCTCGAGCCCGAAGACAATGAAGATCAAGACTTCGTGGATTTGTCGCCAGCCCCGCCGGAAATTGAAAATGGCGGCCAGGCCACAGTCGACGAATTGGTTGAAATCAACCTCGGCACAGAAGACAATCCCAGGCCGACTTTTCTGAGTGCTCTCATGCCTCTACAGGAAAGAGAACAATACACAAAGTTGCTGCAAGAATTCCGGGATTGCTTTGCCTGGAACTATGAAGAAATGCCCGGACTGAGCCCCGAGGTGACTCAACACATCCTGTCTATTGATCCCAAAATGGAACCAGTGAAGCAACCTCCCCGGCGCATGAGGCCGGAGTTAACCAGCCAGATCTGCAAAGAGGTCGACAAGCTCATAAACGTCGGTTTCGTGGCAGAAAATCAATACACCACATGGCTGGCCAATATTGTACCGGTGAAAAAGAAGAATGGACAGATCAGGATTTGCGTGGACTTCCGCGACCTGAATAGAGCCTGCCCGAAAGATGACTTCCCGGTGCCTATCACCGAAGTGATGATTGATGCAACCACCGGCCACGAGGCCCTGTCCTTTATGGATGGGTCGTCCGGCTATAACCAAATCTGGATAGCCGACCACGACCGGGTCCATACGGCTTTCCGGTCACCCAAAGGGGTATTTCACTACAAGAGGATGCCCTTCGGCCTCAAGAATGCCGGTGCCACATATCAGCGGGCGATGACCAAGATCTTCGACGAGCTGCTATACGGCAAGGTCGAGTGCTACATTGATGATCTGGTCGTCAAGACGAAGAAAAGAGACGAGCACCTGAGCGACCTCAGGGCCGTCTTCCAAAGGCTCCGGCAGTACGGGCTGAAAATGAATCCCATGAAGTGCGCCTTTGGCGTGTCCAGCGGGAAATTCCTCGGCTTTATTGTCCGGCACAGAGGGATCGAGATCGACCCCCTGAAGATAAAAGCCATCCAGGAGCTGCCTCCTCCGAAGAGTCTGGGGGAGCTGAGGTCCCTACAGGGGCGTTTAGCTTACATCCGCAGGTTCATCTCCAACCTGTCAGGGCGTTGCCAACCCTTCCACAGACTGATGATGAAGAATGCACCCTTCAGCTGGGGTCACGAATGCCAGCACGCGTTCGACCAGCTAAAGGAGTACCTGAAGACCCCACCCGTCCTGGGGGCACCTGTCAAAGGTAGACCGCTTATTCTCTACATAGCGGCCACCGAGTACTCACTGGGGGCAATGCTCGCCCAGAACAATGATGAGGGAAAAGAACAAGCTCTTTACTATCTCAGTCGAAGGTTGGTGGGCGCAGAGGCTAAGTACACCCCGATTGAGAAAATCTGCCTTGCCTTGGTCTTCGCGGTCAAGAAGATGAGGCACTATATGTTGTCCCATGAAGTCAGCCTGATATCCAGGGCCGACCCCATCAAGCACATTCTCCTCCAGCCAGTCCCGAAGGGGCGCCTTGGCAAGTGGGCCGTGCTGCTCATGGAATTTGACATCACTTACGTGCCACAGAAGGCCGTTAAGGGGCAAGCCGTCGCGGACTTCTTCGCAGCACACCCTGTGCCCGAAGACTCTCCGTTGGCCACAGAGCTACCCGAAGACGAAACACTAGAGGTGGATCAAGTGCAACAAGCCGTCTGGCAGTTATACTTCGACGGGGCCTCGAGAACAGAAGCGACCCCGTCTGGGCATGGCAAGGTGCGTGCCGGAGCTGGCATCGTCCTCAAATCGCCAGATGGAGAAGTGATGCACACCTCCTGCTGCATTAGCAAACCCTGCACCAATAATGAAGCAGAATATGAAGCTCTAATCATCGGTCTCCAGGTCGCCCTTCAAATGGAGATCAAAATGCTCCAGGTGTTCGGCGACTCGCTGTTGGTCGTCAAGCAAGTCCAGGGGCAATTTGATGTCCGAAAACCTGAGCTGCTCCCGTATCACACTAAAGCAAAAGGGCTCATGGAGCGGTTCTACCTCCTCGAGATAGGCCATGTCGCCAGAGGGGAGAACGCACAAGCCGACGCATTGGCAAAATTGGCAAGCTCACTGGCAGTGCCTCCAGATGGATCTCTCCATATCCAAGTAATAAACCAACGCCAGGTACCCAGCATGATGGCAGAGGAGTCAGAAGAAGAAGACCTAGAGGTCACTACAGTGGAAGCCGTCAGCCTGCCCGACTGGAGAGCCCCCTTGGTGCAGTGGTTCAAACACCAGCGATTGCCTGACCGAAGAGAAGAAAAGATCAAGCTAGTCAGAACCAAGGATTCTTACGAGCTCCGAAGCGGAATATTATTCCGAATTGTGGCAGACGCCAGAAGGAAGCTGCTCCTCCGATGTTTGTCCACCGAAGAAGCTTGGAGGGTTATGAAGGAGGTCCATGCCGGCATAGCTGGCGCGCACCAGGCGGGACCGAAAATGAAAATTGAAATCAAGAAACTTGGCTATTATTGGCCTGCAATGTTCAACGACTGTTGCGAGTATGCTAAGTCGTGTCAGAGATGCCAGGAGCATGCCACTATACCCAGGAGACCTCCGGCACCATTACACCCAACAGCGCCCAGTTGGCCGTTCGCCCAATGGGGACGGACGTCGTGGGCCCCTTACCCGCATCTTCCACAGGCGGCAAATACATTCTGGCGGCTACCGACTACTTCTCCCGCTGGGCCGAGGCCGTTGCCTTACGAGAGGTCACCGGAGAAGTCGTGGCCAGGTTTGTCCTCCGCAATATCATATTCCGGTTCGGCGTGCCCGACCGGATTGTGTCAGACAACGGCAGCCACTTCCGCAACCAGAAAGTTTACCGGCTAGCAGAAAAATACAAAATTGACTGGAGGACATCGACTCCTTACAATCCACAAGCCAATGGGCTGGCCGAAGCTTTCAATAAGACACTTTGCACTCTCCTGGCCAAGACTGTTAGCTCTAACAAAAGGGACTGGGAAGAAAGAATGTATGAAGCGCTTTGGGCGTACCGAACCGTATACAAGACCCCAACGGGCTGCTCGCCCTTCTCTCTTGTATATGGCTCGGAAGCAATCATCCCCGTCGAACTGGAGATACCGTCCCTCAGGGTCGCCATTCAGCATGGGCTTGTCCCCGAAGGGCAGACCAACACCGAGCGAAGGCTCGATGAACTCTCCAGTCTGGAAGGAAAGCGGCTTCAAGCCCAACAGAATATCCAGGTCTACCAGGCCCGGATTGCACGCGCCTTTGACAAGCTCGTCAAGGAACGCGAATTCAAGAAGGGTGACCTTGTCATGGTCAAGAGAAGAGATCTCATGGCGGCCAACCCCAAAGGTAAGCTAAACGAGAACTGGCTCGGACCCTACGTAGTCCAGAAAGTCTACGAAGGCGGAGCCTATGTAATTGTCAACCACCGCGGGGAGGTTCAATTCCCGCCTCTTAATGGAAGGCACTTGAGGCTGTACCACGCCCCAGCGCCCCCATTCAGGTAATAATATTACTCTTCGCCCCATTTTGGGGCGGATTTGCGTGATTAATGTCCGAATGATTTGGCCACCAGCCGGGTTCCCGAAAAAGGGAAGAAAGGAATAGAAAGAGAAAGAAAGAAGAAGCAAAAAAAAAAAGAGAAAGACAAAAAAGAAGAAGCAAAAAAAAAATGGAAAGAGGAAGAGAGAAGAAGCAAAAAAAAAGAAGAAAAAAAATGGAAAGAGAAAGAAGGAAGAAGCAAAAAAAAAAGGAAGAGAAAAAAAAAAGAAGAGGAAAAAAAAAGAGAAAAAAAAAGAGAAAAAAAAAGAAAAAAAAAGAGAAGCCAGAAAGGGGGACGCCCCCCATTTCCAGTCACCGCCCCGCATCAGCGGGGGTACCAAAATTGATTTAAAAAGAAAGAAACAAACTCTTCTCTCCGTCCTTCCCGGGCGGTGAGTACCCCTTTGGCTCGGACCTCACGTCCGGGTCATTGACTAGACAAACTCTTCTCTCCGTCCTTCCCGGGCGGTGAGTACCCCTTTGGCTCGGACCTCACGCCCGGGTCATTGACTAGACAAACTCTTCTCTCCGTCCTTCCCGGGCGGTGAGTACCCCTTTGGCTCGGACCTCACGTCCGGGTCATTGACTAGACAAACTCTTCTCTCCGTCCTTCCCGGGCGGTGAGTACCCCTTTGGCTCGGACCTCACGTCCGGGTCATTGACTAGACAAACTCTTCTCTCCGTCCTCCCCGGGCGGAGAGTACCCCTTTGGCTCAGACCTCACGTCCGGGTCATTGACTAGACGAACTCTTCTCTCCATCCTCCCCGGGGGGCGAGCACCCTTTGGATCAGACCTCCCGTCTAAGTCACTGACTAAACGGATCTTTCTATCCGCCACCTCTGAACGGCAAAAGGGGTCTCTGGCCAAGTACCCCTCACTCGAGACCAGCACGCGCTCCCAATATTGCGGCAAAACCAGGGAGTTGCCCGTTCAGTATGGTGGAGTGGTCCCCTCGTCCTCCCCCAGGGAAGGCGAGCGCTCTCCTGTACCCTGACATGGGTCCCTGCCTGGTCCTTCCAAAGTGAATCCCCGCAAAGACTCATACCCTGCCAATGGGCCCCTACACGAAAAGGGGGGAAAGATACAAGAGCGAGGGAAGAGGAAGGAGAAAACAATATGCACGGAAGAGAAAGAGGGGTGGGAAAGCTCCCTCCGGGATAAATGCATACACCAGGAACGCGTGAAATCATAAATGCTTTGCTCTATTCAAAAGAGGATCGAACTACATGTGCTGCGGGGCATACCCCTGTGTTACATTCAAAAAAAAAGAAAGAGAAATTAAGGGATGCAACGCTCAGTCGATGTCCCTGAAGATGTCCTCGAGGGGGAGGATCCCGACGCAAGGGAAGTTCGTCATATCGCGCAGTCGGCCCCTCAATCCCTCAAGACGGGCGAGCTCCGCTTCGACGGACGCCATTTCAACGTCGGCAACGGCAAGAGCTTCCCTCTCCTCTGCCACCGCCCCTTCCGCCTCGGCGAGGCCAAGTTTAGCCGCAGCGAGATAGCCCTCCAGCTTCTCGATCCGGTTCTTGAAGGAACGAACGCTGCCTTCGCCTTCCTCTAGGGCCTTTCCGTGGCGTTCTCTACTGTCGCGTCGGGCCTTTAGGGCCTGCAGATATTCGTCTGCCTGAGCATCAAGGGCGGCGCGTTCGTCAGGAGCCTGGGTCTCCAGGAACTCGCGGCGCTTGACATATTTCAATAATAGCAAGACCCGCCGTGACCATTCCCCCAGCGGACAGCCAAGCACTTGCAGCGCCCCCGTTAATTGCGTCACGATGGTATGCACCTCCCGATACGACAGAGAAGCATCGGCGAGAAGCATCGTCCGTAAAGTGATCAGCATCTGACGGACTGGCGCTTCTGAGGACGTGTGACTAACTGAGGGCACGACCAGAGGGGTGAATTCCACGGTGCTGTCCACTTCTGCCCACAGGTCGGTATCTGCCGCCACTGAAGATGAAGGAAGGGCGAGGGTCAAGTCGCCCGGCCGGCGTAGCTCGACGAGAGACTCTTGGCCGACCATTGCCTGGGGAAAGGAAAAGACCATTGCCGAAGCCTCCGGTGCCCCCATCGTTTGGAGGTCACCTGCCCCCTCTGCCTCCGTCTGGCCCGACTCTGCCACTGCTCCAAGGGGCAGGGGTGCAGGTGCCGTTACCTCGGCTAGAGGAGGAGCTTCGAGTAAGGCCGGGCCCGAAGCCGCCACCCACGAACTTCTCTCTCGCGTCTGGGACCCCTCCAGATGTGCGCGGAGCCCCGTAAATATTCGCCTCAGGAGCGGGTCCTCCATCTGGGCCGTAAGCTTCGGGAAAGGCGGGAGTGGGATCATCATTCGGGGTAGACGCCCCGCTTCCACCAGTGCAGCAAGACTCGCCGCCCCTAAGTCGGAGACGAGAGCCGGCCCCTCCACCGCTATCGGGGCAACGCTTGGTCGCCGCTTGGCCACGGCCTTTCGGACACGACCAGTCGTTTTCTCCGGTTCCAGCATCGCCTGACCATGTGGAGGGAAATCAGCCATTCGCCATCCATAACAAATCATGCGAGGGCAGGAGGCAAAAAGAGATCTCGGAGCCCGTATGCTTACCTTAGCCGCTGGTACGCTACTTTCGGGCGCAATCTCCCCCTCCTCCAGAGGCTCGCCTGCCAAAGGTCCCAGCGATGCGTCCGCCTGAAGGGCCTCGAACAGAAGGGCCAGCTTGCCCATGCCAACAACAACCCCCGCCGGGCGGTCAACCGGCGCAGTTGGAGCAGCCCCTCCTGCGGCCTCCGGCTTAGCTGATTCCTGCGAAGAGCAGACACAACAAAAAATGGCGTCAGTAGGCGGCCATACAAGTAGCCCTGCGCCAACGAAGCCACGCCTACGGCAGCAGCCTCCATCGAGCCGAGCGACCTAGCAAATGAAGAAGCCTTAAAGGCCAGCTCGGACGGCCCGATGCCTCAAGACGCTACCTCAGCAGGAGCCGCTTCGTCGGAAGAGTAGTCATAGTCTACCTCTTCCCCGGACGGAGACTCGACTGCCGCTGGCTCGCCCGGCACCGGCAAAGGGGCCTCCACCTCAAGCTCGACGACCGGCGCCTCCTCTCGTGGACTGGGTGAGACCGCCGTGCCGGACTTCAGCCTCTTCCGCACATACAGCTGCGTCGCCGGGAGGTGCACTCGGGGGCCAAATAGCCCAGTAGTAGCTCCAGCTGCACCTGTTACAAAAAAAAAACAACACGCGGGTCATGGCAAGCCCAATCGGCTCCCAAAGGATGAAAGAGGTAAAATAGGCCGACAAAGGCAGATACCTTCTTCGACCTCGGCAGACAAAGCCTTCTCCGGAGCCGCAGCCTTGCCCTCAAAGAAGAAACGCATCGTCTCCGCGCGGGGACGCAAGGCCAACTCAGGGGCGAGATCCGCCATGGACGACGCGGGCGATTGCCGAGCCTCACCAGTATCACGGCCCGGCCCGGTCTGCATGGCCGCAAATGCCTCGAAGGACGGGATAGTGACCGCCGGTGAGGCTACTGTCGTACCCAGGGCTTCTTTGGCCCGCCTCCGCTTGGCCGCCCGTTCCCCGGCCACCTTGGCAGCAGCCGGTGCCTTCTTAGCGGGCGACTGTGCCCGGGGCCTTCCCGTTGCCTGCGGCAAGGGAGCTGGAGCCGCCGCCGGGGTCGCCTCCGCTGGGACCGCAACTTCATCCATGCCAGGCGTGGGCGTGGGCTCTTCCATAGAAGCTGAAACAAAAGAAGTACCCAGGTGTCATGGCCCCACTCCAAAATAAAAAGGGAGGCGGGAGATTCAAAAGGCACGCTAAAGAGCAGGGACGCGGACCGGCAGGTTGGCCTGGCTCGGGACGGGCAGCTTCGAATTCCTCGAAAGACGGGACTAGTGGTACCGGAGGGACAGTCGTCGGGGCTTTGGCCGCCTCCGTCTTCCTCCGCTTTGTGTCCCGCTGCTTAGCCGCCTTGGCGGCATCCATTGCTTTCTTCACGGGAGATTTTGCCCGGGGCCTTTTCGCCGCCTTGGGCATAGGAGCCGCAGTCGGGGCCAGTGGCGCGGCTTCGAAATATGCAGGCTTCTGCACAAGCCGAAGGAGATTCCGGTACGTGGCCATTTGTGTGCTATCGGGGTGGTCTGTCAGGAAGGAAGAGAGAAAGAACAGACATGCACACATGATTAGCATCCGACCATCTGTAAAGGCCGCAATGATGGGAGACGAAGACAAAAGGAGAAAAAGAGATTAGGTACCATGAGGGCCAGTATACAGCCGCAGGGTGATCGGCCAGTAGTTCAGGGATGGCTCTTTGTCCCGACGCGCCGCCTCTCGAACGAGCCAGCACACGTCCTCGATCTTTTGACATCGATCCGTGAGGTTGGCCAGATCCGCGTGCTTCTTGGAAGAGAGGTGGCAGAAAAGATTGAAGTGGTCCATGCCCCACCCATCAGCATAATAATAGGGGATGTGCAGGCGTTTGCCCAGGATGGAGGCCGTCACATCCTCAATCTTCATTCCATTTACCTGGAGGAGGACGTATAGCCACGTGGTGTCCTTATAGTTCTCGGGCTTCCTCTCCTCCCGCCTCATGAACGTGCGGTATAGGCAGGCCAAGTCCCTCTCTGGGCGCCAGCTCTTGGCAGGAGTCCCCTCTTCCTCTATGGGGAATGGGTAGTTGATGAGCTCCAGACGGTCGCTCCCCACCCGGCACAAGTCCCGCAGCATCTTCTCGTAGTCATCCTTAGCCGCTGGGGGTAGCTCCACCTTCGGCGTCGGCCTCATGTCCCGGGATTCCCGGTGAGCCATCAGATACGCTGCCACTTCCTTTTCCTGTCTATTCTTGAGCCGAAGAAGATGGTCTGGCTCAATATCAAGCACTGGCACTGGCTGCCGGCCAAGGAATCTCCTTTCGGCGCCATCCCAACAATCGGTCTTGTGCAACCGATAGAAAGCCGTCCGGGCATTCCACCACTTTATGTAATCTTGGGTCACTCGGGGGACACGACCCGGGGCCGGTACCCTGAAAGAGGAGGAGTCCGCTCGGTGGAAGAAGTCCCACCAGCTTTTGGCGTGCTCGGCAACCAAATTTCCCCGGACATTCCGCGAGGGCAAGCCGAATTGCGCATGATAAGCAGGGATATGCTGATCATACCCGAAATTACGGCCGAACCGGAAAGGGTAATATGGCTCCAGCAGCACATTCTCCCCCTTTCGGAATACCAGCACGCTCGGGCGAATTGACAGCGCCCAGTCTCGCAGTTCCGGCTCCAGTAGTGGGCGCACCACGTTCTCCTGGCTGATAGGATGAACGTACCTCTCCACCTGGTCATCCTTGCATTCCCTCTTTTTATTCACGAGGGGGCTTGAGTGTGCGGCCAGCGTCCAGAAATGAATAGTACCAGCTGCATCCCGGGGAACCGTGGTCAACCGCCCCCGGATATCATACATCCGCATCGAGGTAGAAGCCGGCTCTGCACTCGCGAACTCCAGCATCCTCGGTATCAGCCCCCAATCCTGGAGAACTCGCGGGGCAAACTCCGGGAACAGCGAACAAACCCACGCGTTGAAGAAGTGCAGTGGGCACACATACCGGGCCTGCCTGGGAAACTGGTGCGTGCTGATATCCCCCAAGGCCTTGTAAATTAAGCAGAGGGTGGCCGGGCACAGAGAACGCCTGATACCCCACGCCATCTGGCACGCCGGGTAGATGGCGTCCGGCCGGATAACTGTCTCGTCGCCGTACGGCATGGCAAATGAGCATAGCCAGTACGTGAGATAGGCGGCGCAGTGGGTCTGGGGATCCAAACCCATCGGGTTAGGCCCGCTTCGACGCCCTCTAGACGGGATCTTCACGTCAAGCTTGGGCTTTGCTCGCTTCTTGGGAGCCACGGCAGTGCCAACGCAGGGGAATTCCTCGTACTGCTTCGGCCCGTCAAAGAAATACTCCAGCCACAGGGGCATGCGCACCCTCTTCCTGTCTCCCCGGGCGGGCTGCTTCCCCTTGTGCGACAGCTGGTACAGCTCCCGGTACGCCTTCATCAGGTACCGGTATGAATACCCCAGAGAATAATAGCCGTCCCCGTTGGTCTCGTCTTTGATTAGGTCTGGGAGGCATATTTCTTCATAAGGCTCCCCGTCAATGGGCAAGCCGCTCAGCTGGCTTAGGCTCCATAAATCCAGAGAAGTCTCGCCCTCCGCCGTGTAGAAGGTGTTAGTCGCTGCGCTGAACACCTCTATCATGCCGCAACAGAGGCCCTTGGAAATGGGATAGCCATATCGGGAGGCGTATACGCTGTGATAAACGCCGACCCGGACCAGCAAAGGAGCATAGTTGAACAGCACATGCTCCGTGAACTCCACCGCCCTCTCCCGGAAGGTGTGGGCGTCCTGAAGCTTCAGCTCCCCGAACCAGCCCAGTGATAGATCATACTTGAATCTGATGGCCAAACAGTCCAAGATGAAGGGCTCTTCCCTGTAGCCCCACTTCAGGGGAGCCAAGAACAGGCCGAACCGAGGCGCCTCGTTGTGCACTTTCCCGGCAGACAAGTCCCATCTGGCCGGAGTAAACTGAGGCGCCCGCACCAGCTTGTCTTCAGCCGGCAGTACCCCTTCGATCCCCAGGACCGGCTTCCATTCCCGGGCTTCTCCCACCAGGTACATCGGGATACTCCGGGGAACGCTGTACAACAGGCTATCCCGGGCCTGCAGTATAGCCTGTTCAGCCTTCTTCACGACCCGGAAGTCTCGCCCTTCTCGCGAGCGAAAATGCTTCAGAAATCGAACCAGGTGTCTATCCTTCGGGAAGTCCTTCCTGTACTCCCCGGTGACCCGGTCAAATGTGAAGCCGCTGTCGACTCTGGCAAGCCTCTGGAAATCCATGGTTTCACTGTCAGACTCGGACGACTCCGCCAAAGCAGCTATCTCCCCATGTTCGCGGTCCAAGTCTTCCACGTTGAGCCATGTGACTGCCGGCACCGGACCCCGCGGGATAAGGTCGGAACCGACAGCAGCAGGGGCAGAAGAACCACTTGGAGCAGCCATTTGTCTGCAAAGACACACAGATAAGAAGATCAGATTAAATCATGAGCAAAAGACTGCAAAGGGGCTTTACTACAAGTCAAATGAATAAAATATCGCCAATTTCTGACGAAATTTCGGCAGAGTTTCCCCTAGGCCAGAGGCGTAAGGGAAAACACGGGTGCGCGTCCACAAGGAGTGACGGCCCCAACAAAGCATGGTGGGCCCCGAGAGGCAACACCAGAAGTCCACACCGGTCGAAGGGGTCCTCTTCCTTAGCTAAAAATCCCCCTTGGCCCCATGGCCGGTACAACTCTCCCCAAAAGGCCCTCGTCGGCACAGCCCCTTGGTGCTTCCCCGGCACGCCCAACGTCTGCTCACCGGCACACACCGCGGGTGCCTTCCCCGGCACACCCGCCCAAGCCTTCATCGGCACACTACAAGCTGCCTTCCCCGGCACGCCCCATAACTGCCTTCCCCGGCACGCTGCCAGGTGCCCCTTCCCCGGCACGCTGGGCGACACCTTCCCCGGCACGCTCCGTGGGAGCTTCCCCGGCACGCTTCCCTGTGCCCTCACCGGCACAGCCGTCTGCCACCTCCCACGGCACGCCCCTGGCTGCTTCCCCGGCACGCCCCTGGAGCGGCCCTTCGCCGGTACGGTCCCCTCAGTGCTTCCCCGGTACGCTTGGTGCCTACTTCACCGACAAGGCCTAAGGCCTCTTCCCCGGCACGCTTGGTGCCTGCTTCCTCGACACGGCCTAAGGCCTCTTCCCCGACACGCTCGCGACCCCCGCTTCGTCGGCACACTCCCCGGTGCCTTCCCTTGCACGCCTCCACCCGTTCCCCGGCACGCCCATTCGGGCCCTCGCCGGTATGCCCATAGGGACATCTTCCCCGGTGCGCCCTAAGCCGCTCTCCCCGGCACCCTTAACACCTCCTCGCCGGCACAACCGGCACCCGATGGACTTCCTCCCACTGCGAAGCCAGAGGAGAGGGGGGAAGAGTCCGGCAAGAAGAAGAAGAAGGGTACGGAGTCCAGGGCTCCGCCGTACCCCGATGACGAAGAGAAGATACAGAGAAAGAGGGGGGGAAAAGAAGAAGGAAGAGGGAAGGAGAAAAGAGAGAGGGAGGAGGAGGGCCTCCCGCGGTGTTCCCCTCACCACGGCGACGACGACGGAGGCGGGGGGGACGATCGGCGCCGGAGAAGAAAGAGAAGGGGAGGACGGGGGGGGGGGGCGTCCGCTCGGTTGCCAAGGAGGAGGGAAGAGATATAGGGGGGGGGATTCGAACGGGGTGACCGTTCGAAGCACCCCCGCCCCCCTATTTATAGGAAAAGAGAAAAAAAAAGAGAGAAAAAAAGAAAAAAAAGAGAAAAAAAGGGAGAAAAGAAAAGAAAAAAAAAGAAGAAAAGCGGGGAGTAAAAAAGGAGGAGGGGAACGAATAAAAAAGGGGGGGGGGAAGAAAATAAAAAAGAAAGGGAAGAAAAAAAAGAAAAGGAGATAAAAAAGAGAAGAAGAAATAAAAGGAAGGGATAAAAGAGGAGGAAAAAGGGAACAAAAGGAGAAAAAAAAAGGGAGAGAAACAAATATATATTTATATGATATTAAATATATGTATACATATACATGTATATACATACATAATGGTATCCTCTTACACATCTACTCGCACGTATCAATGTGTGGGTCAATGTCGTGCAATAATAGGTGTCCCCGGAGAACGTCCCATCCCCACGATCTCGGGCAGATACGCATCCGCACAAGCAAGGATGACTTTACCCCTGCACACAGCCACCTCTGCAATGATGCCATTCCCATACCGACAAACAAGCCCGTCCCTGGCACGTCGCCTCGGGCCTCGGCCACCTCCCATCATGCAAAATCGCCATCACGGGCCCTACGCCCGGATCGGCAGAACCTCTATCCTTGCGCTGGCATTAGTACCTTGCCAACGAATGAGTCCCTTTCTGGCGCAAAGCCTCGTGCCCTAGCCACCCGCTCCACACAATATTGCCATTAGGGACCCTACGTCCGAGTCGGCACAAATTCTACCCTTGCGCTGGCATTAGTCCCTTGTCAGCGAATAAGTCCCTTTCTGGCGCAAGGCCTCGTACCCTAGCCGCCCACTCTGTACGAATATGGCCGTTACAGACCCTACGTCCGAATCGGCACGAACTCTCCCGTTGCGCTGGCATTGTCTTCTTGCCAACGAATGAGCCCTACCGTCCGGCGCAAGGCTTCGTGCCCTAGCCGACACTTGCATATCACTCACTCAAAAAAAAGAAAATAAAATAAAATGGGGTTAAAAATAGAGATATCCCGCCAGACTTTCCCCTATGTGGGGACAAGGGTAAAAATGGCAATAACCCGGCTGTGGCGAAAACCCGAAAGGGCGCTACGGGCAAAATTGGGTACCCCGCCACGTGAAAACCCGAAAGGGCGCGTGGGCAAAAGCAAGAGGGGGCCGGTACCGGCGAAAACCCGAAAGGGCGCTTGTATCGGTAATATGGTACAAAAAGAAAGAAGAACAAGAAAAGACGAAGATATCAACAAAGCATGTCAGTTCCCGGCATCCTGTCGGCACCGACGAAGAGACTAAGAGACAACAAACCAGGTCAGTTCCCGGCATCTTGTCGGCACTGACGAAGAGACCAAGAGACTAAGAGACCAACAAAACATGCCAGTTCCCGGCATCTCGTCGGCACTGGCGAAGAGACCAAGAGATCAACAAAGCATGTCAGTTCCCGGCATCTTGTCGGCACCGACGAAGAGACTAAGAGACAACAAACCAGGTCAGTTCCTGGCATCTTGTCGGCACTGACGAAGACACCAAGAGACCAACAAACCAGGTCAGTTCCTGGCATCTTGTCGGCACTGACGAAGAGACCAAGAGACCAACAAAACATGCCAGTTCCCGGCATCTCATCGGCACTGGCGAAGAGACCAAGAGATCAACAAAGCATGTCAGTTCCCGGCATCCTGTCGGCACCGACGAAGAGACTAAGAGACAACAAACCAGGTCAGTTCCTGGCATCTTGTCGGCACTGACGAAGACACCAAGAGACCAACAAAACATGCCAGTTCCCGGCATCTCGTCGGCACTGGCGAAGAGACCAAGAGATCAACAAAGCATGTCAGTTTCCGGCGTCCTGTCGGCACTGATGAATAGACAAAGAGACGACAGACCAGGCCAGCTCCCGACACCCTGTCGGCACTGGCGAAGAGACAAAGAGAACAATAGACCAGGCCAGCTCCCGACGCCCTGTCGGCACGGGCGAAGAGACCAAGAGACCAAGAGACCAACAAAACATGCCAGTTCCCGGCATCCTGTCGGCACCGACGAAGAGACTAAGAGACAACAAACCAGGTCAGTTCCCGGCATCTTGTCGGCACTGACGAAGAAACCAAGAGACCAACAAAACATGCCAGTTCCCGGCATCTCGTCGGCACTGGCGAAGAGACCAAGAGATCAACAAAGCATGTCAGTTCCCGGCGTCCTGTCGGCACTGATGAATAGACAAAGAGACAAGAGACCAGGCCAGCTCCCGACACCCTGTCGGCACTGGCGAAGAGACAAAGAGAGAACAGACCAGGCCAGCTGCCGACACCCCGTCGGCACTGGCGAAGAGACAAAGAGAACAACAGACCAGGCCAGCTCCCGACGCCCTATCGGCACGGGCGAAGAGACCAAGAGAACAAGAGACCAGGTCAGTTCCCGGCACCCTGTCGGCACTGACGAAGAGACAACACACTGCTTCAGTTCCCGGCATTCCGTCGGCACTGATGAAGAGACCAACATACTACCTCAGCTCCCGACGCTCCGTCGGCACTAACAAAGAGACCAACAAACAACAAACCAGGTCGGCTCTCGACACCCCGCCGCCATCGACAAAGAGAGAAGAGACGGAGACACCCGCGGGCACCGCCCGGCTCATCCTTCGCCTGCGATACCCGTGGGTGGGGGGCATTTGTGGACACCAAAAATTGCACATCCAAGTGTCATGTTCGGCCCAGCATCAACAACGGCGCCGAGTGAAGAAACCCCGGAGAAATCAAGCACAAAAGGCCCCACAGTCCGTGGGCCCCAAAAGAAATCAAACGGGCCATGACTCGTGTCCGCGACGGGCTCAGAACGGGCCCCAAATACACACCCCCCCCGGGGGTGCTCAGCGGCACAGCCCAAGGCTGCTCAGCGGCACAGCCCAAGGCTGTTCAACGGTACGCCCCCAGGTGGGTTCACCGGCACACCCCCTTGGGTGCTCAGCGGCACAGCCCAAGGCTGCTCAGCGGCATGCCCCCAGGTGGGTTCACCGGCACACCCCTTTGGGTGTTCAGCGGCACACTCCCTGGGGCTCAGCGGCACGCCCCCGGGTGGGTTCACCGGCACACCCCAAAGGGCCTCCAGCGGCACGCCCTGGAAAGCCTTCAGCGGCACACCCTGCCGCGGCCTTCACCGGCACACCCCTATGGGGGTTCACCGGCACACCCCAAGGGGGGACCTTCAACGGTACGCCCCCAAGTGGCTTCACCGGCACGCCCCCTCTGGGTGTTCAACGGCACGCCCTGCAGGGGCTTCAGCGGCACGTCCTGCAGGCCCTTCAGCGGCACAGCCCTTTGAGGCTTCAGCGGTACGGCCTTTGGGGCCTTCAACGGCACGCCCAAAGGGGTCTTCAGCGGTACAGCCTACAAAGGCTTCAGCGGCAGGCCTTTTTGGCTCTTCAGCGGCACAGCGGTGAAGTTCTTTCAACGGGCGACGTGAGGCCCACGCCCTACGCATCCTTGGCGCGCAGTGGAGCCGTCTGAGGTGGCAGCCGATCGTTGGGCCACGCAGGCTACCCCACTGACAGCCAGGACGGAGGGGAGTCAAACCCCATCATCACGGGCTGCTTCCCGCCCTCGACAGCCATGCTCGAGGGCTCCCCGCTGCTGAGGGTATAAAAGACGCCCGTCTTCCACAGAAAAAGAAAACGGGGGAGAGGCAGAGGAAGAGGAGAACGGAAGAAGAAGGAGGGCGAAGGAGGAGGCAGACGCACGGAGACAGACGGGGAGACATACAACACACACCGGAGAAAGAAGAGAAGAAGAGGCCCTCCCGGCCTGAGCTCCGTCCGACGGCCACCGGGAAGAAACAAGAGTAAGAGAGAGAGAGCTTGTTGTATTGGGGGAAAGGGTTGGGGATAGCGGCCGATGTCTTAGGCCCGGATGTCTTCTTCCCTCTTGTATCCCATTCCTCCTGGCGTTCTTGGTCTTTCTTACTCTTGTCCATGGCCCCATTTTGGGAGTTTGCTTTTGCCATATGTATGAAGGGCCTCGCCCTCTTGATTCTCATGAATGAAAACCACCCTCTCCGGGTTTCTTTTCGATCTTCGATGTTTTAGGCTAGGCTTTGCGGGCTTTTCTGACGGACAATCCGTTCCTCCCTCTGTCTCCTTATTCCTCCGGCGTCTTTAGGGTCCTCCACGTCGATGTAGGTTTCCCCCTTCTGTTGGCCTTGGCTCCGTGAGCTCCTCACTCATTCCCCTCTATGGCCATCTACCGTGTTCCCGAGCTTGAGGAGAAGGGGAGGTACCCTTCTTTCCTCCCAACCACCCAGTTACTAATGGGCCACTCCCGGCCTTGAAATCCCCCCATCTTTATTCCTCTTTTCCTGAACAGCCACCAAGTACCCCCCCAGTTGCTAACACCCCTTTTAAGCCTCTCAGCGGTGCACCTTTCCGGCCTTTGGCCGGCACACCTTTCCAGCCCTCAGCGGCACGCCCAGATCAGCCCTCAGCGGCACGCCCAGATCAGCCTTCAGCGGTGCGCCCACCCTTGGCCTTCAGCGGCACACCCTGTTCAGCCTCCAACGGCACACCCTGTTCAGCCTTCAGCGGCACACCCTGTTCAGCCTTCAGCGGCACACCCCCTGTTCAGCCCTCAGCGGCACACCCCCTGTTCAGCCCTCAGCGGCACGCCCTTCAGTCCCTCAGCTTACTCCTTGTCCAGTCCCAGTCCAGGTCCCTTAGATGTCTTCGGTCTGTCGTTCTCCTTCGCGTTTTCCGAGTCTCTATAAAGGTGTTGCCCCCCCCGGGGGCCCACCTCCAGTTGTCGGGTTCCGCCACATCATGTGGGCGCGTTCCCTGTATCTCCCTTACGCCCCGGGTCAAGGGGAAATGCTGCCGAATTTTTGTGAGAAACTAATAAACAATTAAAAGAGGCAAAAGGAGGCAACAAACAAGCAAGATAACTGACGAAACCTTCCAACTCATCAAACCACTGCCGGCATCACGACGAGAACTGAACCGAGCTAACTAACCACCCGGCAGCCCGAGCCTCCGACCCACAAGAAAAGAGATCGAACCGAACAAAGAGAACAAAACACGGGAGGAGTTTTATATAAAACCACACGAAAGTTAAGATAAGAAGAAAAGAAAAGCCTTAAAACAAATAATCAAAAACTGATCGAGCCTCCACCCTCACGCCCCATTGACCTTCAGTGGTACGCCCCTTTGGCCCTCAGCGGCACGCCCTCATTGGCCTTCAGCGGCACGCTCCCTTGGCCTTCAGCGGTACACCCCTTTCAACCCTTCAGCAGTACACTCCCCCTTTCAACCCTTCAGCGGCACACTCCCCCTGAGCCCCCCAGCGGCACACTCCTCCTGGCCCTTTCAGCGGTACACTCCTTCCCTTCGCCGGTACACCCTCAGCCACCGTATAGACTTGGCCAACGTACAGACTTCATGGTGGCCAGTGTATAGACTTGGGCAGTGTATAGACTTCACACTCCAATGTATAGACTTATCCAGCGTATAGACTTGAGCCAGCCAACGTACAGACTTCATGATAACCAGCGTATAGACTTTGGGTAGTGTATAGACTTCACACACCGACGTACAGACTTTATGTTGGGCAATGTATAGACTTTGAGCATCCAGCGTATAGACTTCATATCCCAACGTACAGACTTCATGATGGCCAGTGTATAGACTTAGGCAGTGTATAGACTTCACACCCCCAATGTATAGACTTATCCAGCGTATAGACTTGGGCAGTGTATAGACTTCACACCCCCAATGTATAAACTTATCCAGCGTATAGACTTGGGCAGTGTATAGACTTCACACTCCGATATATAGACTTGGCCAGTGTACAGACTCCGGGCCAGTCGACGTACAGACTCCAAATTGCAACGCGTAGACTTTGCTCCACTCTGCTCCAGTGTACGGACTTTGGGCTTGGCAACGTATAGACTTCGAGCCTGGGGGAACGTATAGACTTTATATCACTCCCCCTCCTTCACCGACACACTCTCCAGTGGTACGCCCCTTTGGCCTCCAGCGGTACGCCCTTTGCAGCCCTCACCGGTACACCCCTTCGCCACCCAGCGGTACACCCAATACCCAGCGGTACACTCCCGTCTCTCCTTCGCCGGCACACTCCATGCATGCATATATACATCACGATAAGGGCATCAACAATAGCAAATAAATCAATAAAAATCACGCTAATTGAAGGACTCCAAATGCGCAATATTGATCATAATAAAAGAGGTGGGAGGGGTAATAAAAAAATAAATAACAAACCAATGATAATAATAAGAATAACCATGCATAGAAGAAGAGAAATCATCCCGGACAAAGGCACGAATAAATAGTAAACATCAAATCAGAAATCCCAGAAGGTATAACCTAGAAAGCTCTAGATAAAAGACGCTAATGCCCACGCCGCAGCCCGCTCTCTCCCCGGGACCCGGGGCAAAAGGAACAACAACGTTGCCCCTTTAGGTCGAGCCCGAGTCTCGGGAATTCCCCCGATATGGCCGGGCTTTGATCTAACCTCGGGCCGACATCCTAATCGGACCGGATTTGTTTTCTCGTTCCGGATACCTTCCGAACCTTCATTTAAAATTGCTGCATGCTCGGCAGACATTTGAAGGGATCTACCTCGATTTTCTCATTGTGGCGCTGCCACGGACTTGTGTCCGAATACAAAAGGTCTACGAGTGGCCGACACGGCCGACAGTTTATGGCCTTAATACAACTTTCAGTGTGACCCATCCCTATCTCTCTCGTATAATTAGTGTTACTCCTTTCGGCCGCGGGGCCTCTAATTTCGGCAATTAATCAAGGGTATTCCCTCGTATGAGGGATGTAAATGACGTCGTGACCTTCATGGTGCGACGGGATTCGGTCCCGACACGAACCACACAATCGTCTGACGAAGTCAGATCGAGCGCACCATGGGCTCTCCGGAGCCCGAATAAATTGTCACTCCGGTGACTGGCACGCCCACGCACTTAATAAAACCAACAGACGAACCGGGAACAACAGTTTAACGGAAAGTGCGTCCACATTGTACTATATAGATCTCTTCCTCCAAATCACCATGAAGGAAGGCAATCTTCATGTCCATCTGCTCAAGCTCCAAGTCTAAGCTTGCAACCAAGCCTAGAACCACCCTGATAGAAGTCATCTTCACAACAGGAGAAAATATTTCATCAAAATCAATTCCCTATTTTTGTGCAAAACCTTTCACTACCAATCTAGCTTTATACTTCAAGTACTCCGCATTGCCATCCTTTTTCAGCTTGAAAACTCACTTGTTCTTCAATACTTTTCTGCCTTTAGGAAGGTCCACCAACTCATAAGTATTATTCAGCTTAAGTGAATTCATATCGCTCTGCATGGCATTTAATCACTTATATTTGTCTTTATGAGATTGTACCTCCTCAAAGCTTTCTGGCTCCCCCTCCTCAGTAAGCAGCATATACTGAGAGGGAGGATATCTTGATGATGGCTGTGGCACTCTGGAAGACCTTATGATCTCTAACTCTTGATGCTCCCCCTGCTCAGAAACCTCATGCTCTGGCTCAGCATCACTGTCACCCAATTCTGGCATTTCATCACTGTCATCTTCATCTTGCATTTCTTCTCCATCTGTAGGCTCCTGCACTGGAGAAAGAATGGGCGCGAGATCTGGAATATTGTAGGAATATTGGCCTTTTGACTTTGTTTCTTTGATGTCTTCATTATTCTAATCTTCATAAAAGATCACATCTCTCTGTCTGACTACTATCTTCTTTTATGGATCCCATAACCTGAGGCCAAACTCTTCATTTCCATAGTCTAAGAAAATACAAGGAATGGCTTTGTCATCAAGTTTCCGCCTTTGGTCCTTGGGGACATGCACAAATGCCTTGCATCCAAACACTTTCAAGTGATTATAGGATACCTCCTTCTTTGACCAAATCTTCATTAGAATTTCAAAAGTCAAAGGAACATAAGGAGACATGTTTATCAAATAGCAAGTAGTGCGAACAGCTTCAGCCCAGAAGCTCTTTGGTAGCTTTGCCATCCTCAACATGCATCTCACCTTTTCCACAATGGTTCTATTCATTCTCTTTGCTACACCATTATGCTGTGTGATGCCTGATTCAGTCCTTTCATGTCTTATGCCATGAGCTGCACAATAATCTGTAAATTCTTTGGAGATGTACTCTCCTCCATTATCTGTGCGGAGACATTTCAACTTTTTACTTGTCTCTCTTTCCACCATAGCATGGAACTTTTGAAATGACTGAAACACTTGATCTTTTATCCTCAGCAAATAGACCCACACCTTTCTAGATGCATCATCAATGAAAGTGACAAAGTACCTATTTCCACCCATGGACTCCACCTCAAAGAGACCACAAACATAAGAATAAATCAAATCTAAAATGCAACTTTTTCGTTGCGATGAAGAACGAAAAGAAATTCTATGATGCTTTCCAAGTAAACAATAATCACAAGGACTAAGAGTCATACCTTTCATGGAGGGAATGTAAGACTTCCTCGCTAAAAGTTGCAATCCTTTCTCACTCATATGTCCTAGCCTTTTGTGCCACAAATCTGGAGAAGAATCACTTTGGACAGCATTTAACACATCCTTGCACACTTTTGCATGAGTCTTGTAGAGACCACAACAAACATTTCCCTTGGCAACAATCAATGAGCCTATAGTCAATTTCTATTTTCCTTGACTGAATTTGTGCTCAAAACCTTACTTATCTAGAGCAATATCGGAGAGAAGATTGAGACGCAAATCAGGAACATGGCGCACATCCTTCAAAGTTAGTGCATACCCTGCATTTGTTTGTAAACACACATCACCAATGCCAACAACCTTTGAGTAGCTAGTGTTACCCATCTTCACATTTCCAAGATCTCCTGCCTTGTAAGATGTAAAGAGCTCCCTTTTAGAAGTTGCATGATAGGAAGCACCAGTGTCCACTATCCACTCTGAATCATGGCATGTGAAATGTAAACAGGTGTCTCCCTCTATTGTGAGAATGACATTATTATATTCTAATAATGTAGCTGCGGTGTTTTGATCATCCTCTGTCTTCATCTGAATTTTGTCCTTCTTCTCTTTCATCTCTCTCTTCCATAATCTACAGTTCCTCTTTAGGTGACCTTCTTTTCCATAATGAAAGCATGCTCTACTCTTGGACTTTGACCTACCTCTGGACTTACTTTGACCCCTTGACTGATCATTATACTTTGATCTACTCCTCCCCTTATTCTCTGTGACAAGAGCATGTGCATTATCTGATCCAGTTAATTTTCTTCTTGTTTCTTCATTAAACAAGCTAGCAGTAACTAGACTCATAGACAACACACCATTAGGAGCAGAATTACTAACTGACACAACCAAGGTTTCCCAACTGTCTAGAAAAGATCCCAAAAGCAACAAAGCCTGGAGTTCATCTTCTAAAGTCATTTTCATTGTAGCCAACTGATTCACCAAACTCTGGAACTCATTCAAATGCTCTGCAACACTGTTACCTTCTTTGAATTTCAAATTAACAAGCTTTTGAATAATAAAAGCCTTGTTACCTGCGGTCTTCTGCTCATATAAGGATTCTAATTTTTTCCATAATGCCTGTGCACTGGTTTCACTCGAAACATGATGAAATACACTGTCATCTATCCATTGTCTGACTGTGCCAATGGTCTTCCGATTTAATTTTTCCCAATCTTTATCAGACATATCCTCCGGTTTGGCTCCACCTCCTTCAATCGGATCATACAAATCCTTGCAATATAGGATATCTTCCATTTTTGACTTCCAAATAAGCCAATTTGTATTATTCAATTTTATCATGGTGCTAGACGCTCCGCTGTCCGACATTCCGACTCACAAGAACAATGCCTGTAATTTAACCCTGCTCTGATACCACTTGTTGGGGAGCTGCAAGAAATATACTAAGCATAAATATATGTGTAGTCGGAGAAATCAACACGGAAATAAAATCTACACAACTTCGGTGCCCCCGTGCAACCTCAATAAATTGTTTACGGCATCCACACGTAAGTACCCGAGTCGAATAATTGTCACCAAACCAACAAGAACACAATCACACAAGATGCACTAAATCTTTAACGTGGAAAAACCCCCCACGACATGGAGAGGAAAAAATCACGGGACAAATCGACATCAATCCACTATATAGAAATAGCAATACACAGTTTCTTCTCTCAAGATTTACCCAAATCTTGAGGTATACATACAAGAGGATGGAAGGATACAAGATCACCTCACAAGGGATAAATATCCAAAATAGAAACTTCACGAGAACAGAAAAATATCCGAATTCACAAGATCGGACTTCTTCCTTCTTTCGGGCTTCTTCCTTATTCACCTCTCTATTTCCTCTCTCTTTTCTCTCTCTCTTTCTCACGGAGATGTGCAGCCACAGTGATGTTGCTCCTGCCGTTTTATTCTGATGCTATGTGTTTTTGGTGGGTCTCTGGTGTTGTTAGGGTATGAGATGGTGGGGGGTATGTTATACCCCCACCCCCTCTCACTTATCATGTGCCCAAATAATGGGCTGGACCACACCCAACATGAACTTGAGATGAAAGTCTTTATGTATTAGCCTTAAACACCACACATCCAACAACCAGTGTTCTTCGGACACTTCAAAAGAAGCTTTGAATAGCTCAAGGATGAGGTGACAAAGTCAGTAATTTCATAAAATAAACACAAGAACTAGCTCTGCTACCAATTCCAAGGCACATATGATGATAAATAGTATGAAAGATAGATCACGAGAAATGCACATAGTCAGAGCATAAGAATATAGCTCTTAACCTGAGGAAAGTCTTTACACAACCACAAATTATTATATTGGTTATGAAAGATTACAATTTTACAGATAGAGAGAACTTACAAAGAAACAAGAGAGACCATAATAGCACGAACGATAGAGTGCCCACGATGTCTTCCCAAGAACATAGTGGGGATTTATTTATACTTGACTTAGGAAGAGTCGATCTAGACCAGGCCTTAAGACATAAGGGGTGACCTCGTATAGATAAGACTCAAGATTATTTAGTGATAGGACAATAAAACTATGCCTCCCCGAGGTTCAGGATCCCTTATCCTTATCAACATAGTATTTGATGACTCAAAAGACACTAAAAATTTTACTTTCTCAATAAAAGTTGCCACACAAGACGCTTCTAGAGAGATTCTTTACAAAGTATCTTGAAGCTTCTTTCCACATAGTACTTTTAGGTGCTTAATCTGTCTCTATGTCATATTCCTCACATAATTCATTATCTGTGAGAAAACCATAGGGATTGTGATTTGCTTCTATGTAGTCAACTTCTATTTGGACCTCATATGATGCTGGAATGTCTCTAGTCAGTAATTCCATAAAATAAGTAAAAAGAACTAGATATGATATCAATTCCAAGGCACAAACGTAGAATGACATGATTTGATATGTTATTCCTCTAAATATATTTAAGACTACCCACAAGGTATACCATCATTACTAACTTTAGAGTTAAAAAGTATTAAAAGGATATTCTTCTGTCATTCATCTATCTCTTTTCTCAATCTATAATATAATATAATCAAGATTTAAAGTACTACCATATTTGGGTATTTTTTTATATTTAAGTTCAGATGGAGTAGGTCCTAACGATGTGACCTAGTAGATGGTTCAATTTTCGTTGTTCCTATTGCTTGTATATTTTTGATTATTTGGTTTATATAAGTATCATTATCATCATCTTCAAAAGTGCTTTCAGAGGAGATGTTATTGGAGAGGGGGATTTCTGTAGTCCATCTAAGAGCGGCCGAACTAGGTCCATCAGGACCAAACGAGGCCCAACTCATCTAAGTGACAGTCCCGCAGGGCCCACTTAGCATCAAAGCCCAATAAAATCACTCGGGATCAAGCCCTTCCTCGGTGGCCATTAGGCTCGGAAGGCCCGAGCATCGGTCCGGTCGGAGGAAGACCCAAGCCCAACCTATCCCTCTCACCGGGATAATGGCTAGCGCTCCGCGCCCACTCTGGTCGAGCCTCATCCGAGCTATGCCTATCGCCCGGACAGGGTTGGCACTCTTCATGCTTGGATCGAGCGACGATTGCTTATCCACGCTGCCGTTGAGAGCCCTTTATGAGCAGGAGTTCACAAAGATATGGGACCCACGACTCCTCAAGTGATGCGGGACGAGACCACGGACACGACAGGCTCGCGATCGTCCCTTAACGAGGGAAGCGTCAGATGTGCGCGGTTGAGAAACCGGCAAGAGCTAGGGTGGTCGGCTCGCACTTTCGTGCCCGGATCGGGTCACGGGACGGTCACGCTCTCTCTCTTAGCAGCGGTGAATGATAATATAGCGAGCTAATGGACCTAAAGCATGCTCTCTAGCAGCGGCATAAACAAGTATATATGAAAATAAGCAAATGCCGAGTGTAGGGAGCGAGAACGATATCTCCACGCGCTCGGCGTGGGGAAGACGGACCCGGCCGAAAACTCGTACTCCCGGGAAACTTAACACACAATAATTACAGCAATGGGAACATGTCCACTCCACACAGGGAGGTAAAGGGCTATACAAATGGGCCCGGGAGGGCCGAATTCGGGTTGACGGGCAGCTTCGGGTGTTGATTCGGCTACACGCGTGTTCACGACCGTGGGGCCCACGTGCTGTCCGGAGGGGCCGTGTGGGACCCGGTGGTACCGC
This sequence comes from Amorphophallus konjac, assembly GCA_022559845.1. Taxonomy (NCBI): domain Eukaryota; kingdom Viridiplantae; phylum Streptophyta; class Magnoliopsida; order Alismatales; family Araceae; genus Amorphophallus; species Amorphophallus konjac. The sequence goes on from CM040121.1 coordinate 531,913,103, forward strand.
TGTAGTGGAGACACTTGGAGAAGTGCTCCCCGGGCTGGCGGCACGCTAGTTCGCCGGCCGGAGGCCGGGCGGCTCCGTTCGGCACCGGTCGGAAAAATCGATCGAAAATCTGCCGGTTCTGTATTTCAGCGCGCTCTCCGGCGGGAACGGACGCTGCGATCAGCACCGGTGTCGGAATGCGACGAGATCAGAGCCGTTGGAAAGCTGCTTCGACGTACTACAATCTAGTGGCCTTCAAAAAAATTCAACAGATTTGTACTTTGTGTTGGCGAATTTTATATGCTGCTGTTGTACAGTAACCGAAGACTCAGATCTGCAAAGAACTTTCCTGTTGATTGCCTTTGACCGTGAAGTAGATGTCCGAATTTGAAGATGTGTACTTCAGAAAGGTTGTAGGAAATTGAACATGGAAATCAGGACTATTTTTGGATCTGGATTTGGAGATGGTGGTGATTTGTTATGATTTTGGAAGTGGAGAGTGGTCGGATCTGGGATCTGACTAAAAATACTGTATCATAAGAAGCACACGAATTTCTAAAAATAGATAGAAGGCTGATAAGAAATTAAGAAAATTTATGGAGGTAGGGGGTGATGGACAGAACTCCCAGTAAAATTGGGAGGGTTTGGATAAATCAAAAAGATGGTCAGAGGGGGAGAACTCAGAGGTTCTGTCACTGTAGACAGAAACCTGGCAGATCTGGGAATGATTAAAGACCGAAAATGTAAAAATAACAAACGATGGATTTTGAACCTGGAATTTTTTTTGGAGGAGGGCCTAGAAGGTAGGAACACATCATAAAAATTCAATCCACGAAGAGGCCGTGGCTGATAGCAGGATTTTCGTGAAGACACCTCTGTCCAGCAGGACAGAAAACCGAAGACGATTCCGTGGTGGCTCGAAGGCGGCACGAACGGCGGCGGCGGCACAGATGATCACCGGAGGTGAAGAGGGGATGATAGAAGATGAAATCACTCTAGAACTGGAGGTTGGAGGAGAGGAACCAGAGGGAGAGAGGAGGGGCTCAAGAACACTCTTGATTTTCCAACAATTTTCTCTTCATTTCTTCATTAATCTCTAATGACACTATACATAGGCTTATATAGAAAATGGCAAGGGGTGGGGGGCTGGGAATTTCATGGGAAATAAGTCATTTTCTTCCCCCATGTGGTCAAAACTCAAAATAAATTACATATGAATGGAGCACTCATTTGACTAGGTAGGTAAGGTAGGTGGCCAACCTTTGAAATTTTAACCCCTTTGTCTCCCATGTGGTCAATTAGCATTCAAACCTTCTAGATGGCCACCTAGGATGGTTGACCAGCCCCACATGGATGAGGTGGACCAATGGGGAAGGGGAGGGGGCCCCCTAGCTGGACCTACTACACATTTGCAAAAAAACCCACATAATCTATGGGAATGACTCATTGGCTTATAACGCCTTACATTTGCGTACATACTTTCCCAAGGATATAAACACAAACTAAAAGGACATAAATGCAAAAGAAAAAGTACATGCTCGGCGTCGATTCCCATCAACTCTCCTCGGGTGGGAGGAACTCGACCCTGTCGAGTAGGGGTAGGGATGCTCGAGTACTCCGGCGGATCCGTCACCGTGCCAAGTAACGCGGGTACGCTCCACTCCAAGTGATCGTCACCTGCTCATTCCATATATACTCGATATGCACAGACTGCTATGGGCTAAAGGTGGACACTCCGGGTGGGGCACTCTCAAAAGGGAAGGGAGCAGCTTGAAGACTCACTAGGAATCACCGCTGAGTCCCTGTAGGTGACTGATCCGGGTAGATGTAGAACCGATCACATACTCATCAAGTGAGTCCAATCGCCTATTACTCATAAGAGAACGACAACGAGCTTGCACAAGACACATGCAGACAGACATACCACACAAAGAAAAAGCACACCGACTCATCTATGACCCTAGACATACCTAATGTTAGTCCGACCCGTACATGGGTGACGGCGGACCAGGACACCCGAATGTGTGCCATGCATGCATTTGACGTAACCGGAGGTTGACGTCATGGGGAACTCCTAGACATACTACGATGCACCAATCATGGACATTGGGCTTGGATGCGGGAAGTCCGGGAGGTGCAAGTGGTTTAGAGGGATCGGGGAAACTAAAGTCTTCCTTACCCCCGAATGATGGTTCGGACCTATGGCTATGTGGAGTTTGCTTGGCCCGAGTGGAAAAGGTGGGATAGTGAACTCCGCGGAAGAAGGGTAGTGAGTATGAAAACTCGGGAGGTTCACTAGTGAAGGGGTCAAAAGGGTCGAAGAAGGTGTGACCCCATGAAGTGGGTTCCAACATGACATGGTCCCAAGTTTGGAATTCATAGTCACCGTCATACATTATGATCGGTGGGACGACGGACATGTGTAGAAAATAGGATTCCTCCCTTGGGCAAAAGGGAACGAAGTCGACTCGGCCGGCATCGGGAGGAATAGAAGAATCTCCGTGGTGACACACCCCATGGTGCACTCGGAGGTAATGGTCCGAAGGCCGGATGGGTGAAGCTAAGACTAGCGGGTTGGTCAAAGCCTCGGGCCAGTAGGTGCGTCAACTTCCATTGCGTGTCTAATCCCATAATAAGGTCATCCAATGTATCAATATGGTGACTAGACCGAAAGGTAGTGTGGAAGGAGTTGACGGGCACTATAGGTAAGGTGGGGTCCATAGAAGGGTAAGGACGTGGGACCAAGCCATCTTGAGCCAACTAAGAAGCGGCTCGGCTATGAAAAGCGTACCCGTCAGAAACACGGGTGGCTCGGGCTTGGGTGGTTCCAAATGAGAAGGTTCCGAAGCAAGTTCGGAAAGAAAGGGTGGTGAGCATGGGTCCGTAGGCGGAGTGGCCTGATACGAGCGGACGAGTGGTGACACGGAGATGATCGGCCGAAGGATGTCGGGAAAGACGAACTTGCCGGGTAGGTGAGGTGGATATAAGGTGCAGGTCCTCGTATCCCGGTTAAAGATCGCTCTCCTCTCTTCCAACCAAGGTCGCCCGAGCATAATGTATGGGCCTGTGGGCGTACCAAGGTTGCACCATGCACCATCACAGTAAAGAGTGGAGCCAATCATCCTTTCAAACTCGACAAAAGCAAAATCCCCATCGCGGATAATCTTACCCACCTTGGAGAGGGACTCCACGATATCAAGAGACACCCAATTATCTAAATCATTATGAGCGAAATGGAGTCTCGTCGTGGACCCATTGGGTAGAGTAGCTTTAGTAACGAGATGAGTGAAAGCTAATGGTCAGGCCATGAAGGCATTGGATTGGGCCACAAAGGATGTCCCTTTGGACGCATGATCTTGGGGAACGGCCATGGGTAGCGAACATGGACATGCATGCACACTGAGACAAGACACTATACCGACTAATGCAAAGGTTGGGATGCATGCATACTAAGGACAAGACACCAAGACTCGGTACGGGGCGGAGTTAATCGATCCGAAGATCACTCGCGCAAGTGTGCGGCCTTCCCGATAGGCGTAGCCTAACGTTCGGACAACACCTTTTGATATACCGAGTAAAGGGATGTAAATGTGACCCAAAAGACACTTTTTTTTGTTTTAAAACAATGATGGCCCTAAACACGACTTAGACAATGACTAATGACTAGACGTAAATGACACTTTTTTTTTGTTAGACACCCTAGACTCAACTTGCTATGATACCAAATTGATGCGGGACGAGACCACGGACACGACAAGCTCGCGATCGTCCCTTAACGAGGGAAGCGTCAGATGTGCGCGGTTGAGAAACCGGCAAGAGCTAGGGTGGTCGGCTCGCACTTTCGTGCCCGGATCGGGTCACGGGACGGTCACGCTCTCTCTCGTAGCAGCGGTGAATGATAATATAGCGAGCTAATGGACCTAAAGTATGCTCTCTAGCAGCGGCATAAACAAGTATATATGAAAATAAGCAAATGCCGAGTGTAGGGAGCGAGAACGATACCTCCACGCGCTCGGCGTGGGGAAGACGGACCCGGCCGAAAACTCGTACTCCCGGGAAACTTAACACACAATAATTACAGCATTGGGAACATGCCCACTCCACGCAGGGAGGTAAAGGGATATACAAATGGGCCCGGGAGGACCGAATTCGGGTTGACGGGCAGCTTCGGGTGTTGATTCGGCTACACGCGTGTTCACGACCGTGGGGCCCACGTGCTGTCCGGAGGGGCCGTGTGGGACCCGGTGGTACCGCTGTAGTGGAGACACTTGGAGAAGCGCTCCCCGGGCTGGCGGCATGCTGGTTCGCCGGCCGGAGGCCGGGCGGCTCCGTTCGGCACCGGTCGGAAAAACCGATCGAAAATCTGCCGGTTCTGTATTTCAGCGCGCGCTCCGGCGGGAACGGACGCTGCGATCAGCACCGGTGTCAGAATGCGACGAGATCAGAGCCGTTGGAAAGCTGCTTCGACGCACTACAATCTGGTGGCCTTCAAAAAAATTCACCAGATTTGTACTTTGTGTTGGCGAATTTTATATGCTGCTGTTGTACAGTAACTGAAGACTCAGATCTGCAGAGAACTTTCCTGTTGATTGCCTTTGACCGTGAAGTAGATGTCCGAATTTGAAGATGTGTACTTCAGAAAGGTTGTAGGAAATTGAACATGGAAACCATGACTATTTTTGGATCTGGATTTGGAGGTGGTGGTGATTTGTTATGATTTTGGAAGTGGAGAGTGGTCGGATCTGGGATCTGACTAAAAATACTGTATCAGAAGAAGAACACGAATTTCTAAAAATAGATAGAAGGCTGATAAGAAATTAAGAAAATTTGTGGAGGTAGGGGGTGATGGACAGAACTCCCAGTAAAATTGGGAGGGTTTGGATAAATCAAAAATATGGTCGGAGGGGGAGAACTTAGAGGTTCTGTCACTGTAGATAGAAACCTGGCAGATCTGGGAATGATTAAAGACCGAAAATGTAAAAATAACAAACGATGGATTTTGGACCTGAAATTTTTTGTGGAGGAGGGCCTAGAAGGTAGGAACACATCATAAAAATTTTAATCCACGAAGAGGCCGTGGCTGATAGCAGGATTTTCGTGAAGACACCTCTATCCAGCAGGACAGAAAACCGAAGACGATTCCGTGGCGGCTCAAAGGCGGCACGAACGGCGGCGGCGGCGGCACAGATGATCACCGGAGGTGAAGAGGGGATGATAGAAGATGAAATCACTCTAGAACTGGAGGTTGGAGGAGAGGAACCAGAGGGAGAGAGGAGGGGCTCAAGAACACTCTTGATTTTCCAACAATTTTCTCTTCATTTCTTCATTAATCTCTAATGACACTATACATAGGCTTATGTAGAAAATGGAAAGGGGTGGTGGGCTGGGAATTTCGTGGAAAATAAGTCATTTTCTTCCCCCATGTGGTCAAAACTCAAAATAAATTACATATGAATGGAGCACTCATTTGACTAGGTAGGTAAGGTAGGTGGCCAACCTTTGAAATTTTAACCCCTTTGTCTCCCATGTGGTCAATTAGCATTCAAACCTTCTAGATGGCCACCTAGGATGGTTGACCAGCCCCACATGGATGAGGTGGACCAATGGGGAAGGGGAGGGGGCCCCCTAGCTGGACCTACTACACATTTGTAAAAAAAACCCACACAATCTATGGGAATGACTCATTGGCTTATAACGCCTTACATTTGCGTACATACTTTCCCAAGGATATAAACACAAACTAAAAGGACATAAATGCAAAAGAAAAAGTACATGCTCGGCGTCGATTCCCATCATCAAGGCTATAAAGATCCCACGATGAGGACTTAAAGAGCCCACGTTGAGGATGTAACTCCCGCCTGAAACTCCTCAGCTTATGGGACTCATGAGGCTAGCGCACTATTTAAACCGGAGACTCCCTCCAGCAAACGGTAAGGCCTATACACGCCTAAAACTCCCTGAGCTGGAACCACTTCACCACCTTGGTGGAGAGGGATCTCGTGCATCTCCCCACTCCTCCTTTCATAGCTTCCACCACTGCTCTACTGACTTAGGCATTGGAGGGTTTACCCCAGGGAACCACCCCTGGGCCCCTTGATCCGTTTCCCTTCCTTGCAGTTCCCTGATCGGTGATCATCTCCCCAGCTCAGGACCAGCGTGAGATCGCCCCTCTTCATCTGGCGCCGTCTGTGGGAAACGATCAAAGAGCCAGCATGGTGCGAAGAAGTACAGGGAGGAGATCCGCCGGCGATAGAGGGAAGGCCATGGTAGTGGGGGGAGAAGGCCCTTGTCAAGCCGCGCAAGACCCCCCCTCCAACACCAGCACCCCAGCCGACGAACTACCTCCGTACGCGGTGGTAGGGCAACCATCCAACGAGGGCGCTGACGATTTCCAAGCCCTCAACGTAAAACTGGATGTCCTCGTGGAACTCATGAGGACCCAGGCGGCCAGGGAAGGGAGGTCACACGCCCCTCCGGAAAGCCCTCCCCGCGGAGACGCATCCCAACACACTGTCGGAGGTCGCTTCACCCTCCGAGGGCGGCAGCTTATTCGCAATAGGTCAGGAGGACCTTCACAAGCCCCCTCTCCGGAGCAAGAGGCCTCCTCCACACCGAAACGGGGGAAACCTGGGGCATGCCGTCCGCACCCAGAGACCGAAGTCCCCAGGGAACGCCAGGACAGCCTGCCATCACGCCCCCCTAGCCCCATGGCGTAACAGCAGCCGGAGTTATCCCTCCGTCTGCGAGAGTTCGAGAGGCACTTCGCGGAGCAGGAGCGCGCCTTACGCGCCTTGCAGAAGACCTCTCCGCCAGAGGATGAGGAGAGATCCCCGTTCTCCGACTATATCTTGAAGGCAGAGGTATCTCCCAGAACCTCCATCCCGACCTTTAAGCCTTACGACGGCCAAGGCGACCCGGCCGACCACTTCGACAGCTTCGACGCCCTGATGACCCTTCACAGGGCGTCCGACGTCATCAAATGCCGACCCTTCCCGACCACCCCGGTCCAAGGCGCCCAAGCATGGTTCCGGGCCCTCGCCCCCAGATCCATCCGAGACCTCAAGCTATTTGGGCGAGTATTCTAGGAGAGTTTCACCGGCAGCGGCCCCCCGAGGTCGGTAGCGGGGCTATTGGCTCTCAAACAGGTGCAAGGGGAGAGACTCCGGGCTTACATCAACCGATTCAAATCGGAATCCCTGAGAATCCCCCGCTTGGATGTAGCCTCGGCCATAACCGCGCTGATCGGAGGCACCCGGGACGAGAACCTCCGCCGTGAACTTGTCCTCCACCCTCCCTCGACCCCTGCCGAGCTAGTGACTCTGGCCTTACGCCATGCTGAGTGCGAAGAAGTTCTCAGCGCATGCTGAGGCGCAACCGGCTCGGGTCGGGAGGGGGACAAGAAGCGAGCACCCGAGTCAAGCTCGGGCCATGGAAAGAGGCGGAACCGAGATGGGGAGCACAAAGAACCGTCCCAGAAGTACGAGCGGTACACTCCCTTAACCGCTCCAGTATACGAGATATATGAAGACATCAAAGGCTCGGGCCTCCTCCGCCAACCCGAGCCAATGAGGTCGAAAAGCCGCAATCGCAGCAAACATTGCCTATTCCACAGCGACCACGGGCATCACACCGACGATTGCCACCAGCTCCAGGATGAGATCGAGCGCCTCATCCGCCAGGGACACCTATCCCGGTTCGTGGCCGGGCATAAGGAAGACCGAGGCGCCCCAGAAGAAATTGACAACGCCCCTCGCGGGGTCCACATCAACGTCATTGCTGGAGGAGCTGCATCAGGAGAAGACAGTGGCCGAGGAAGGAAGCGTCATGCTGAGCGGGTGAGCCGAGCCATCGAGCCCCCCAAGGCCCCGCCAAGTGAGCCCCATGTCATAGTCTTCTCCGACCAAGACCTGGAAGGGTTGACCACCCCGCATGACGACGCCCTAGTCATATCGGCCACGATAAACCATTGTAACGTAGACAAGACTCTAGTTGACAATGGAAGTGCCCCTGATGTACTGTCTTATGAATGTTTCCTTAAGATGGGGGAGAATCCGTCTAAACTCCGCCCGATCCGAACCCCCCTTTGCGGGTTCAATGGCCAGGCCACTTATCCCGAGGGAGCCCTAAGCCTGCCAGTTACTCTCGACACCCCACCCAAAATCGTTACGGTTATGGTAGACTTCATAGTGATCAAGGGTATGATAGCATACAACACAATCTTCGACCGAGGAATCCTTAGCCGAATGAAAGCGGTGCCCTCTACCTATCACCAAAAGATGAAGTCCCCCACTAAAAATGGGGTGGGGGAAGTCCGGGGCAATCAGGCGATGGCCAGAAGGTGCTATAATATCTCGGTTGAAGCTACAAGGCCGGACGGGAAAAATAAGGGCCCCCGGGAAGTCGAGGAAAAATCCGCAACCTCTGAGCCTAGAGGCAAGTTGCTAACGGTTTTCCTAAACGACAACCTGACCTTAGGAGTAAAGATTGGAGCCGACCTACCATCTGAGGTTCAGCAGCAACACAAAGATTTTCTTTCCGGGTACACCCGAGTCTTTGCATGGTCTGATGACCAACTCCCCGGGATACCGGGAGAGACGGTAATGCATAAATTCAACCTTGACCCGACCATGAAGCCCGTACAACAATGCAGAAGGAAGCACGCGCCAGAGAAGTATGCGATCATCAAGGAGCAAGTCACCAAGGGACAAAAGACTGGTCTTTTTAGATCGGTCATATACCCGACGTGGCTGGCTAACGTCGTCCTGGTGCCAAAAGCTTCAGGAAAGTGGCGAATGTGCGTGGACTTCACCGACTTAAACAAAGCCACACCAAAGGACTGCTATCCATTGCCGAGCATCGACCAACTGGTTGATTCAACCTCGGGCAACGAGATACTTAGCTTTCTAGACGCCTATTCAGGCTACCACCAGATCAGAATGGATCCAGAAGACATCGAGAAGACCGCCTTCATCACCGACTTCGGCGTATACTGCTACACTCGGATACCTTTCGGGTTGAAGAACGCTGGGGCCACGTACCAAAGGCTGGTCAATCATATGTTCGAGGGACAGCTCGGCCGGAACGTCGAGGCCTATATCAACGACATGCTCGTCAAGACCCCCAAGGCCGAGGACCACTTCGCCGACCTAGCAGAGACCTTCGACACCCTCCTGAGGTACAATATGAAGCTCAACCCCACCAAGAGTGCCTTCGGAGTAAGATCCGGGAAATTCCTGGGCTTCTTGGTGACCCAGCGTGGGATCGAGGCTAACCCCGACAAAGTCCAGGCCATCCTGGACATGTGCCCACCCACCTGCATCAAGGATGTTCAACGCCTTACCGAGCGCATTGCCGCACTCAGCAGATTCTTGTCCCGTGCGGCCGAACGATGCCTACCCTTCTTAAAACTGTTGAGGGGACCCAAAATGGCATCTGCTACGTTGGCATGGGACGAGGAATGCCAAAGAGCTTTCGCTGAGCTTAAGGAGTTCCTGGCTTCACCCCCGGTGCTTTCCAAGCCTGTCCCAGGTGAAGCCTTGCATCTCTATCTCTCGGCAACACCATCCACAGTTAGCTCGGTCCTGGTCAGAAATGACTCGGGAGTCGAGAGACCGGTCTACTACACCAGCAAGGTGCTCAACGAAGCTGAATGAAGGTACCCGGCAACCGAAAAACTCGTGCTAACGTTGGTTACCTCAGCCAAGCACCTCCGACCCTATTTCCAAGGATTCTCTTCACTCCATCATCGGTAGCTTCGTCTTCCGGAGCGTCTTCCATGCTTCAAATTCGACGGCACAACGCTTCGTGAAGAAGGAGAGAGGGAAGACTGTCAAAGAAAATCCTAAGCGATGGAGAGGGAGAGACGCCCTTCAGACCTTTTATAGGCGAAGGGAGGTTACTTGCCTTAAATGATTCTCCCCTCGAAAACATGCTAAAGGGACTTCTCCTTACGGACGGTCACCTCAGACTCCTCGGTTCCATCCTAACGGGACACACGAAGCGGCCGAGCAGTTAAAGCATGAGAAAACAGAAAGACACCCTGTTAGATGATCGCCCAGCCATCATGCAAGATCCGCGCAAAAAGTATCGACACTTTCCAACTACTGCAGATATGCTGGCCAAACTACGGTAATGGCGGTACAAAAGAGTTAAGTCTTCATCATGATGCTACTGCCTTACGTTCTTTACACACACAAAAAAGAAGCTTTTCTTCGAAAAAAGGAAAGCATACAAGGAGAAAAAGCAAAACAGATACATTAGGCCCCTGGCCCATCCTGAGGCTCGGAAGTGGGAGGCTCGGACGGTCTGCCCCCGGCACCATCGGCGACGGCCGACCCTGGCACTGACCCCACCGGCGTGGGAAATGCCTCGGTTGAGCGCCCTCCCGAGGCATCCGGAGTTGGCGACCCCTCAGACGAAGAGTCCCCCTGGTCTCTTTCCTCCGATGTCAAACCAGAAGAACCGGAGGATGATAAATCTGAGTCATAGCATTAACCGGACGGGAAATTGATTGTCTCGGACGCCTTCTCCTTCGCGTAAGAGATGGCCCGGTCACAGCCTTGCTTGAATCCCTTGCGGATGCCCTGACGAAGTGCTGACTCATAGTAGGGGAGGGCAGCCTCCTTAAAGTCGACCCGGTAGGCCTCTGACAGTCTGTATTGCTCGAGTGCCTCCGCCCCGGCCGATTCCAACCTACCGGCGAGTTTGGCCTTCTCCCGTTCCGCCTCGGATAAACTCCGCTCGGCCTCGACCATCTGCTTCTTCGCCTCGGCCCGATCATCCTCGGCCTCCATTCGAAGACGCACGGCTTCCTCGGCTCGGTCCACCAGCTCGGCGCGCTCAGCCTCTCACCGGCCATCTAGCTCGACGCGAGCCAAACGCTCCTCCTCCAGAAGCTTGCTTTTCCTCTCAAGCGACTTGCGAGCCCGAGCCAGTTGTTTGGACATCGTCTGGGCCTCCACCTGTCTCACCCGCGCTAGCTCTTTAACTGAGGAGAGCTCCCATCGAAGCCTGTCACGCTTCTCGATGAGCTGAGCCACCTTCCTGTCCAACCCACCAAGTGTCCAGGCAAGGGTCGACCGCTCCGACTCCGAATGAGCGTAAGCTTCAACCAGAGTGGCCCCCATCTGGGCCAAGACCAAGCCGCCCTCCATAACCAGCTCGGGGGCTGCGGGCGGGGAGTGCTGCCTATCTCCCCCCTTCACCACCTTCGCAGCTATGATGCGACATACCTGATACAGAGGGCCCTGGATGCCCAGCCTCCCCATAGCCGCCGAAATAAGGGCCCCACCTCCGAGCGGCATCTCCGCCCCTCTGTATCGAGTCGCTGCTTCATCCGCCCCTCTTGCCTTGGTCGGTGGGGGCTGCGTCACTGCTCCTCACGACCCCCCGGCCTCGACCGGCTCGGCACCTGCACCGCCACCTGGAGCGTCGCCCGCCTCAAACAACGCCCCAGTCTCGGCCGTAGTCCCAGCGTCGCCCGCTTCAACTCCGGCCCCCTCGGTTCCTGTTGAGGGGAGAGCCGATCCAGCGCCACCGCCACCAGCAGAAGCGGCCCCGGCCCCCTCAGCTCCTGCTGAGGGGAGAGCCGATCCAACGCCGCCACCCCCAAAAGCGGCCCTAGCCTCCTCGGCCCCCTCTCGCTCTGCGGATGGGGGAGCCGGCCCAACAGGGTCGGCCCTATCTCGCTCGGAAGAGGGGAGAGCCGCCGAGCCAGAGTCCCTTCGACAACGAGGTCGAACCCGACCTTCTTGGCCCGATTTTTGGCCTTCACGGCATCCCGTATCATGCCCTCTATGGGATCTTTGCACTTGGACCCCCGCGGCCTGGAAGTCCCCTCCAGGGCCCTTCTCTTGCCCTTGTCTCGGGCTCGGGAGCGCCCCTCGGGATCTCGCGACTCGTCGACAGCCGAATCATCGCCGAGATCAATCACCTCCCGCTCGGCTGCATGCTCCTCCTTCACAGCCGGCCGCCTGACGTCTGCGTAGAAGAAGATATGGTCAGGAAAAGAAAATGGTCTCGTCATCCGACGAAGAAGATAATCAGTAGCATGCAAACCTATCGGATGTAGCCGCACGAGAAGGCACCGCTCGATGTTCTTCGGGGTAATCAGCTCCTCCGTGGACTGGCGATGCTTCAGCAAAATGGCCGCATAATTCTCCACATCCGAAGAAAACTCGTCCTGTCTCGGTGGGATGTTCGGATGGAAATTGGGGATTATGGGACACCTCCAAGTCTCCTCCACCGAAGAAATCCCCACCCAGAAGAACTGAGTTTTCCATCCCTTGTGCGAAGAATCCTTCGCGGCCAAGGAGACACAGCTCCTATTCCGCCACGCCTGGATGAAATAGAAGCCCTTCCCGGCTGAGGGGTGCGCCTTCAACTCGAAAAAATAATGGAAGAGGTCCTAGAAAGGAGGAACCCCGCATTGGCGACAGAGGATGCGAAAGGCGGAAAGAAGAACATAAGAGTTGGCTACCAACTGTACGGGTGCCAATCGAAAGAAATCGAGAAGCTTAAGAACAAAGGGCTCGAATGGAAGGCGGAACCCACCCTTCCACGACAGAAGGAAGGTGCATATATGGCCCGTATGAGAATCTAAGCTCGTCTCATGCGGAGTAGCCGCAGTGAAGTAAAACTTATAGGGCAGGCGAAACTGGTGCTCCAGCCTTTTCACCTCTGCCTCCCCCAGCTCGCTGCAGTTTGGAGCCGACGGTATCACCGTCGCCCTCGCCGCAGGCTCGCCCTCCCACTCTTCAACCTCCAGATGCTGATCTACCATGGAATCTGGAGAAGAACTTGAAGAGAAATGCTCCCGAGATTCTGAAGACTCTGGAGGAAGAGGAAGCTGTCAGACCGCCTCCGCAGTTATCTCCGCCAACTCTGCGAATGCCGCTGCAAGCCTCTGCTCTTCCGTCGTGTCCTCACGACGCATCAAAGAGCCCCAAAACAAGCACGAAGGAGAGCCAAACCCTAAAACGGAGGGATTCTGGAGCGACGACAAGCGCACAACGCCTATATTCCCATGCGGAAGGCGGCGCGTCGTTCTGACCTCCGAGAAAAAGGGGCCCCTTCAGTTCAAATCCGTTAGGATCATCATTATTACGGGCCCAGGTGACCACGACACGTGGCTTCTTAACACAGCCAGATCTCCACCCACCCGAGCCATGCTGGTCCAAAACCCTAACGGCTACTCTTCCGAGCTTACCAAAGCTCGGGAGTAGGAGGGGGACAAGTGGAGAGGGGGATTTCTGTAGCCCATCTAAGAGCGGCCGAATTAGGTCCATCAGGACCAAACGAGGCCCAACTCATCTAAGTGACAGCCCCGCAGGGCCCACTTAGCATCAAAGCCCAATAAAATCACTCGAGATCAAGTCCTTCCTCGGTGGCCATTAGGCTCGGAAGGCCCGAGCATCGGTCCGGTCGGAGGAAGACCCAAGCCCAACCTATCCCCCTCGCCGGGATAAAGGCTAGCGCTCCGCGCCCACTCCGGTCGAGCCTCATCCGAGCTATGCCTATCACCCGGACAGGGTTGGCACTCTTCATGCTTGGATCGAGCGACGATTGCTTATCCACGTTGCCGTTGAGAGCCCTCTATGAGCAAGAGTTCACAAAGATAAGGGACCCACGACTCCTCAAGGCTATAAAGATCCCACGATGATAATGTAAAGAGCCCACGTTGAGGACGTAACTCCCGCCTGAAACTCCTCAGCTTACGGGACTCATGAGACTAGCGCACTATTTAAACTGGGGACTCCCTCCAGCAAACGGTAAGGCCTATACATGCCTAAAACTCCCTGAGCAGGAACCACTTCACGACCTTGGTGGAGAGGGATCTCGTGCATCTCCCCACTCCTCCTTTCATAGCTTCCACCACTGCTCTACTAACTTAGGCATCAGAAGGTTTACCCCAGGGAACCACCCCTGGGCCCCCTGATCCGTTTCCCTTCCTTGTAGTTCCCTGATCGGTGATCATCTCTCCAGCTCAGGACCAGCGCGAGATCACCCCTCTTCAGTTATCATACTCTACTAAAAAGATGTCCACAATATAGGATTGTTCTCTATCTAATTCTACTATGACTTGTACATATTCTTCAAAGGGATCTTCAAGATCATATTGTTATAGACTAGCTATGATATCATCATCTGTCTAGTCAAATTTATATGAGTTTATAAATTTTTGTTGCTCGTTGTTTAAATGTTCTATCTGGGTACTTAGTTGTTGATCAAGTTTATCATATAATTCAGAATTATAGGGTTCTTCATAAGTTGTAAAGATTTTATGTTCTAATGTCATATTTATTAGGCTAATTTTTACTGGTTCTCCTTCTTCTTCTTCATCATTGAGTTTTTATTGGCTAGTGGTCATTCTATAATCACTATAATGCATATTATTTCTTCCTTCAGAATCTATAAATATGCTACTTCTATAGGGAGTTTCTAAAACTTGTGTTTTTTTAGATTGACTAATTCCCAAGTAATAACTTTTTCTATTGGTAGTTTTTAACCTACGGTCATTTGACTAAAATTGATTTGGAAGCTGTTCATATGTTCTGTTGTTTCTAATGTAAATTTAATATTATGGTCATCATGTCTTCGACCAATGAAGTCTATGAGTATTGCTAACTTTTTGCTGTCAGGATTCATTTTAATTTTTTGTGTATTTATTACTATTTTCAAATGGTCAAGGAGTTCAGAACTTATAATGGTATACTTTGAGATAGAACCTATTACTGCATATTCTGAATTTAGATTAGTTCCTGCCATTGCTAATTATGCTTGTTCATGAGTTGTAAATCAGTCATCATAAATATAGGTATGAACTGAGGCTCTTATACCTTGTCTTGTTAAGAAAATTAAACCAACGGCTATTACTCTTATGTGCATATATTTGAACTCATTTAGTCTCTTTTTAAATTGATGACCGATATTGTCTAGACTACTAATAAAATGATGTGTTATACTTCTATAGATGTTAAAATTAAATTGTAAAAGAGTGGTTTTATAAGGTGTAGAGGTGAGAAAATGGTCTCTCGAACCCCGTATCACACTTTTAATATTTATTTGTTGGGAAAGATCGTCCGATCACCCGTGGAATCCTACAACCACCAGAGAAATGGAGTCAGAAAGAGCCCTGGGCGTTATCCCAGGGGACAACTCTCCGATGCTTAAGTCAGAACTTTATTATGAGGGGATCAAAGGAGGACGGAGTAGAGAGAGGAGGATGAGAGTCGATTTATCAAGCCTAGAGTGATGGTCGGGCTTCCGAAGGAGTGCTCGTCACGTTCAGCGGATGCTCGAAGAGTGCTCGCTAAGCCGAAGGAGTGCTTGGAAGCGGACCGGGGATTCTCCACTAGAGTGGGCGCTATCAGCCTATCGCAATGCGTAGAGGAATCTGTCTCACTGTGTGTTTCTGTCTCTCTATGTGCGTGTCCCCCTCCATCCCTGGAGGGAGGTCTATTTGTAGGGGTTATCTTGGCGGTGGAGGCCTATCCCTTAGTAGGGAAGGACGTGAGTCGTGGGGTAACGTCTCCCCACGATTGTGGGGAGTTTCCTGTTAGGCTTCTGTTCCTCCGAAGTTGAGCGGCCTTTAGGCAAATCTTACAGCACCCGTGGAGCGTACTCGCCTTTATTGGAGTCAAGGTCGATGATGGCAGGAGTAACGTTCGATCGCCGGAGGGTCATCTAACGTCCGATATGCCTAGGTTGATGCCCATCGTGGGTTGGCAAATCCGATGGCCTGTCCTATTGGGTCGCTTGTCGTGGGCCGTGGCTGTCGGGGGTGTAGACACGCCATTTTTGTCATTACCGTGAGTAAATCTCATATTACACTATAATGTCCCAAAGTGTCTCGCACATTTAAGTTGTTTGAGTGATTTCCTATTTTTATGGTATTTTTCTTAATTTTTAAAAATTTTTCAAAAAAAAAGTCTTAAACGCGGCGGCCTTGGGTGACGCCTTCTATTAAAGACATCAGCCACCCAAGACGCCTTCTTACACCCACGTGTAAGCGTGCCATCGGTGCCAGCCACGTCGTTCAGTAACAAATCTAAAATATGAAAACATCTTGTTGACCAGACGCGGTCTTTAAAAGACAAGGTTAGGTGCCAAAACTACTCGCTTTCAATGCTGTCATTGACTTTCGACGCCGTATTTATGGACAGGTATGGACGCGTCCAGGACAAGGGACGGCTTTAAAGAAAGCATATAGGGTAGTGGACACGTGTTGGGCATGTGAAGGATTAAAGAGGCATGGGCATCAAAATTTATGAAAAAAATAAATTCCTTGGCCCATCTTGGTCCATCCCCTCACCCCTACAAAATCACCTCCCCCTCTCCCTCAAAAGAAAAAAAAAGATCCCTCTTCTTTCTCCCTGCAAACACACACCCCGTAGTCTCTCTCTCTCTCACCCATTCTATCTCCCTCTCTCCCTCTTTCTTCTCTCTTTCTCTCTCCCTCTCCCTCTCTCTTTCTAAACGTACTCACCTACACCACCAGCCCACCCTAGACCCCTGGCATTTTTCTCCTCTTTCTACTTCTATTCTCCTTTGGCTCTAGTTATAAAAGTTGTTCATTTTTTCATGCGCTACAATTTCTTCTTCTTCCTTATTAGTTAATTCTACTCTATTTTTAAGTTATTTGCCATTTTCCAGCTGTCTACACTGTTCATCTGTGAACCAACGTTTCCTCTGTTCTTTTCCCTATTTCTTATTCTTATGCTCTTCTTCTCATCCTGCTCCTTTTATGAAAGTTTTTCATTTTTCGTGCTCTACAATTTTTTCTTCTTCATCATCCTCTAATTCTTTCTAATTTTTAAGTTATTATATACTTTTCAACGTTCTATTTTCTTCTTTTACTGTTCACCCGCACCCAAATCACGCCCTCCGTTCTTCCTCTATTATCTCCTATCTATGTTACTTTTCTCCCTCTACTCCTTTTAAAAAAGTTCTTCTTCTTCTCATGCTCTTCAACTTCTTCTTTCTCATCTTCAAAATCTTCTTGGTTTTCAAGTTGTTCTAGATTTAATCACGTGCTATTTTCAACTTTAATCTTTACTATTTTTAACCTTCATCTTCCATCATTCTCTACCCATTTCTTCTCAACTCCCTTTGGCGGAGACTCTCTTGTGGTCTTCTCAAGGCAGTGTCCACGGCGAGGCGGGGCGATCTACTTACTGTCAAACCCCACGGAGAGTAATTTCTCGCGGCGGTTCCATTTACGTTATTTCCATTTCTGTCATTTCCATTCCTGTCAAACCCCGCGGAGAGTAACTTCTCGCGGCGGTTCCATTTACGTTATTTTCATTTCTGTCATTTCTATTTTTGTCGGACCTCGCGGAGAATAACTTCTCGCGGCGGTTCCATTTACGTCATTTTCATTTCTGTCATTTCTATTCCTGTCTAACCTTGCGGAGAGTAACTTCTCGCGGCGGTTCCATTTATGTCATTTTCATTTCTGTCATTTCTATTTCTATCAAACCTCGCGGAGAGTAACTTCTCGCGGTGGTTCCATTTACTTATTTTTCATTACTGTCAAACCCCGCGGAGGGTAATTTTTTGCAGCAATTCCCCTCCCCATTTCAATTCCAGTTCAAACCCGCAGAAAGTAACATCCCGTTGCGGCCTCTTATTGCACTATTTCCATTCCGTGTGTTTCCACGTTTCAACCCCGCGGAGGGCAGCTCTTTTCGAGGGTCTTTCTCCTCGTTTCCGTGCGCCGCGCGTTTCTCCGTTGTCTCCTTTCACGTGACGTCGTTTACAGGGGGCCCGTCATGCGCGTTACGGACCTTGGGCCAACGCGAGCCTGACGTCAATGGGCCGTACATGGGCCATGTCAATTTTACCCTCCTCATAAGGGTTTATTTCTTATTTTATTTTCTTATTAGACTGAGTTTCTACATATTGTTTTGTATCTGTAGGGTCTTCAAGGATTTCTCTAGTTCTAATAATGTTTTGTTGTTTGAATAATGACATAGCAATCAATTATTTTTTAGTTTCTTTAATAATAAATTTAATAGGTTAATGGACACGTATATGTTCTAATTGACAACTCTATGCTCTATTGAAATATAAATAATATAAAAGTTAAATTCGATATCATTAATCTAGATCATACTATGACAATAACAAACATAAAATTAACTCTTCAAGATTTAGAAGATTTTATAATGTATAAAACAAAACTCACTATACTTCATGTTATTAGAGAATCTTTTAGTCGTCATAAATCTACAACATTCATAGTCTGCAAACACATTGAAGAAAAAAGAGGTGAATCTCACATGTTAATTATAAAAGACTTAATGATAACACTAGAGATAACATACAGTTACTAAATTCTTGATAAAGAAGTCATATTTTCTAGAATTGAGAAATGTCATATCTTTAGTCAATTTGATTGTAAAAATAATTTTTGGCTAATACAAATGGACGAAGATAGCATAGAATGGACAACTTTTTCTACTCCCATAGGACACTATGAATAGCTTGTTTACCATTAACACTTAAAGAATGCACCTACTATATTTCAGAGAAAAATTGATCGCATCTTTCATGATTGTCGAGCTTTTTGCCATGTATATATTGATGATATCTTAATTTGTCTACAAATTTTGAATATTATAGGAAACATTTACAAATTATATTTCTCAAATTTCATGATAACGATATTATTATGAACGAGAAAAAGATGATTTTAGTAGTAGAAGAAATCAAAATTTGAAGATTAGACCTCAAAAAAGGATAAATTTGAGTGGATAGGGCTCCACTATTATAGTCATATCTAATTTTATTTTATTTGTTATGAGACTATGATAACGTGAACATGGTCAAGATCGTAATCATAGACTCTAATACTATATTAGAGTTTATTAGATTGACCATCCAACTCAAAACCTTAAAATATTGAGAGGGGGAGTGATCTATTATTATAATTGAGGAGGGAAAAATTTGACAGGCCCAGCATGGTCCAATATCGCCAGGCCCAACGTGGCCCGGTTCGGTCGAGTCTGCGAAGGACCGCTAGCCCACATGTGAAATTATTGCGCGCGCAGGATCCAGATGTCGTAAAACTCGCTAACAGATGAGCGTTGCCACCGTCATCACATGGCTTTCCCCAACATGGACTGGGTTACACTCACGTTGTCGAGATTCTTGCCACGAAGCTTCCTTTCCAAAAACGGACAAGCGCACAACAGACAACTCCCACCATCAAGGAAACTTCACTCCGCAATCTACGTCATTTCCTAGCCGAGGAACAGCCAGCACCACCGAGGGCTATATAGATAGGTCCTCACTAGACCCAAAAGGGAGGGAGGAACACCGAAAGAGGTATCCCGATAGGCATAGTCTTGCAAAGACACACACACACACACACACACACACACACACACACACACACACACACACACACACACAGAGAGAGAGAGAGAGAGAGAGAGAGAGAGAGAGAGAGAGAGAGAGAGAGAGAGAGAGAGAGAGAGAGAGAGAGAGAGAGAGAGAGAGAGAGAGAGAGAGAGAGAGAGAGAGAGAGAGAGAGAGAGAGAGATCTTCGTGCTATTTGAGCTCTACGTCAAGGAGGAAGGAGGAGGGACTGCGACACAGCTACACAGAGAGAGACACATAGAGAGAGTAAGGAGCCTGCTCATGCCAACAGAGCCCCACCCCATGGATGATAGAGGAGCTCTCTGGCAGAAGGAATCTCCACCGGGAGAGTAGGGTCTGGGAGGTCCCTTTGTGGTTCTTCTCCCCCTACCTCTCTGAGCACTCCCCAGAAGTACTCTCTAGGCTGATCAAGTGCTCTCTAGGCCTACCGAGCACTCCCTAGAAGTGCTCTCCAGGCCTACCGAGCACTCCCTAGAAGTGCTCTCTAAGGTGATCAAGTGCTCTCCAGGCCTACCGAACACTCCCCAGAAGTGCTCTCCAGACCTACCAAGTGCCCTCCAAGCCTTCTGAGCACTCCCCAGAAGTGCTCTCCAAGTCTACCGAGCGCTCCTTAGAAGTGCTCTCCGAGCATCCTCTTAGCATTCTCTCCGAGCAAGGCGCAAAGGCTGAGTAATCTCAGACTTCTCCGAGCACTCTCTAAGCATCCTCTCTGGACCGGATACAGGCTCTCAACTCTCCTCCTCTCTTCTTCCCAGTCCAGTCAGTTCTCCATTTATTCCTTAGGACAGTTCTGACTTAAGCATCGGAGGGTTATCCCCTGGAGTCATACCCAAGACTCCTTCTAACGTCGTTTCTCTAGTGCTTGCAGATTTTCTTGTTGGATACGGACTGAATAGATCTAGAGGGGGGGTGAATAGATCTTTCCCCCTTTTTGATAATTTACTAACTATCGTCCAGATGAGCTACTGGTAATTAATGAATTATAGAACTAATGCGGATAGTGAAGATGCAAGCATACGTATAGGAAATCAAACACACACAAGCACACCACAAGAGAGGATTTTTAAGGTGGTTCAGTCTCTTCCTGAGACTTACATCCACCCCTTGCTTAACTCAAGCAAGGCTTCACTATGAGAATCTCTGATCTCAACCAAAAACACAGCTGACACACAGCTTGTACCTGCTGACACACAGCTTGACTCTGCTGCCTCACAGCTTGACAATAATTGTAATCAGAAATGAAAAGATGATAAGAACAGGTGATGAAAGACAGGACTGAATATTGGCGTATGTAGAAGAATATGTATTCAGCCTGGAACTTGATCACGCTTATGAAGAAGCCTAGACTCCCTGTTGATCTTCCAGTCAGTTGCCTTCGATTGTTCTGCTGCTGGAGATCGCACAGTCTTGAGCTAAGTCTTCCTTCTGCAGCAACGAGATCGCCTTTAACCTTTCTGCAGATTTTTGATTGATGGAGAGCTCCTTCTTCCTCTTCTGTGTATATCTTCCTTGGCTTCTATTTCGTGCTCTCTCTCTGCTCCCTTGTTCGTGATGTATGTACTTTTCGTTTTTCATACAGCCCTTTTATCAAGAGTAAAACTCTTCCCGCTCAATTTTCAGATCGAGCGCCAATCTGCTAGAAAACAGGGATCTGTTTAAATCCAATCGTTAGAACGAGTTTGACCACTTCTAAGCAAGATTGTTTCCTTGATTCCCGTGCGGAATCTTATCTCCTGAGCAGCCCAACAACCTGCAACAACCATTTGCAGGTTTTAAGGAACCAAAACAGAATTCGGTTAGAGTTCGGTTTTGGACGATATATAAACCTGTGGTCGACCATGACCCTGTCGCTGGTCGACAATGGGCAGTCCCCAGACGGCCGGTTCTTCTGGCTGAAACTCACGTCGCCCGTTGGTCGACCACAGCCTGGTCGCTGGTCGACAGGGGGCAGTTTCCAGATGGCCAGCAGTTCTGCCTGTTGCTTCTGTCTTTTCTGTGGTCGACCAGAGGCGGGGCTTTGGTCGACAGCCAAGGTGCTTCCAGAAGACAGATGATCTGATTCTTTTCTGGTTGAGTTCGTTGGTCGACCATAACTTCTTCAGTGGTCGACAGACAGTCTTTCACGCTTATACTGATTTGTTGATACCACTTGGATTTCAGTGAACCTGAAATTTGTTTAACTTATAAGATTTGACTTGAAGTTCCAAATGTATATAAAAGCATATTTGTCATCATCAAATAGGCATTAATTCAATGCACTATCTTTACACAAATAACCAAACCATTTGCTTTAAGAAACAAGATAGAACTTAGATTAGTCAAACATATCCTATTGTCATCATCAAAACCAAGGGATGCACAACATTCTCCCCCTTTTTGATGATGACAACCATGAGTCATTGTGACAAACAACAGATTATGAAATTCATTTGATATTGCATGCAAGGCTATCATAGCACAGATTTCATTCAGACAATTCGTTTGATGTGGCTTTCAAAAACAATAGCACTAATTACATGAGAGACTCAAAAAAGGATAAAGACACTGAGGACACGAAGACAAAGTAAACTTGACATCTAGACACATATCTATCTAGACACACATCTAGGCACACAATGACACATAAGCTTCTCTCTCCCCCTTTGTCAACAGCAAAAAGTGGATCATTTAAACAATCCTTCTGAGGAGGATGAGGAGGTCTCTGGCTTCACGTTCTCTTCCATGCGATCCAGCTTGTCAACAATGTGGGCATAGGAGAGCCTGAGCTTCTGGATCTCTGAGATAGTATCCTTGTGATACTTCTCATTCTGTTGGGTTGTGATCTCGATACGGATTCCCATCTGATCGGAAACTTCACCGAGAGTCCTTACTAGTCTGTTGAACCGAGAACTAGCCTGGTCAGAGTGTTCCTTCTGCTTGATGAACCTGGCCTCCATCTGTTGTTCCAGCCGTTGGACTTTCTGCTCCAAGCGTCCAGTGGCAGCATTGACATTCTCTTGAAATGATTGGAGTTGGGTGGTGAGAGAAGATAACTGAGATGCCATCTGGAGGAGCACTCCATGAGATTCAGGGTGGAAGGGAAATGCTGGTGGTGGAGCAGAAGTAGAGGGAATGGAGGTAGGTGGTACTTGTGTGGGTTGAGCAGAATGTGATGGAGCTTGGGAGGTTGGAGCTTGGGTAGGTGGAGCAGATGGGGATTGAGCTGGAGGGGCAGCAGTGCCTGGCTGCCAGAGTACTAGTGAAAGGGACGATGGTGGATGGGCAGCAGTGGTGGTAGTAGGTGTAGCTTGAGGCACCATTGGTGACGGTGTGACAGCAGGGCTAACCTGTATAGGTGAATGAGGTGGAGAAGAGGGTGGCACTGGATCCTTTGCTTTGCCCTTGGAAGGGAGAGTGCGCTGAACATGGTCTCCGACCTTCTTAAATCCCAAGAATGTGGTCACGAAGTGAAAATTGTAGACGTGCCATTTGGGAATGTCAATGCTTGGGCTGTGAGGAGAAGGTATGTTGGCTGCTTTCAGAATGGAAGTGATATGGGCAGCAAAAGGAAGAGAATTCAGGGGATAATGTAGGATGCTTCGGAGGGAGTTCAAAAGGAGTGTGGTTAGGCGAATAGGCTGGCGAGTGATGAGGCCATGGAGTATAAACAGATGGAGGCGACTCACTTGATCTCTGGCGCCTCCTCGAGGTTGTATGATGGTGGTGATGATGTGGTGAAGCAAACGATGAAGAGGAGGGAAGGTATTAGCATTGAGGTACTTGGGAAGGACCTCAGGGGCTGGCTTGCCAGTGACCACTGCATGTGCTTCTCGGAAGTCGAAGTCCTCATGGTTGAAAATAGCTCCAATTCTGGGAGTCTTCAGCGTCATGTGGAGAAGCTTGACGTCGAGTCTGATGACTTTCCCTTGAACTACGGTGTAGAGCTGACTGTCCACGACTTGCAGGTTGTGGTAGAATTCTTGCACAAGCTGGGGAGAGTACGAATTGTGCACTGAAACGAACGTAGTCCACTCTTGAGCTTCAAAAATTGGCAGTAGATCTGGAACATCTCCATCAGCTTGTCATCGGAGAAGTCGACGATCCTTGGTTGCAGAACTGTCCGTGGCTTGAGAGCTCCAGAAACGGGATGCACTGCGGGTTCCTCTGAAGCTGCTGATTGCCTCCCTGGACCAGGTGCATCAGCCGTGGTCGACCTGTGAGGGGCCGATGGCGAACCCTGCGCGGCCCGCGACTTGGATCGCTTGGACGGCATCGAAGCTGCGGCAGGGGCCTGATCTCTTCTACGCTTAGAGGAAATTAGAGCGCGCTTGGGAGACATTGTGAAGGGAAGCGAGGTAGAGGCGAGAGAGAGGCGAGAAAAGAAATCTGGAGAAGATGAAGTTGTGAGAGGGCTAGAGCTGCGGATGGAAAATTTCAGGGACCCAGCCGAGACAATTTATAGGGTAGGGCATTAGGGCTGGCCCTTAATTTTTAGGGCAGTGAACCGTCGCGATGAAACAAACGAGCGGTCAGGATTTAATCAGCATAACTCATATTTTGGGAAATGGTTGAAGTGTACCCCCTTTCTTTAATAAGACATTTATGTAACCTTTCCTCCCTTTCTCAAAGACCACCTTGTGACAAATTCGAGTGGGTCTTGTGGTTCAAAGAATTTGAAAGTATTGCCCCAATAAATTGACTCCCCATCTCCACTTTCTTACTCACGGCTCCTTAAGCTTATAACATGGTTCATGAGATAATTTTACTAGCTGAACAAGCTGAACAGTGTTTTATGCCTCTATTTG
The DNA here is from genome assembly GCA_022559845.1 of Amorphophallus konjac. Classification (NCBI taxonomy): domain Eukaryota; kingdom Viridiplantae; phylum Streptophyta; class Magnoliopsida; order Alismatales; family Araceae; genus Amorphophallus; species Amorphophallus konjac. The sequence continues at coordinate 531,937,249 of CM040121.1, forward strand.
CATATAGTGCATTAGGTCAACCATTTTATCTGCCTTTGATAACCTTGGATTTTACATTTTGAAATATTGAAGAGTTGTGGTCAGGTTTATCACATGCCTTTCTACACGAGAAGACACGCTTTTTACACGCCAGTCACCCCGGCTACTTAGCATGCCTAACCATTCCACTTTTAACTGGGAACTACCTTTTATCCGTGAGGATATACGTTTATCAGACGCCAATATCCCCAGTTACTCAGTATTCCCAATTAATAATTTTGAGAGTGGCAGAGGTAGAATGAGTCTTCATGACATACATGTCTCCCACTTAATTTTTCAGCCAATTTTGCTTTGTGATAGAGAACAGTAGTTTCTCAGAACTCAGTCCATTGCTCTACCAAGAGGGCAGAATTATGGCGTATTCCATATACATTCATGCTATAGCAGCGTTTATTTTCATTGTCCAACACAGACACAGGTAGAGAAACAGTCTCATTACTAAAAACATAAGTTCTCAATAGTCTTGAGTCAGAGACATAGTTATGGTTTGAATTTATTGCAGTAGTACAGGTCAAATTCTCATTACTACACTTAACCTTTACTCTCATTGATGACTTTGGTGATTTTCTTGTAAGATATGGTTGGGTTGTTCAATGATTTATTAAGGAATGAGTTTACACTTTTTACTCCCCCTCAATTTGTGAGTCCTTGCTGAAGTTAAAAAACAATATGTTGACCACAAAGAGATATTGAGACACAAGGAATGGGAAGTGTGAACAAGGATGAGTGAGTAAAGCAAAACTGAGCTCAGAGTCCAAAAAGTTCAGAAGATTTCCCACCAAAGCCAGCAGCTTGAATAGATCCAATTTCCCTTGTTTAGGTCCATTGTCGACCATGGAGTGGCCTGTGGTCGACCTCTGTGCTGTCACAGAACCTTCCTGTTGAGCAGACTGTGTTCTGTCAAACCTGTTGTCGACCATTGGATCGCCTGTGGTCGACAGCTGCGAAGTCCCAGAGTTAACCATTTCCTGTCCTGATGCCTTGGTCGACCAGCGCCTTGTCTGTGGTTGACCATGGGAAGTAATCCGAAGATAAACCAGAGTTCCTCAGAGCTTGCTGAAGTAGCACCCAACACTATAACCTCCAAATTCAGGACTTATCTAGTACTTAAGACCTAGTTGACACAACTAAGAATAGTAGAGACAAAGACTGTACATTGATCATAAGAATATTATTATTTCAAGAATTTTCAGAGGAGATTCTACAAATTCCTAACTCCCTTCTTAGAGTTGAAAATCTGTCATTGTTAAGGGGTTTTGTGAAAATGTCTGCCAGTTGTTTTTCAGTTTCTACAAAATGAAGCATGAAATTTCCTTTGGAGACCTCATCTCTTAGAAAGTGATGACGGATCTCAATGTGTTTTGTCCTAGAGTGTTGAATGGGGTTTTTAGACAAATTAATAGCACTAGTGTTATCACAGAAAATAGGTGCACATCCAAGATCTACATTGTAGTCTTGGAGTTGATGTTTTATCCACAAAACCTGTGTACCACAGCTCCCTACTGCGACATACTCAGCCTCAGCAGTGGAGAGTGCCACAGAATGCTGTTTTTTAGAAGCCCATGATATTAAACATCCACCTAATATTTGACAATAACCACTAGTACTCTTCCTATCAATTTTGCAACCAGCATAATCAGCATCTGAATATGAAATCAAGTCTAGTTTGCAGTAAGTAGGATACCATAAACCCAATTCTTGGGTACCGGCAAGGTAACGAAAGATACGCTTGACAGCCCCTAAATGTGAATCTCTAGGGCTAGATTGATATCTAGCACACATGCATACACTGAACTGAATGTCTGGCCTAGAGGCAGTTAAATATAGTAGGGATCCGATCATACCTCTGTATTTCTTGGCATCTACCATGTTACCTTTTACATCAGCCTCCAATGTTGCATTTGTCCCCATGGGTGACTCTATTAGTTTGCAGCTCTCCATGCCAAACTTTTTCAGCATCTCCTTTATGTACTTGGATTGATTTATGAAGTAGCCTTCTCTACATTGTAGAATCTGCAATCCAAGAAAGAACTGTAAATCACCCATTAAACTCATTTCAAACTCATTGGTCATTAGATTTGCAAATTCAGTACATAATGAAGCTTCAGTGGATCCAAACACAATATCATCCACATAGATTTGCACAATTAGTATATTCTTACCTTGGGTCTTGGAGAATAATGTTTGATCAATTTTACCTCTTGTGTAGCCCTTTTTGGTGAGGAATGAACTCAGTCTGTCGTACCATGCCCTAGGAGCCTGCTTTAAACCATACAAAGCCTTATGCAGTTTGAAGACATGATTAGGAAGATCATCATTTTCAAAACCAGGGGGTTGTTCCACAAAGACTTCTTCCTTTATAATGCCATTTAGAAAGGCACTTTTTACATCCATTTGCTGCAATTTAATTCCATGGGATGCCGCAAATGCTAACAATATTCTAATGGCTTCTAACCTTGCAACTGGAGCATATGATTCTTCAAAATCGACTCCAAATTCTTGGTTATACCCCTTAGCCACCAACCGAGCCTTGTTCCTCATCACAACTCCTTCTTCATTAAGCTTATTTTTATAAACCCATTTGGTTCCAATAACAGGATGAGATGAGGGTCTGGGAACAAGTTTCCAAACCTGATTTCTTTCAAATTGATTTAGTTCTTCATGCATGGCATTTATCCAAGATTCATCTCTTAAAGCTTCCTCTACATTTTTAGGCTCAACTTGAGATACAAGGGCTAGCTGATCTAGTTCATCAACTGTTTTAAGCTGAGATCTAGTTTTCCTCGGTTCATTAATTCCTCCAATGATGTTATCTAGAGGATGATCTCTGAGAAATCTCAGATTTTCAGAATTGTTACCTGGGATGATCTCTCCTTCGGGTTGATCATTGGAATCACCTTGCTTTGGTTCTGCTTCAGTCTCCATTGGTTCCTCTTTGCCTTCCAGAAATTCCCCATCTTCATCTTTGCCTACCTGTCCAGTTTTGTCAAAGTCATTATTTTCATCAAATGTGATATGTGGGGATTCTTCAACTAGCTGATCTTTGGTGTTGTAGACTCTATAGGCTCTTGATCGGTCAGAGTATCCCAAGAATATTCCTGGGTCACTCTTTGGTTCAAATTTGTCCAATGATCTCTTGTCATTGTTATGAATAAAACACCTTACACCGAAGATCCTAAAATGAGCTAGAGATGGCTTCTTACCTTTGAACACCTCATATAGAGTTTTCGCACTAGATGGTCTTACCATTGCCCTGTTTACAATATAACATGCTGTATTGACTGCCTCAGCCCAAAATCTTCTTGGAAGATTGGCTTCAACCAACAAGGTTCTGGCCATTTCAACAAGTGTGCGATTCCTTCTCTCCACCACTCCATTTTGTTCTGGAGTCCTTGGTGAGGAAAATCTGTGGGTTATGCCCTTGTTTCTGCAGAATAAGTCAAAGTCAGAATTTTCAAACTCTCCCCCATGGTCAGATATGATTGTACACACTTTGGGCTTGCCATCCTGCTTCATTCTTTTGTAGAATTCCTGAAACTCAGAAAAAGCATCACTTTTATGAGATAGAAATATTACCCATGTGAATCTAGAGAAATCATCAACTAGTACATAACCGTACCTCTTACCACTAAGACTAGCAGTTCTTGTTGGGCCAAAAAGGTCCATGTGCACAAGTTCTAGTGGTCTAGAAGATTGACTTTCAGTTCTACCTTTGAATGATTTTCTTGTTTGCTTACCTTGGGTACATGATTCACATACTTTGACATTTTGAGCAAACGAAATTTCAGGTAAACCAGAAACCATTTTATTCTTAACCAATTTGTGCAGCACCCTGTAGCTAACATGCCCTAGCCTTCGGTGCCACAACCAAGTCAGGTCCTCCTTCTTGGCGGTGAGGCACAAGTTGGAGTGGGCTGGATCATCCAAGTCTATCATGTAGACATTATTTACTCTCTTGCCCATAAACTTAACTTTAGCCGAATTCGGTTCAAGAATTTTACAGATCTTAGAATCAAAGACTACTTGATGGCCTTTGTCGCATAGCTGACTGATGCTTAGAAGATTATATTCCAGGCCATCCACTAGCAGTACATCTTCAATGCAATTTGTAGATGTCTTACCTACCTTACCTTTCCCAATGATCTTGCCTTTGTTATTTCCTCCAAATGTCACATGTCCTCCATCTTTTGAGTTTAGCTCGGAGAATTTTGCCTTATCCCCTGTCATATGTCTTGAGCAGCCACTATCTAAGTACCACTTGTTGTGTATAGCTGCCAGACACACCTGCATCACAAGTTACACAGTAACTTTTGGACCCCAATGGTACCCGGGTCCAAGATAGCTTGTGAAATTATGAAATTGCTGCAGTAATCCTTTGGGAACCCAGATTCTGTTAGAGCAGTGTAAATTTTTATTTCTGAACTTGTTCAGATTGGGTTGCTTTTGTTCTAAAGCTTCTTTAATCTGAGTCCACCTTTGTGTATTCAAGTTTTCATTTTGTTTTACCCGAAAAAAACTGTGATTTTTGTTTGCTTGTCTGGCCATGGTCGACTTTTGGTATGTCTGTGGTCGACCATCGCGTCTCCAGAACTCAGCGTCTGTTCTGGCAGCACCTCTGGTCGACATCTGGTGTACCTGTGGTCGACCACTGCTTCTCCAGTAACCAGCGCCTGTTCTGGCAGATCCTCTGGTCGACAGATGAAGGGTCTGTTGTCGACCAGCCTGTCTCCAGACATCTTGTTTTCCAGATTTATGTCTTTTAACTTGGTTTAGTCCTTGGTTTGATTGGTGATTTCTGTGAATTTGGGTTTCTTGTTTATTATTTTGAATCTTATATTGATTGACTGTTTTCTCTTTAAAATTTCTCTCTTCCTTGGTGACATTGTTCCTTTTGGAGGAGCATTCAGCTACATCCTTTTGTTTATCTTGGTATAGATTAATCAGGGGCCTTTTTCCTTTTGAGTCAGCAATCTCAGTTGCGGTTTTTATTTGGAATTCCTTTTTAGCCGTAGGATTGTATCCTAACCCTTCTTTTTGAAAGTTTACTTTTATTCCCAAGACAGCATTTAAGTTTTCTTGACCTTGAGTCATTTTTTCCAAGGTCTCCTGTTTGTTTTTCAGGTCACTCTTAATTCTTTCTATTTCTCTTAGGAGTTGGTTGTTCTCTTCCTTGAGTGAATTGTTTCTTTCTTGACTTAACTTAGTTTCCTGTTCATATTCTTGAGTCTTTAGTTTTAACTCATCAATGTCATTTTTTAGCATTTCATTCTCTTCGGACATTCTCTTGTGGTTTTCTTCATCTAAGTCCATTTGATTCAGTTTGTTTTTCAGTGACTTGATTTCCATTTCTAGTTCAGTTTTGTTATCCATTGAATTGCTGTCTTTATTCAGTTGACTGATCTTCTTCTTCAAATGTTTATTTTCCTTTCTTATTCTTTCATAAGTATCAAGCAATTCTGAATATACTGCTTCCCAATCCGAACTAGAGAAGTCTTGAAATGGGGAACTTACCTCAAGATCACTGTTGTCTCCCTTGGCCATCAGACAGAGCTTTCCTTCTTCTTCCTCGGAAGTTGTTTCCTCTTCACTGCTCTCTTCCTCCTCACTCCAAGTGCTAATCATCGCCTTGGGTTTCTTGCCTTTCCACTTGAAGCTTGATTTCTTAGGAGCTTCTGGACATTCAGCCTTCATATGTCCAGGCTGCCTGCAATTGTAGCAAATGAGTTTGTTAGAATGAGCCTTATGTTTATCAGATTTAAACTGGGATGACTTCCTTACCATGCCCTTTGGATTTCTGAATCCTTTACCTTCCTTCCGCAGGAATTTTTTAAATTTTCTTGTAAGCATGGCTAGCTCACCAGATTCTTCACCTGAGCTAGATGAGTCATCATTGTCAGACACCTCAGAGGTGCTTGTCTTAGTCTTTAGGGCAAGTTGCTTCTTTTTCTTGCCCTCATCTTCCTTTCTCTTCAGATTGACCTCATAGGCCATCAGGGATCCTACTAACTCATCCACTGTCATTGTTGTGAGATCCTTTGAGTCCTCAATGACTGTGGCCTTGGTATGCCACATCGATGTGAGAGACCTTAAAATCTTCCTCACTAATTCCTGCTCTTTGTATGTCTTCCCTAAGCTCTTCAAGCCATTAGTCAATTGTACTAATCTGGCATACATCTCAGAAATACTTTCATCATTTTTCATCCTAAACATCTCATATTCTGAGACTAGCATATTTGCTTTTGTCTCTCTTACCTCGGAAGTACCTTCGTAGATTACCTTTAGACGATCCCACATTTCTTTGGCTGTTGCGCATTGGGAAACTCTTGAGAATTCTGTGGGGTGTAGTGAGCACTGCATCACGTTCATGGCTCCCCAGTTGACAGTTGATTTCCTGACCTGTTCTCTGGTCCAGGTTTCTTCATCTTCCGGTAGCTCAAAAGGTCCGCGGCTCACTACCCTCCACATCTCGTGGTCTTGCGCACGTAAGAACACCTGCATACGATTTTTCCAATAAGAATAATCAGTTCCATCAAAATATGGAGGTCTAGTTACAGAGTGCCCCTCAGCTATGAGGCTTTTAGAGTTCAGTCCGCCCGGTCTCTCCTGGTTGTTAGACCACATTTTTGGAGAACCTGCTCTGATACCACGTGTTGGATACGGACTGAATAGATCTAGAGGGGGGGTGAATAGATCTTTCCCCCTTTTTGATAATTTACTAACTATCGTCCAGATGAGCTACTGGTAATTAATGAATTATAGAACTAATGCGGATAGTGAAGATGCAAGCATACGTATAGGAAATCAAACACACACAAGCACACCACAAGAGAGGATTTTTAAGGTGGTTCAGTCTCTTCCTGAGACTTACATCCACCCCTTGCTTAACTCAAGCAAGGCTTCACTATGAGAATCTCTGATCTCAACCAAAAACACAGCTGACACACAGCTTGTACCTGCTGACACACAGCTTGACTCTGCTGCCTCACAGCTTGACAATAATTGTAATCAGAAATGAAAAGATGATAAGAACAGGTGATGAAAGACAGGACTGAATATTGGCGTATGTAGAAGAATAGGTATTCAGCCTGGAACTTGATCACGCTTATGAAGAAGCCTAGACTCCCTGTTGATCTTCCAGTCAGTTGCCTTCGATTGTTCTGCTGCTGGAGATCGCACAGTCTTGAGCTAAGTCTTCCTTCTGCAGCAACGAGATCGCCTTTAACATTTCTGCAGATTTTTGATTGATGGAGAGCTCCTTCTTCCTCTTCTGTGTATATCTTCCTTGGCTTCTATTTCGTGCTCTCTCTCTGCTCCCTTGTTCGTGATGTATGTACTTTTCGTTTTTCATACAGCCCTTTTATCAAGAGTAAAACTCTTCCCGCTCAATTTTCAGATCGAGCGCCAATCTGCTAGAAAACAGGGATCTGTTTAAATCCAATCGTTAGAACGAGTTTGACCACTTCTAAGCAAGATTGTTTCCTTGATTCCCGTGCGGAATCTTATCTCCTGAGCAGCCCAACAACCTGCAACAACCATTTGCAGGTTTTAAGGAACCAAAACAGAATTCGGTTAGAGTTCGGTTTTGGACGATATATAAACCCGTGGTCGACCATGACCCTGTCGCTGGTCGACAATGGGCAGTCCCCAGACGGCCGGTTCTTCTGGCTGAAACTCACGTCGCCCGTTGGTCGACCACAGCCTGGTCGCTGGTCGACAGGGGGAAGTTTCCAGATGGCCAGTAGTTCTGCCTGTTGCTTCTGTCTTTTCTGTGGTCGACCAGAGGCGGGGCTTTGGTCGACAGCCAAGGTGCTTCCAGAAGACAGATGATCTGATTCTTTTCTGGTTGAGTTCGTTGGTCGACCGTAACTTCTTCAGTGGTCGACAGATAGTCTTTCACGCTTATACTGATTTGTTGATACCACTTGGATTTCAGTGAACCTGAAATTTGTTTAACTTATAAGATTTGACTTGAAGTTCCAAATGTATATAAAAGCATATTTGTCATCATCAAATAGGCATTAATTCAATGCACTATCTTTACACAAATAACCAAACCATTTGCTTTAAGAAACAAGATAGAACTTAGATTAGTCAAACATATCCTATTGTCATCATCAAAACCAAGGGATGCACAACATTTCTCGGGTGACCGTTCGCTCTTCCCCAAACAAATGAATCTTAAGAGTGTGGTATGAGATCCGAGAGATCATTTTTCCGCCTCTACCATAATCATATCTAATTTATTTTATTTTCCCATCTGAGACTAACATTCTAACCGTGTTAAGTGAAGAGAACTCCAATACTATAATTATATCTAATTTTACTTTATTATCCCATACGAGATTATTCTAACATATCTCCATTGGACGATCCCATCACCTGAGAATACTCCTCACATATAACAATATCAGTTTCAACAGTACCAATTCCCTAAATTTGCTGCAACCCCTCTTCCAAAACAAAGGTTCTTTTTTCCCGAGAAAAATCATCAGAGATATTATTTCTTAGGAGAATGCATGGACATGAGCTCAAGTGACATATATAGACAACGTGAAAGATGTAGAAACAAGGGACAAGGTGAGTGGATTATGATCTCGGGGCTCCGACGATGGCGCAATTTTTCGATGTGTATTTCGATGGGAGCTACTAATCTCTTTTTATAGGGGCTTTTCCCTCCTCCTCCTCCCCCTCCCCTCCCGTAGCTGCCACCATATGTTGATTGGTTTTCCGTTCCTGCACGATATTTGCTTCCGTTTTAGATCTGTGAGTGATTTCTACTCCACCGACTTAGATTTGGGATTCTCGTTTATGCACTTTCGATTTCATATTCATGAGATATGTGATCTCAACTTATAGGGTATTTGGGAATATATTTTTTTAAAAACTTTTTTATCTTAAAAATTATGACATATCAATTTTCAGCCTAATTTTTAAAATTGACGAAAATAAGTCACTGTCTGTTCGACAAAAACACCATAATTTTTAAATTTTAAGTGAACTTATTTGTTCTATAGGACTACCATGGACGCATTCGCCCTTCACCGCCAGCCTGCATAGCAGGGCCTCTGTCATTTCCCCACGCTAGAAAGATGACTCCATGCCTCAGCCCACGCCGGAAACTTTCTTGCCGGGGGCGCCGACTTAGGCCGAAGCGGCTGCCGGGTGGTTGTCGTCGAGGCCGTCCATGAGCTCCCATGCGTTGATGACGGTGGTCGGAGACAAGGAGGAAAGGGGCCCTACGGGGTCTCCCTCGGCGGGCGGCGCAGGTGGGGACGCTGGGCGGTGGACAGGGAGGAGGGAGTAGCCGTAGGTGGTGAAGGTGAGGGAGATGACATGGTGGGAGTCGCCGCGCGGACGGTCCGGTGATGGACCACCACCTTGGGTGCGGCGCCGGTGGCGGAAGCGGGGGACGCGGATGGGTGGCGGGTCCCCGGGGGGCCTAGGGAGGGCGGGGGAGGGGTGGCCGGCGGGGGAGGTGGGGCAGAGGAGGCGAAGGTGGTGATGGTGGTGACAGTGGGGGAGGAAGGGGAAGCTTCGGGGCGGGAGGCATGGCAGCCCATGAAGGGGCAGGCCTGGTGAGGAGGGAGGGAAATGGGAGCACGTGTAACGACCCGAGAGTCTGATTACCGGGAAGGCCCGATAATCGGAGACTCGCACCGCCACCCACGAGTTCGAAGACTCGGAAGGGTTAAAAGGATGGTGTGGAGACTACACAAGTATCATAAATAATTACAGAAATTAAACAGTTATATAATTAAGCAGGAAATAAACTAACAGTTTACATGATACATGGTCCACAAGATAACATAAAATAACAACAGCAGTAGTCCACAACTAGTACAGAGACAAGAAAGAAAAATACAGCTACACGGGGCATACCCCGGCTCTGACCTCTGGCACTAACGCTGGGCACCCGAACCACGCTGAGCCTCAGACGCGCTCCCCTGAGGCCGCGACTCACCTGAAACACGGTGAAAACACGCAGAGAATGAGTCTCGGACCAAGACTCAGTAGGGATCACTCGAACCCTACCTCGCAACCGGAGAAACCGCTATGCTAGCAGTAAGCGAGTACCTTAAAAAGGGAAGCCCTACAATCTATAAAATACCGATCTCATGGCACGAAAACCGACACACGTGCCACGGTGGAACGATCGAAACACTGCGGTTAACACGACAAAACCCGAAGGTCAAAGTCGCACGACTGACAGTCTGTCACTTCCCACTAGAAGCACAGTCGGTAGCGTCCCCTGACATCTTACACTGCACCACAGATGAACTGCCTGATGTGGTAACTCCTACCAAAGGCACGAACACCGCACAAGTAACCACAAATGAGTGACTAGCTGGGGTCACGCTCGTCAGCGTGGGTTCAACCGCCCCCAACCACGTGTGCACACACAGACCGCGCGTCCCTAGTCTGGCCCTCTGACCGATTTTCCCCTCAGCCGGACTCCGGCTGCAAGACGTGGGGCCCGACGGAAACCGGTCTACAAACCGTCTCTAAGGGTAGCCTCTCCACCACTCCCTGGTGGGACCACACGCGTGTAAGCATGCTACAACTAGTGGAGGGTCACTACGGAGTAGACTCTCAAGTCAACGGAAAACAACGTCTGTATCCGACGACATACGGGGACCGTCCCACGTACCAGCACCGTCGCATGGTGACCACGGTCGGAAAAGAAACGGGGCTGCAAAATCACCCGAGGCAGCCTTGAGCCTGACGGTCTACTCTAGACGCGTCACAGGCTCTGACGGTCTAGGCCGGACCGTCACAGTCACCTGACGGCCCAACACAGGGGCGTCAGACACCCAGTGCAAAACAGCGTGTAACGCACCTACCCTGGTGCGTTACAGTCTGTGACGCGCCTACCCTGGTGCGTCACAAGACAAGCGAAAATATACTGTGACGCGTGCCACCCGGTGCGTCACAGACCCTGACGCACTCAGCCTGGTGCGTCACAGGCTGTAACGGACCAAGCTTGGGGCATTACGGTGTGGGAATGCGTCCACTCTAACGCACCCACACAAGGGCGTCACAAGGCTGTGACGCGCCAAGCCTGGTGCGTCACATGCCTCGACCCCCAACAGTCAAAAACCCAACGGTCAAAAGCCAACGGTCGAACGCCCCTGACGGTCCAACCCAGGTGCGTCACAGCACCTGTGGCGGTCTATCGTGGGACCGTCACAGCCCACATACCCCAATTGGCTGAACACAGGGCTGTAGGGCACCCACCTGGGCCCGTTACATAGCGTGATGGTCACTGGAAGGACCGTCACACCCGCCCGAGGGTGAAACGGCGGAAAACGCCCAAAAAAATTGACCACGTCCCCGTGCCTCCACCGGAGAGGGGGAAATCAAAGGGGAATACCCCTGGGGACCCATAGCATGCTTCTAAGCCATCAAAATGTGAAATCATGGCTCAAATTCATAGATCGAGTGAACTCTCCCCAAATCATGGAAAGCCCCAAACCCGCATGAATACCCATCTCTCGGCCTCCCCTCGGCCTACAAATCACGAGAAAGGAATGCAAGAGGCTAAGGGACGTCACCCTACCTCAAATGCACCCCGAGGCGCGCCAGATCGACCACAATCGCAAGAAATCGCTTGAAAACCCTCATTCTTCTTTGAGCTCCCACGGTTCACGAACACCCTACGATCACCTCGCCGTCGCCGTCGTCACCTCGCCGCCGCCCCACGCCGTCTGCAGTTGGAGGGGGTGCCACCGCGGTCTCGCCGGATGAAGAAGAGAGGGAGAGGGGCGTTCTCACGGTGGGGGAGAAAGGAGGAAGAAGAAGAAGAAAGAGGGTGGGGAGAGAGAGAAAAAAGGGGGGTATTTATAGAAAATCCAACAATTCTGGAAAATACCGAAAAATCAAAAATTACATTTCAGCGATCCTCAGAATGCACCGATCGCAACGGTACCACTCTCGCCTCGGTGAACGACCCGGTTCACCCGCAACGAGGTTCCGAAGGAATTACCGAAACACACACCGGGAATCGGAAAACACACGCGGAAAAGCCGCAGAACGCTCCCGGGCCTCCGAAACACCTCTGGATCGCGCCGATCCGAACATGAAAGATGTCCGAAACAAAATTTCAGACACATCGGAGTCAGACACTCCGAGAAACCAGATATGGGACCCACAAAGAAGGATCGAAAGGTCTGTGATATTATAGCCCTCCCCCCTTAAGGAATTTCATCCTCGAAACTGAGATCAACCCAAAGGGAAAGAAAAGGAAGACTCACTCAAATAGGTAAGGGAACTGCTGACGCATCTCGTCCTCACGATCCCAAGAAGCCTCACCACCAGAGTGCCGCTGCCACACCACCTTGACCAAGGGGATGACCTTGTTCCGCAGGCGCTGCTCTCGCCTATCCTCCACGTGGACTGGAAACTCTGGGAGAGAAAGATCTGGAGTCACCTCGGGCCAAACAGAATCCTCGAGCACATGAGAGTCATCGGGCATATACTTCCGCAACATCGAGACGTGGAACACGTCATGCACCGACGCCAACTCAGGGGGTAACTGCAACCGATAAGCTACCTCACCGATGCGTTCCACGATGTGGAAAGGACCAATATAGCGGGGACTCAGCTTCCCATGCCGTCCAAAACGCATCACCACCTTCATCGGAGAAACTCTCAAGAACACGCGATCGCCCACGGCGAACGCGAGAGGCTGCCGCCTACGGTCAGCATAACTCTTCTGCCGACTCTGGGCCGCCAACATGTTCTGACGAACCAGGTACACAACCTCAACACACTGCTGCACCAACTCCGGTCCCGTCAAAACGCGCTCACCAACCTCAAACCAATCCAGTGGAGTCCGACACGGATGCCCATACAACGCCTCATAAGGAGCCATGCCGATGCTCGAATGATAGCTGTTGTTGTAGGCAAACTCCACCAACGGTAGGTGATGAATCCAACTCTCCTGCCACTCTAGGCAGCAGGATCTCAGCATATCCTCCAAAGTCTGAATGGTCCTCTCTAACTGACCATCTGACTGAGGATGATACGCCGAGCTAAAAACCAAGTCCGTGCCAAGAGCTCGCTGGAAACTCCCCAAGAATCCAGAAGTGAAACGCGGATCCCGATCCGACACGATGGAGATGGGAATCCCATGCAACGGGACGATCCGCTCCACATAAAGACGAGCCAACCTGGACACGCTCTAGCTGACTTTGACCGGTAACAACCGAGTCACCTTCGTCAGCCTATCCACCAGCAACCAAATACTGTCCTGACCGCTCGGAGTCCTCGATAATCCCACCACGAAATCTGTGGTCACGTGTGTTGACAGCCGTTTTATGACCAATAAGTTGGGTCATCTCCTTGTTCACTCTATATGATGCTCCGAGTTGTTCACCTTTGTTGAGCCTTCTTGATCAATTTGAGGTCCATTTCTTGAGTCATGTCTCCTTGGTTGAGTCTGGTTCCTTGCCTTTTTTCCGTTGGACGAAGCTTAGCAAGCTCTCATTTTCATTTTGAATTCTATTGTCTCTAACGGTCCTTTGATGGGACACTATAGTACTCTAACGCATCTACCCTGGTGCGTTACATCTTCCAGAGTCCTTAAGCTTAAGGCTTCTTTCCAAAACTTATCTTTTGCCTGCCCGTTGAGTGTGACGGTCTGTCGTGCGACCGTTACCTTGTTGTAACGCATCTACACCTGACCGTTACATCCATCTAGAGTCCAACGTTTGAAAACTTTCCCCGAGATCTTATCTTCTTAAGGGATAAGGTTGTGTGACGGTCTCTTCCTGGAGCGTTACATCCCTGTGGCTGTCTATCGAGCAGCCGTTACATCAAACAGAGAGTCCTGACAAGCCTGGCCTTTTCTCTGCTACTCCGTGGCCGACTTGAGAGTTTGTTTCCTTGATTTCTCTTCCAAATCTCATCCTCAGAACCTTCTGTTTGTTTCTATGGACTCTTGGGAGTATTATCTTCAAGATTTTGCTAAGAAATGTCCTCTTTTCTAGCTGGATTATCCTCAACTCGAACCTAGACTTTGAGGGCCTATAAATAGAACCCTTGACTTCGTGGCTTGGAGGGGGAAAAATCTAGAGTTTGCGTCGAAGTGCTGCCGCATCCTGGAGCTAGAACCAACCAAGGAGAGCTGCTTCCCACGTCCATCTACTTCCAAAGTTCAGGGAGTATCAGTTTCAAGGATTTAGTTCAGTCAAGTCATTGTTCTTAGTGTTTTCCCCTCTTCTAAGCAATCATAGCATTGTCCCTATCCATCTTTCACGTTCTTTCATCGGTTGCATTCATTTAAAACATCCTCCTATCTTTTAAAACGCCCAGAGGGATTTAAAAAACCAATCTCCCTGGTATTTCCCTCTCATTTTGCATGTTCATAAGTTCTTTGGATTATTGATACTACTTTGTGAAAAGGCTAATCCGGGTTATTTTTCTTGTGTCTTCCACTCTTTTGCAGGTTTACAGATTCCCTAGCACGAGGCCCAAGCTCTCTGGCCGGCTGGAAAGCTTGGAGATCAAAAGATTCCCAATCTTATTCTACAGAAGCTCTGACGGTCCATCACAGGCGCGTTAGAGTGTTGTAGCGGTCTATCGTGAGACCGTCACAGTTCTGTGACGCACCATACTTCGACCGTTACATCTGACGGAGCTGCAGTTTCCTGATTGTTTTTCTCTCCCGTGGACGGGTATATCATCCTCCTATTCCAAGGTATTTATCAGGTCTTTGGCTTATTTTTACCTCGGTGGCGATCACATCTTTCCTTAGTTTGGGTATTAGCTTTCTCTTTCGTCATATCTCTTGTTTACTTTTGCTTGTTCCACCTCTACGGTGTGTTTTCCTTTATTCTTTATTCCACGCTCCGGCGTGTGTTTTTCTTTCCTTGCTTAGTTTAGTTTTGATTGAGATAGCATGTCCATGCTAGAGCTTGTTTTGGTTGCCTAGGTTCATGATTCGCATGTTCATAGGTTGATTGATTTCATTACTTGGCTCATTATCTGCTCATAGTTGGCATCATAGCCCATCTTGCAAAAGAAGGGGCACATTAAAACCAACAGTTTTTTAGCGATCACGGTGGGACATCTAGTGCCAATCATGCTTTGATCTCTGTTAAACCTGCTATCATCTCCTTGTCTTTGTTGTTCGTGTTTTCCCCAGATTTTCCTTTTACCTCCTATTGTTTCTGGTTCTCTGGCTCCTCTGACGGTCATGCGTCCCCGCGTTACACTATTCTGACGGTCTGGTCTTCGACCGTCACACTTCTCTGACGCAGGGGTTATAGACCGTCACATTCTCCAGATAGGTATGCATCCCGAGGTGCAATTTGCTTCCGCAATTTTTACTGTGATTTTCATGCTTGGATGCTACTTGGTCTCCTCCTTGGTTGGTTCACATATTCATATTATTGTGTGCATAGTTGATTGTTAGATCTTAGGCTAGAATTCGCATGCACCCCGGTGCACATATGTTCATGCATATTTCCATACACTAGATTGCATTCTCCTACCTTGGTGCGTGGACCTCTCGTCTCCATATTCCTTGGGGCCGACTAGGAAAACACATCAGGGATCTCCATAAGTCCCCGTGAGCCGTGGATTTCCACACAGACACCGGGCCGGTTGTATCTTTCCTACCCCATGTCTAGGATTGCATAAGTGAAGGAGTGATTACATTTAGAGTCAACCAAGCCACACGTCCTTTCCTATTAGGAACCTACTTGTGGAGAGCACATCTTAATCAAGTCACTAAGGTCCTAAAAGAAGAAATCACAAAAATCTTGTTGCATCGTCTAAATAACTTGGTTTAATTTGAGTGTTGTCATCTCATTTTCACTTGCATCTTTGTCAAAGTTATCTAAGTTTGATCACTCATTGTGTTTTTGTTGTGTGTTGTTTGCTATTTTTTTCCAAGATTTCCGTTGCATGTGGAGTTGTCTTCATCCATTAGAGTCACCTCCTAAGGCCAATTCCTTCTCCAAGTTCTACTCCAATCCGCTCTTCGAACCCATCATGGCTTCTTTCAATCCTCCCAGTTCCCAAGAGGAGTCTCTCCCTCAAGGGCTTCTTGAAAACCCTTCTAGGGTTGTCTCATTCTTGTCTGGAGAGGGCTCCGCCCCTCTTCCGTCCTCCGTTCCCATGGAGAGCGGCCATACCACTCCTTCCTTTTCTCCTCCTTCTGCTGGCTCCATTCTCCAAATGATGGCCCAGTTGGATCCGGCCCAACTCCAGGCTGTCTATCAGGCCATGCAGGGGTCCAATACCCCACCTCCCACGATGTCACAAGGCCAATCCAATCTTTCCATCGACCAGTCTAGAGTTGGTGGGCCCTCCATTCGGCCCATTCCAATTGATCTTACTCCGGTCCCACCGCGGACCATTACCTTTTCTAGCATGGAAACGGGCCAATCTTCCGCTTCGGCCCAGCAGTTCTCTGATAAGGGAAAGTCCGCTCTCCCTTCTTTTGTTCAAGTGGATCATCACATGTCCAGTTCATCGGTACCACACTCGGATTTCTTGCGCCCTCAGCAAGGGGTTGCCCTCGGCCCTTCTAATCTGGGTCAGTCTCCGGCCCAATACCCTTCTTATGGGCTTCATACCTTGTCCGTTTATCCTTCTGCTCCTTCTTATGGGCTTCCACCTCCTACGACAGTCCATCCTTCTGCTCCTCAATTCCAACCTTCGTCTCTCACTACCCCTACTCCATCTAGGGAGCATGAACTCCTTGACAAGTGGGCCGCCATGCAACAACAGCTTGATTTTCTCCAAAAACGGGTTGGCCAACAATCCTTGGCAGATGTTCCAGTTCCCAGCTTCCAAAACATCCGATTCCCTCCGCAATCCGAGCTCCCCAATTACCGCAAATATGATGGGAACGGCAATCCCTTTATTCATGTAAGGGACTTCTTATATGAGTCGGCCCAATTTCAATATGATGATCGCCTTATGGCGTATTTGTTCCGCTGATCATTAGATGGTGTTGCACTGGAATGGTTCTACTCTCTGTCATTAGAGAACGCCGAAAGCTTCAAGATAGTGAAGGACAAGTTCATCCAGCGGTTCCAAGACAGAGTCAGCCCAGAGTATTCTTTCACAGATTTGGTGGCCGAAAAGATGAAGCCAGATGAGGAGTTTGCAACTTACGCTAACAGGTGGAGGCAGATGGCCGCCGGGGTACCAGGCCACATTCCGGAGGAAGAGAAGGTCAAGTTACTCATCTCTAATGCTACTCCGACCTTCCACAACATTCTGGCCATGAATGATATAGCCAACATGCACCAACTCTATAGCCGGGCCCGGTTCATTCAAACACAGTTCAAGGACTCCCTCATCCACTCGCTCTTTGAGAATCAAAAGCCAAAGTACCACAAGAAACCTCAGGGGCCTGTTACCGAAGGGGTTCAAACCAATGAACAAGTTCAAGCCGTTACCTTTCCCTTCCAAGCCGCACCCCTCCGCTTTCCGTAAAACCCCCGCACTCCTCAAAACCCCGCACCACAAAACTTTCAACCCAATCCACAAAACTTTCAAAACCCTCCGCCTTCCTTTGCCACTCCGCAAAATACCTTTACCGCTCCACAACAACCTCCGCAGCCTTCACAATACCATAATGTCCCTCCACCCAATGGCTATAACAACAACAACAAGCGCCCGGCTCCTAAAAGAGCACAGTACCCACCCCTGCCAGAAACCCTCACAGATATCTTCTTAGCTCTCATGTCAGTTAATGCTATACAACTCCCTCTAGAATGGCCCAACTGGAACCCGGCCGTTGATCAGACAAAGTACTGTATGTTCCACAGGCAGCCAGGACATACTATTGAAGGGTGTTTTCAGTTCAGGGATTTGGTCTATGACCTCCATGAAGGATAAATGATTGATTGGGCCGAAATGCATAGGGCCATCACGGAAATCAAAGAGAAAATAAGACAGCCGTCGAGGCAGCAAGTGCAGCAACAACATGCACCGCAGCCGCAGCAGCAGCCGCAACAGCAACAGCAGCCGGTTCAAGACTTGGGGATCCACCAGAACCCGATGCCAAACCATCCTCCCGCTCCACAGCCTCAGTCGCCGGCACCAGCTCAGGTCAATGTTGTCCAACCCCCGGCTCCTAACGCCGGGTGGTCCTTTGACGATGATAGCTCCACGCCACAGGTTATGACCCTTCACCACAACTACCTTAGTTCCCCCGCTTCCTCCATCCTCATACCTACGCACCAAACCCCTTCTCCACTTGTTCTCCCATACACCCCCGTAAATACGTCATCACTCGCACCTCCATCACGTCCGCCATTGCTCACCCCCGCTTCCATCACTACCCCTCCGCTCACCTCTTCACCCGCTATCACCACGCCTCCATCTAACCCTCCACTCATTACACCTCCGCCTACTCTTATCTCCCCACTTCCGCTCGCACCCGCTACTACCAACCCATCACCCTTTCCACCACACCCTCTTCCGCACCACTCATCCAATCCACCGGGCCTACTAAGTCACTTATCTTGGGCCCATCCGAGGCCACGGCAGCCTATAACTTCGCCCTGCGGAGCGGGCGCATGTTTCACCGCAATTTTCCTTCCACCTCCAATCCCCAGTCTTCCCAACCGGCTGCTGAGCAGGAAGAAACCGAGCCACTGCCGGGTACCCAATATGATCTGCTACATCACCTTGATAGGGTGCCCGCTAAGATATCCGTGCTGGAGCTTATCAAAAGATATACCCTTCACCAAGATGCTCTCAGGGATTTTCTTCAGAAGGTGATGGTTAGTGAAGATATGGCAGTTGACAACTTACCTACCGCACTGGCAACAATCTACAAGGGGCCAGCTATTACCTTCTCTGAAACCGAGCTAGCACCACCGGAAGCTCAGTAAATGCCGCTTTGCATCATTATTATTCTGAACAAAGTCAGTATTGAGGCGGCACTAGTTGATACAGGGGCATCTATCAATGTATGTCCACTCAACACCCTCAGGGCCTGCAATATACCAGAAGAACTTCTACGCCCGACCCCCACGACTATAACTGCATATGACAACTCAAGGAGAGCGTGTCACGGGGTTGTCACCATTCAAGCTGAGCTTGGGCCTCTTACTATGCCCATTGAATTTTATGTATTGGACATTGACCCTATGTTCAAGGCTATCCTGGGTCGTCCGTGGATCGATACTCTCAGTGCCGTGCCATCCACCGCGCATCAATGTCTTAAATTCCCTTTTCAAGGGAGGGTGGTCAAGGTCAAAAGCTTATCCACGATCCAGTCTGTAAGAGCCATTTCAAAGAAGATTTTGCCCACGTTGTGGCTCAATAGTCGGCCCGTTATTTCTGTGCTAGATCTGGATTTCCCTTGGGCTTATGCACCACGCAAGCCCGTCACTACGCCTGTCAGTATCAAGGTGAAACCCCAGATCCGAGATTCCAAGGGTTGGGATATCATATTGAAGTTGGGTTATCAACCGGGGAGAGGCCTCGGTGCGCAGTTACAGGGGCGTACTAAGCCAGTACCCAAAGGAAGAAAGATGAGCAGGCATGGTCTCGGTTATCGGGAGTCCGCATTATCGGTTTTGGGCGATTCAGGGCCACTTACATGGGACTATCGTCAACACTTTGTCAAAGGTCCTCTCCAGCCGGGCACCCTAAATTCACAGCTGGCACAGTCGGAAAAGAAAGATACAGCTTGCACAATCGCCAGTCCACCTCTGCTACCAAAAGGGCCTGTTGATGATATGCCAGATTTCAGTCAGTTAGTTGCCAGAATGTTCAGCGAACCAGATGTCCATGGTTAGAGGATGAATCAAGAAACCCAGCTTGTTCAGTGGAGGCCGAAGAAACCAATTAGCTATCTGCAAGAAAAGGGGAGCTCACCCGCTATCATTTCTTGGTCTCCCTCCCGCCTCTCATCTCTATTTCAACAGTTGGAGTCCATACCCCATCCACCCCCGATCATGGTCAATCCGTATTGCACGGAAAGACCACTTGAAATCTTGTTTGTCCCATGTGCATGTGGACGCTGCCCACCCATTGATCTGTCAACTCTATTCACTCCTCCTTCATCCACCACCCCACTCCACGAGATGTGGTTTCGATCCTCTGACCCATTCTTCGATTGCATCTTCCCCGAGTTGTTCCCCATGCAACTTCTTTCTCCTCCATCCTGTTGTATGATCTCCACTGATCTCCAAAAAAAAAATGTCAAATTTGAAACGGAGATTTCAGTGGAAGATTATGCTACCTTGTCTCCATCCTCCTCCCAGCGGCACGAGTCCCCTGCTCCTTCCTTTCCACTAGGTTTCCTTTCTCCTAGGTTAGGCGTAGGGTCCGTCGAGTCTAGGGAAGTAAAGTCAGTTAGAACTAGAGAAGTAGGGTCCTCTTCTAGGTTGCCCAATCCTTCTGAGCTTGAGCCGCGCCCGCTTGCACGTCCTTCCAAATCCATTCCTTATAGGTTCTTGCAGGATCTAGCTCAGCGATGTCATGCTCTTTTGAAGTGTCCAGAGTTCGTCGCTACGGCAATCATGATAGAAGACGAAGAGGAAATAGAAGGGGTGTGGAGCGATGACGGACTCGGTGTCTATGAAGTCTTGGATGAGAAAGACCCGATTGATGATGAGGACAGCAACGTAGATGACACTGCTGATCTGTATGCGCAAGGATTAAAGAGATTCGACGAGCCATCATCGGCAGTGGATGAACCTACGAAGGAAATAAATTTGGGAACTGAAGAAGACCCAATGCCCATCATTATTGCCGCTAATCTCCCTCCCCAAGTGGAAGAAGATCTAGTCAAGATTCTAAGGGAGTATAGTGATTCTTTCGCCTGGTCTTACGAGGACATGCCGGGTCTTGACCCCTCTTTAGTGGAACACCGTCTCGTGCTTAAACCAAAAGCAACACCCGTAAAACAAAGGTCGAGAAGATTTCACCCCCACATGGCCTTAAGGATTAAGGAAGAGGTCGATAAATTGTACAAGGCCAGGTTCATTAGAGTTGTCTTATATCCCCAGTGGGTGGCGAACATAGTCCCTATTATCAAGAAGGATGGAAAGGTGCGTATTTGCATCGATTTCAGGGATCTTAACAAAGCATGTCCCAAAGATGATTTCTCGCTGCCTCACATCGACGTTCTGGTTGATAACATTGTCGGGTATGAAGCTTTGTCATTCATGGATGGTTACTCAGGCTATAATCAAGTCCGTCTCGCTCCGGAAGATTAAGAGAAAACTTCCTTCACCACGCCCTGGGGCACGTACTGCTACGTGGTTATGCCGTTCGGTCTGAAGAACGTAGGTGCCACCTATCAGAGGGCAATGATGGCTATTTTCCACGACATGATGTATATCTACATGGACGCTTACGTGGATGACATCTTGGTGAAATCAAGAACCAAAGAAGAACACCCCTCTATCCTGGCTAAGGTGCTGCAAAGAGCTAGGGAGTACAAGCTCAAGATGAATCCAAAGAAGTGTGTTTTTGGAGTCTCTTCATGGAAGTTGCTAGGCTTTATAGTTAGCAAACGGGGGATCTAGATTGATCCTAATAAAGCAAAGGCCGTCATGGACATGCCTCCGCCAAAAAATATTACGGAACTCCGAGGAGTGATTGGTAGATTGCAATTCATCAGAAGATTCATATCCCAGCATTCTCAGAGGTGCCGCCCGTTTTATGAATTGCTAAAGGCGGGAGTCAAATTTGAATGGAATCAAGAGTGTCAAAAGGCCTATGAGGATCTAAAGGAATATCTATCCAATCCCCCGGTTTTGCAACCTCCTGTCCCTGGGAAACCCCTAATCCTATACATCTCGGTTATTGAGGACTCCTTAGGGGCGGTGTTAGCACAAGTGGATGATGAAGGGAAAGAGTGGGCAGCTTATTACCTCTCCAGGTTGTTCAACCCAGCTGAGGCTAAATATACCACTATGGAGAAGACTTGTGCCGCCTTAGTATGGGTAGCTCAGAAGCTTAAACACTACTTCCTTGCCCACCCAGTTAGGCTGATCTCTAGAATGGACCCGATCCGCTATCGCTTAGAAAAGCATGTCCTCTCTAGTAGGTTAGCTCGTTGGCAGAGTTTCCTCTCTCAATTTGATATCACATTCGTCGTTCAGAAGGCGGTCAAAGGATACGCCATCGCTGAGCATCTTGCCCATCTCCCAATTCCCTGCACGGATTCTATTCAGGATGACTTCCCTGATGAGCATCGCTCTGTCCTCACTCATCACCCCTTCTGGTCTCTGCATTTTGATGGTGCACTCAATTCTCAGGGCCGAGGGATAGACGCTGTTCTGCTCACTCCGGAAGGAGTAACGATTCCTTTTGCTTATCAACTCCGATTTCCTGCTACCAACAATATTGCTGAGTATGAGGCTCTCCTAGCTGGATTGGAGCACGCCTACCTTCTAGGCGCGCGTTACTTGAATATCATAGGGGATTCTCAGCTCGTCCTGCGGCAAGTTCTGTCCACTTACCGCACTCGTGACCCTAAGCTCAAACCTTATCAAGATTTGGTCACACTCCTTGCTAGGCAATTCCGTAAGTTGATCTACATCCACACTCCTAGGTCTCAGAACATTATAGCCGACGCTTTAGCTTCGCTTGCTTCCTCTCTATCTTTCCCTCTTAGTCGGAATATTGAGACTATCATCGTTCAGAGATTGGACGCACCCTCTCTTCAGGATCCTTGGTATGTCAACCTTATGAAGACTGTGGAGGCGAGGGCTGAGAAGGAAGAGCTTAAGGAAGTATCTTTGATAGAGTTAGAAGAGATCTTAGAGGAAGAAGAGTTGCCCTGGTATCATGAGATTGAGTTATTTTGTAAAGATGGATCGTTCCCGGAAGGGGCAAATGCTGAGCAGCGCAAGTCAATAAGGAGAGCCGCCTCAAGGTATACTATTGTCGCAGGAGAACTATACAGGCGCGCTACTAACGGGATGCTCATGAGATGTTTGGACGATGATGAAGCTTGGAAGGTGGCCGAAGTGTTGTGTAGTGGACAGCGGATCTAGAGGGGAGGGGTGAATAGATCAGCCCCACTTTTCGCAATGCGGCCCTCTAAACAGCTAGTTAAAATGAATTGCAGCGGAATAGAAACTAGCTTACAAGAATGCTATGATTCACTTAGCAAGATAAGCAAGATATATAATAATTCGATCCTAAGCATGCACCTAGAACGATTCAATCACACAAGCAAACCACGCTAGATAGGATTTTTAAGGTGGTTCGGACTGAATCCTCAGCCCTACGTCCACCCCTCACCAAAACCCGGTGAGGCTTCACTTGTGCAGTGCACCAAACCGCAAATCGGAAACCACCGATTGCCTTCCTACTCACCACCTGGTAGGGACGTCAACTGTAAATTGGAACACCCTCCAATTACCTTCCTACTAACCACCGGTAGGGATGAATCACACTTTCAATGTTTAAACAATAATGAAAATGAAACAAGATGTGAATGAACTAAAATAAGAGATTGAGTTATGAGTGAAAATGAATTGGCCCTTGTATGGAATGTTGATCAGCAACAAGGCTCCTCTTAGCTTCAACTCAATCTTCTTGATTCACCCTTGATTGGATGAATGTTCTTCACAGAGTACTGTTCACGTGAACAGTACCTCTTCCTTCAATTCTTCTCTCTTGATCTTCTCTTTGAACTTCTTTGAATGAATGAAGGAGATGATGAAGCTACCTTGAATCTTGATTGCTTCTTTAGCTTCTAAGAGTTTGAATGCTTGAATTATCACCTTGAATGAACTTGAAAGAACTTGAATGGATGAAGATGATTTCCCTTGATAGTGAGCTTCAATGGATCCCCTTGAGATGATGAAGAGGATGGAGGATGCAGCTTTCTCTTCTCTTGGCCTTGATCTTGATCCCCACTTGAAGAGCTTGAACACTTGAGGATGAAGACCTTCTTCACGGAGTACTGTTCACTGCTACAGTGCTCCGAATTCCTCTCCCTTGAACACACTCTAGCAGCCTCTCTTGTAACCCTCTTGAAGCCTTTTTGCATTAGGGTTTTCATCCCCTCATGTGTTGGTTTTATAGACCTTGAATGGTCTATAGACAAGCCTCAGACCAGATCCACAATTTGTGGGTGATTAGGTGACATTTGGATTAAAGAAATCCATGTTGAATGGCCCTTTTCGAAGTTGGAAGCAAAGTCAAAAATGAAGGCTCGGGGCTGGCGGTCGACCGGCAGCTCCTGGCGGTCGACCGCCACTATAAAAGGCTGTAGACGAATGGCCCCTGGGAATTCCGGTCGACCGCCACTAGCTGGCGGTTGACCGGCAGCAGGCAGACCTGTAGCCGGGGGATCCCTGGCTGGGGCGGTCGACCGCCCCTGTGCTGGCGGTCGACCGCCAGCTGGGCAGAGCCCGGGTCACCCCGGGTTGGTCCGTTGGCCGCACCAGATCCATCGCTTGAGTCCGTTAGCCACCCGCTCATGTCTGTGGCATCGATCCGCGTGCGAGGGCGCAACATTGAGCTTTCATGTGCATATTTGTCATAAACACAACAGAACATATGTCAGTCATATAAGAGTGAAAAACAACAATGCCGAATAGTGTTTAGCCAGTATCAAAACCAAGAATATCACAGAACACATATGACCATAGAATGATGTCGAATGACCCAAGTGACCATATGAAAACTCAAATAACCACAGGGGCACAACACGAAGCAGCCCATTCTAGTGAGTGTGGAGGTCATGTTAATGGCTAGGCTCTAGCAAAGAAGATCCATAGGCAGGGTTACTATTGGCCCACTCTAGAGGAAGATTGCTCCCTCTATGTTCAGAGGTATCTTAAATGCCAACTCCATGCTGATAAAATTCATGCTCCAGCTTCGTCTCTTCATTCTCTATTTGCTCCTTGGCCCTTCTCTATGTGGGCTTTCGACATTGTCGGCCCGCTCGGTGATCCCAACTCTCAGATCAAGCAAAAATCCTTCATCCTTACCGCCACTGAGTACTTCACCAAGTGGGCTGAAGCTGAAGCGTACGCAGAGATTAAAGCTGATGCGGGACGAGACCACGGACACGACAAGCTCGTGACTGCCCCTTAACGAGGGAAGCGTCGGATGTGTGCGGTTGAGAAACCGGCAATGAGCTAGGGTGATCGGCTCTCTTTTGTGCCCGGATCGGGTCACGGGACGGTCTCGCACTCTCTTGCAGCAGCGGTAATGAATAGATAAAGCGAGCTAGATATCCCTACACATGCTCTCTAGCAGCGGCATAAACAAATATATATGAAGTAAGCAAAATGCCGAGAAGGGAGCGAAAATGATACCTCCACGCGCTCGGCGTGGGGACGACGGACCCGGCCGAAACTCGTACTCCCGGGATAATTAATACGCCATATTACAGCAAATGAATTACTACCCACTCTACGCAGGGAGGTAAAGGGCAACACAAACGGGCCCGGGAGGACCGAATTCGGGTTGACGGGCGGCTTCTCGCGTTGATTCGGCAGCACCCGAACTAGTGATGGTGGGGCCCACGTGCTGTCCGGAGGGGTCGAGTGGGACCCGGTGACACCGCTGTAGTGGGGACACTTAGGGAAGCGTTCCCCGGGCTGGCGGCACCCTGGTTCGCCGGCCGGAGGCCGGGCGCCTCCGTTCGGCACCGGTCGGAATGACCGGCCACGGACCTGCCGGTTCTATTTTCCGGCGCGCGCTCCGGCGAGAACAGACGCTGCGATCAGCCCCGACGTCGGAATGCGACGAAACTGGCGCCGTTGGAAAGATGCTTCGAAGGACTTCCACCCAAGGTGATTACAGAAAAATAATCAAGCTTGTACTTCTAATTGGCGAATTTTGAAGGTTGCTGTTGTACAGTTCCTGAAATCTCAGGTCAGCAGAGAACTTTTCTGGGGATTGCCTATGAACGTGAGGTAGACGTCCGAATCGGGGGTTGTATTCTTCATAAAAGTTGTGGGAAATCAAGTTACGAAACCAGGACTATTTTTGGATCTGGATTTAGAGGTGGTGGTGATTTGTTCTGATTTTGGAAGTGGAGGGTGGTCAGATCTGGGATCTGACTGACAACACTGTAGCTGAGGAAGAACACAAATTTCTAAAAATAGATAGAAGGCTGATAAAAAATTAAGAAAATTTTTGGATGTAGGGGGTGATGGACAAAACTCGCAGTAAAATTGGG
This sequence comes from Amorphophallus konjac, assembly GCA_022559845.1. NCBI lineage: Eukaryota > Viridiplantae > Streptophyta > Magnoliopsida > Alismatales > Araceae > Amorphophallus > Amorphophallus konjac. The sequence goes on from CM040121.1 coordinate 531,963,419, forward strand.
AGGGTTTGGACAAATCAAAAAGATGGCCGGAGGTAGGAAACAAAGGGCTACTGTCACTGTAGATAGAGACAAAATAGAACTAGGAATGAAAGATGCACAAAAATGGGAAAATACTAAACGATGGAATTTGGGCTTGAAAATTTAGGTGGAGCTTGGGGTACAAGGGAAGAACACACCATAAAAATTGCAGCTTGAGATCGTCACGTGGTGGAGAGCAGATATTCGGACAAGAAGCCTCTATCCAGGATGGACAGAACACCGAAGGCGGCTCCGCGGCGGCGTGATGAGGCACGAACGGCGGCGGCGGCGGCACCGATGATCACCGGAGGTGGGGGGAAGGAGATATCACTCTAGAATGGGGGTTGGGGATGAAGAAACCAGGGGGAGAGAGAGGAGAGGTCGAAATTCTCCAAGAGAGGGGTTCTTGCACAATGATTTTTTCACTTTCATTAATTCTGGAATAATAGAAATACATGACTTATATAATAAATAAAAAAAGATCATGAATACCCTTAGATCTAGGATCTGGAGGGGCATTTAAGGGACTTCATATTTGATCCAAATAAAATAAAAAAAAATAAAACTCCTAATTAATTCTAATGGGGGGACAATGTAGGAAAGGTAGGTAGCCTACCTTTGAATTTTTTAACCACTTGTCTACCATGTGGTCAATTGGCATTCCAACCTTCTAGATGGCCACCTAGGATGGTTGACTAGCCCCACATGGTCTAGGTGGACCAATGGGAAAGGGGTGAGGGCCCCCTTACTTGGGCCTACTGGAATTTTACATATAAACCCACTAAGACTTACAATTGCGTACCCATATAACACAAGGGTATACATACAAATATGAAAGGACATAAATACAAAAAAAATGCGGACGGTCTTGCCTTGATGTTCCCATCAAAAGCTATCATGGTGTGCCGCTTCATCATGAAGAATATCATCTCGCGGTTCGGAATGCCAAGCAGCATCATCACCGACAACGGACCCCAGTTCGTCTCTCAAGAGCTCAAGGACCTATGTAAGAAGTTCAATATTGCATTGCATCACTCATCTTCATATTACCCACAAGGCAACGGTCAAGCCGAAGCCACTAATAAAACCTTTCTTAAAATCATAAAGAAAACATGTGAATCTCATAAATTTTCTGATTGGCCAGAAAGATTAGTGGAGGCTCTATGGGCTTACCGCACCTCCGTCTGCACTCCCACAGGGAAAACCCCCTATGCTCTCACTTACGGGATGGAGGCGGTGCTCCCATATGAGATTTTGATCCCTTCCCTAAGGGTGCAGCTCGATAAGGAACTTAATCTCGATGAACGTCGAGAGGCGTTGCTCGTCCAGCTGGAACTCTTAGACGAGAAGAGGATGAACGCGGCCGATCACGTTTCCATTTATCAAAAAAGAGTTTCGCGTTATTTTCAAAAGAAGGTAATTGAGCGCAAATTTCAAAAGGGTGATATGGTTTTGAAACGTAAATTCATTCGGTCTGCAGGTCCAGGTCTAAATTGTAACCTAACTGGGAAGGGTCGTTCATTGTCAAAGAAGCTTATCCAGGGAATATTTATCACTTGGTAAAAGCAGAAGGTGAGGAGCTCGCTCACGCTTGGAATGGGTTGTATCTTAAGCGTTTCTTTCCTTAGAGTCTAACCACGTGCCACCCCAGCAGCGAGGTGTCTTTTCCCTTTCGCCATAAAAGAGGACCCCGAGTGCGGCTATCACACACTACACGACATCCCTGGTCAAGATTTCCACTTTGTAGACATCGTTTCTCCATCGCCATGCTTTGGGGGAAAGTCGAAGTCCATGTCCATTTCTTTCTTTGGCTGAATCCAGGGGCAAGAGATGAATAGGAGGTGATGACCAATCTAGGCACCCTAACGAGAGTAGGTCTCAAATAGGGGCAGTCCGTTATGACCTGACGCCACAGAAAATAAGAAGAAAAAAAACAAAGCAAAGAAGCGATCTTTCTGACAAAAACAAAAGTTTATCGCGAAAGTCTATCAAATCATAGTTCCAAAGCTCCAGAAAGACAAGAAAATAAAAACTAGGCATGGCAAGAGTGGCAGTACAGTTTTCCCGCGGGACGCATGAGCCCGGTCGTATGCGTGCCTAGAGTGGATCAAGGTTCGATGACGGACACAAAAGCCCTGGCGCAACAGACCGAGTCTCTGAATGGGTCGTCTAGAAAGGAACTCAAGATCTAAAAACTTCTATATCTGGCCTAAGCTTACCCCCGTATTCTTTCTTTCCTTTTAGGACTAAGAGAAGTACCCGGGGTATGACCTTGGTGGAAGCACCATCATGTGAATCAGGTCTTGGCCAGGGGTTGTCATCTCTATTTTGCACGCCAACCTTGGGAACTCTTAATGATATGAGAAGGACCTACGTGGTTAGGAGGCACTAGTTTTCAAAATCCAAAAAAATCACATATTTAAAAATCTAAAAAAAATCACATATTTCTAAATCCAAAAAAAATCACACATTTCCAAAACTCAAAAAAATCATATAATCCAAAATCAAAAAAAAAATCAGATATTTTCAAAATTTTACAAAAAATCCAGATATTCTTCAAAATCCAAAAAATACCATCATGTGCATTGCACGCATTGCATCGTTTCTATTATGTTTTCCGCCTATTTAATAAGGCTCCACCCCTTGACCAAATATCAAGAAATGGTCATTCTCTAACTTGCTCTAGGTAAGGGGTTGAGTCTAAGAATAGATCTAACTTGTTTCTTGTCTAAGTGTGTACAAAACGCAGGTTTAAGCCCAATAATCAAAGCTCATAAATTTTCAGGATCAGGCATGTAACGCACCTGGGGCAGACCGTCACAACCTTGTAACGGTTATCGTTCGACCGTCACGCCCTCCCGAGGGTTTAAGCTCATTAACTCTCAGCAAACTCTCTCTGACGCATCTGCATTAGACCGTCACCTAGCTCTAACGGTCCACCTTAGACCGTTACATTCTCCAAAGGGCAGAACTCTTAGCTCATCCTCTCTGACGGCTCATCGTGAGACCGTCAGACTCTTGTGACGATACTAAGAAGGACCATTACACTCTCCAGAAGCTCTGTTTTCAAGGATGTTCAGGCCAGATCAAGCAACGAACTCATGCCCATTCAATCAGAACCTTCCCATGTCATTTGATTGAGTTTAATAAAACATAAAAATTGATTGAAAAGCTCCAATTGTCATTTCTCAAGATACATTCAATTTTCTATCCGCAAGGGGGCGGATCTTGCGCAATTCCTTCACGTAGCTATGGCATCCCTCGTCGTCTTCTTTCACTTCTTCTTGCCACGGGCGCACTTTGCTGATCTCCCACATGGTCAGTGCATTCCGGATCACTCTTTCATCCTCCTCGGTCCCCATCTTCCTAGCTAGAAGGGGAGGGTAATACGATAGTGCAGGAACCTCAGTTCAGGGTAGCCCAATTTGAAGATAGCACCGGTGTGGGTTATAGATCGCCAAGGTAGTATTCCCCACTAGCTGAAGATCAAGGCCTGGTCGCCGGGGTACTCTAAGCAAGGTGTTCCGAAGGACTCTTGGACGCATCGTGAATTTCTCTATTGATAAAGTGTTGAGGAAGAGGTGCCATTCATCCCGTGTTTTCTTGTCCGCCGTCTTGCATTCAACCTGTGAAGAAAATCCAAAGGCACCTCCAATGAAGAATAGAGGATGGCTCCCAAAGATCCGGCTGGCTGAAGTTATGTTCTCCTTGGGTTGGAACTTGATTCTCACACCCATCCAACACTCGAGGAGTATCATAGAGCCGAACAAAGGTCCTCCTAAGCAAGCGGAGGTAAGTCCTTCGTAAAGGTATGAAAGGATTGCTTGAGATATGGACAAACCCCGCCACAACCCGCTGATGATGCTAAGGTTTTGGATATCTAAGAGGTGGTCGGTGGTAGTGAAAAGGAAGGCTCCGCATAAACAAACCGACACGGCTTTGGCAATGGCTTCGTATCTCTCCCACTTGTTCTTACAATGAGAGACTATCCATTGAGCCATGGGTATCAAGTGAATATGGTTTGGGCTGATCATGGTCCTCACGTCCTTTGGGTTGTGTATGAAATCGCTTAGGATCAAGGATGGGTCAATAGGTTCGACCGTATGGCACACTAGATCTTCATTCCCCAATTTAGTCTTAGCAAGGGCTAGGTAGGTCTCTACCTCCTCCAATAGGACTGTAGCTTCAAAGAAAGGGAAAATGAAGGTATGTGTTTGTGGATGCCATAGTTCTATAAGGGCTGAAATGCTTGACCAATCTAAAGATAATTTTAGGAAGTTCTTGGCCAAAACTAGCAAAGGTTGGAGGTGCCATGCCCTAAGGATGGACAACACTTCTAAAGGGAGTTCTTTGACAATGGGAGCCACCCACTTTATGTTGGAGTAACACCTTGGACCAGGCAAAGGCTAGGAAGAAGAAGAAGGAAGAATCATGAAAAGCATAAAAGTGCAGCAAGTTATGAACTTTTAAGGATAAATTGGAACTAACCACCCTTTGAGCACTTGAGCTCAGATGCTTGGGGATTGATGTCAACCGTTGCAGCTCCCCATGCTCCTTCTTGACTGCTTTAGGGCCGGTGTAGACCCTCTCTTCCGTGCTTATCACTTCGAAGCTTCTCTTCATGGTGTTCCTTGCCCTTTGATGGAGGTTTTCTGCCCTTGTAGCAGAGAATTAGTGAAAGCTGCGATTTTTGGGGCTTGGTTATATCTTTTAAAGGCTTGATTTTGATCAGATTTGGGTTAGAAGGCCTTATCCTAAGCCTAGGAGAGTTCTAGTATGGATTAAGGTGTCCTTGCTTCGAGTTTGGGCTCTCACGGCAGAATCCGTCTCGGAGTACACTTTGTTCTCTGGCGGTCTATCGTACGACCGTCACACATCCCTGACGCTCCATGACTGGGCCGTCACATTTTCTGCTACACGAGTTTCAGTCAATCAGGCTCTGTCATGTCTGACGGTCTCATCTATGACCGTTACCTTCTCTGACGCTTCTTCAGTGGACCGTCACATTTCCCGCTACACATTTAGCCCAATATCATTCTGTCAGATCTGACGGTCTCATCATGGACCGTTACTTATCTCTGACGCTCCATCAGTGGACCGTCACGTTTCCTGCTATGCAGTTTTCAGTCCCCCTCTGTCGTCTCTGACGGCCTGGTCCTGATGCGTTACGTTAGTCTGATGCTCCCCCTCTAGACCGTCACACCTTCTGCTGCAGGTTTTTTGTTCGCTCCTTTTTCCTCTGGTCTGACCTGCCGGCCCTACACTTTGCCCCTGTCAATTCATTTACACTCCCGTCCACATCTATTTTCATCCATTCACACACATTCACATCCATTTCGTACTCACATTCGTTCATTCATCCACATAACAAAACAAAACATAAAAAAGATTTGCATTCATTTTATTTTCATTCACATGAGTCATGTACAAGTGTGGGTGTCAAACAAAGAAAAGAGAATACATCACTCGGCCGGTCTATCTCCCGGGCCCTCACTATCGTTGGCACCCTCCTGTCGCTTGGCTGGCGGCTCCATGGTACTGTGATCTCCCTCTCGTGGTCGTCTCCTATCCGCCTCCTCGTTCCTCCGTTGATCGGAAGAACTAGCCAGGTAGTTTCCTACCGGGCCGCTCGGCATTCCGCTCCGTGTGCTTCCCGCTGCAGCACTCCGGGATCCACTCAGTGCAGGCCCTCGGCTGATCGTCCGGACTGTCCGCTCTACGGCCCGTAGCTCGATCTTCAAGTCGTGAATCTGAAGTCGCGCCGCTCGAGCCTCGCCCCGGTATCTCTCAAGATCCGCTGTCTGGGTAGCTGTCCATTCTAATTCCCATCTCAGTCGGGCTACCTATGCCCACAGGTGCTCCGTCTCCACACGGGTCCGCTCAGTCTCCGCCCGAGCTCGCTCCGCCTCGGCCACAGCCACGGTCAGCTCTCTCGCCTGCATTTTTGCATGATTAGCTCATTTAACATTTAGGCATTTAGTGTTAGGCATTTAGTGATTTAAGTCAAGAGTAGGCATTTAAGTTTAGTGTTTTACCCGCTCCGCGAGGGTGGCCTCCGCCTCCTCGGCCCGAGCAACCGCTCGAGTGAACTCCACATCTCGTTCAGCTCTGCCCCCGGCAGGCTGTGACGATGAAGATGGAGCATCCGGTCCCGCTCTTTGGGCTCCCTCAACCCGCTGCATTTAGAAGTCAAGTTAGTCATATTTGCATCATCAACATAAGCATTTAAGTCTTAAGTGTAGAATCTCACCAGGAGCTCCAAAGCAGTCCGGTACTCATCCCGCTGCTAGATGGTGGCGTGAAGAAGTCCCTCGAGCTCGGCTATACGTCCCTGAGGGTCTAGCTGCATTTAGAAAGCATGAGTCAGTGTACATATAGCTTTAATTTAGACAAGGGTTAAGTTTAGAATTTTCACACCGGTCGTCGGGGGCCTCTGAACACCTGGTCCCCATACCGCTGCGAGTAAGCATTGAGGTAAGCCTCGTCACTTTCCGCCCGATCCTTCACCGCCCGACCTCTCTTGTTCCAGTCATGCACGTACTTAGCCTTTCGGGCGCACCAGTCCACATTGCCGCTAATACCCTTGGAAGACTTGCCCGGATGCTCGTCATTTCTGCGTGGGAACGTCACCTCTGGCTGATGGAGTCCCCGAGTCTGTAGGATCAGTCGGTAGTGCAAGGGCTCGATGACGTTGATGCAGTGCAGCCATACATCTCGCCCGCTGTACGCCAGGGATGCCTTGACCCATGGTTGTCCCTCGTGGCCCTCGTCTCGGTATGGGGTCCATCTCACCTGAAAGTCATGTCAGTCCATTTAGAAGCATTCAGAGGCATCTAAAAGCATTTTTAAGGCATGTAGAAGCATTTTAAGTTCAGAGCTTACCGCCATATGCAGGAATGAGTCTATATCATCCTGGATCGCCCGGGTTAATCTGCTGATCGACCCCGTGTCCCTCACTACTACCCATCGCCTCGCGATCGGGGTCCGCTCAGGGTGTAGCTGTGTACCTCGCCCAATCCCCGGGAGATAGACGAAGCTCCAGATCTTCATTTTGAGTCGAGTGTCAGCATATTAGTTGCATTCATGAATTTCATTTGCATAATCATGTAAGAAGGTATTTAGAGTTCAGCATTTACCTGTAGGAAAGGTGAGAAGCCGCCCAGCATCGTCCGTCGGTCCGTGGTGCTGAGTGACTCGAAGAGAAAGGCAAGCACTACCGCTCCCCATGCATACTTCCCCACTCTACCCAGATCCTCTAGCAATGGTAGTAATATGCAACTAATCACATCAGCTCGGGTCGGAAAGAGCAGTTTCCCAAACAACAGCATCAGGAATCGTCTCAGGACCCGGTCTCCTTCCTGTCCAGCCTCCACCGCCACTCGTGGGCGTACCTGCTCGATCACCCTGTCTAGATGCTGCTCGGGTAGCTCGCCGACCGCTATCGCCGCTCCTCTCAATCCCAGGCTGTCCTGCAGTCTCGATCTCGAAAGCTGGGACGATGTCTGCCCCGGCCTGATCAAGTCCAGCCCTAGCAACCCCTGGGCTAGCTCTCTGTAATCACCGTATGTCCACCCAGTCACCGCTGCTCCGTGCACCCTCAATCCGGTGATCCTGGCCATATCTTCCAGTGTTGGGATCATGTGACCCCAGGGGAAGATGAAAGCTCGGCTGATCGGATCCCATCTCTCATGGAGCGCATACAAGAGAGGCGTGTCCATCCGTGTCACCTCGATGCTCAGCACCTCGGCGAAGCCCATAGCAGCCAATCTCTCTCTGGAACTCGGGCAATGCCTGGTACACTGCCCGGATCTGTAGCCAAGAAATCCTCGTTCTTCTTTTCCCCTGCACATGTAGAGCATTAGTCAGTCATTTGCATCATATATTCATTGCATTGCATTAATATAATGAAAAATAAAAAGAATTGAATAATTGAAAAAAACCCCTAAAAATTTGTCTTTGCCTCTGGTTACTCTGACGGCCCTATGGTCGTGCGTCACAGTACTCTAACGCACCAAGGGTGGTGCGTCAGAGTTATGACGGTCGCTGCAACGACCGTCACGTTCCCTGCAAAGGGGCGTTCTCCCCTTTGTTTTCCTTGGCTTTCCAAAATGGCCATATGGCCTACAATCATTCCTAAAGGGTCTCCAGACCCGTTTTCTACCCTCCAAACATACATGCATGCAACAAAAAAATTAAAAATTAAAGCTTTGGGGTGGGTGGCATACCTCGGGGTCTTGGCCTCTCTTCTTCTTTTTCTCCCTTGCCGTGGCTTCCTCCTCACCTATGGCCTCCCCCATAGTTTCCTCGGCTTCCTCTACGGTCATGGGAGGAGCTTCTTCCGTCGGTTTGCTCGTCAGAAGGTTTGGAGCATCCTCTTGCTCAATCCGTTGTCGGAGGCGCCGGATGGCCATTCGTTTCTTCCCTTTCTCCCTCGCCTTCGGTGGCTGGGATGGCTCGCCGTCGGCCATCGTTCGTCGGACGAGGATGGACGGTGGAGGTTTTTGGCATGGTTGTGGTTTTGGGCATTTTTGGTTGAATGAACGAATGACCGTTTGGTTTGGTTTTTTTTTTGAACGCTTAGGAAATGTAACGGTCTATCGTAAGACCGTCACATATCTCTGACGCATCCTCTATAGACCGTTAGGTCATTTGAAACGATGTCTTGAAGAATGTGAACCGCCATACTCTAACGGCCCAAGGCTGATCCGTCAGAGTGCTCTAACGCACCCTTCTCAGACCATTAAGTATTTGATGAATGATGATGCTATATTTATCAAAATTTTCATGATTGTTTAAGTATCTTGCTTTGATGCTCATTGAGTGGCCATGCCCTGTCTTATCAATGGAAGTCATGCTTATTGATGATGGGTAACCTCTTTTGTTGAAGCTCATGCCCTTAAGTCATCATGCTTTGCCGTTCGCCAGGCAGGTAAGTCAGGTATTATATCTCAATTCCTTATCCCCTAATGCATTACTATATGTTATCTATGATATATTATCTCGAGAACTGGCTGGTCATTCATGTGTTCTGGGATTTGATGTTCCCCTTAAATAAAAATGATGATGATCTAAGTGCACATGTTTAATCGTTGGATAGGCCGTTAGGTTGGAAAAGTTTGGGGACGATGGTTCTATCTTGCACGCCGTGGTTACAGATGGTGTCCTGACCCTGGTTTCTCCGGTCTAGCAATACTATTCTCGAGTATCTTATTATTTTATCTTTCTTTGTATTTGTTTTAATGATTTCTTTATTTTAGCCCAGCATGCATCATACGCATCTTTGAGCATTCATGAGCCTCATCTGTCCAGGTGTCTCAGTGATGGTGAATAGCTATGTTTAATGATCTCGAATAAAGAGAGTCATTCCACTCTCAATTGGAAGGTTTCCTTCGGTTTGCTCACTTGATTTGGTTAGCTGAAGATTCATGTCTGGTGTTTAGTTAATTGTCTCTTTCCTTTCCGTTGCTCCGGCCGCTGGCCGTGTTTTCCTTTCCTTAGTTGTTAGTTCCTCCAGACATGCGTCCTTTGGTTGCCTTTCCTTGTGATTAGTTTGAAGCTTTCTGGAAAATTTCTATTGCTTATTGGTTTAGAACGGGTGTCGTTTGCCTTAACGCCCGCTTTTTAGTCCACTCCACTTCATCTCCGCTTCATCTCCATGTTCCATTTCACTTTCGCTTCACCTCCGCTCGCTCCCCTGCAAAGAGGACGTTAAGGAGGGGCATCTGTTGACACCAGGTTTATGACCAATAAGTTGGGTCATCTCCTTGTTCACTCTATATGATGCTCCGAGTTGTTCACCTTTGTTGAGCCTTCTTGATCAATTTGAGGTCTATTTCTTGAGTCATGTCTCCTTGGTTGAGTCTGGTTCCTTGCCTTTTTTCCGTTGGATGAAGCTTATCAAGCTCTCATTTTCATTTTGAATTCTATTGTCTCTAACGGTCCTTTGATGGGGCGCTACAGTGCTTTAACGCATCTACCCTGGTGGGTTACATCTTCCAGAGTCCTTAAGCTTAAGGCTTCTTTCCAAAGCTTATCTTTTGCCTGCCCGTTGAGTGTGACGGTCTATCGTGCAACCGTTACCTTGTTGTAACGCATCTACACTTGAGCGTTACATCCATCTAGAGTCCAATGTTTGAAAACTTCCCCCGTTGATCTTATCTTCTTAAGGGATAAGGTTGTGTGACGGTCTCTGTAATATCTCAGACGTTTCGGATCCTTCTTCGTGGGTCCCGGATCTGGTTTCTACGAGTGTCCGGCTCCGTTGTGTCCGAAATTTCGTTTCGGGCATCTTTTGTGTTCGGATCGACGTGATCCAGAGTTGTTTTGGAGGCCCGGAAGCTTTCCGCGGCTTTTCCGCGCGTGTTTTCTGATTACCGGTGTGTGTTTCGGTAATTCCTTCGGAACCTCGCTTGGGGTGAACCGAGTCGTTCACCTGGGCACGAGTGGTACCGTTGCAATCGGTGCGTTCCGAGGATCGCGGAAACGTAATTTTCTATTTTTTGATATTTTTCAGAATTTCCAAATTTTCTATAAATATCTCACTTTTCTCTCTCTCCCCTCACCCTCTTCTTCTTCTTCTTCTTCTTTCTCTTCTCCCCACCGTGACCACCGCCCCTCCCTCTCTCTTTCTCTCTCGTTCGGCCGCGGCGACGTCCCCTTCCAACTGCAGACGGTGCTGGGCGACGGCGTGACGACGTGGGCGACGGCGAGGTGATCGTTGCGACATAAAGCTTGTGGGGAACCGTGAAGGGACGAGGGTTTTCAAAGCGTTCTTTGCGATCTCGGTAACGATTCGGTGGAGCATTTGCTCCATTGAGGTAGGGTGACGTTCCCTAGCTCCTCGCCGTTCATTTCCGTGGTTTATAGGCCGAGGGGAGGCCGAGAGGGGCTTGATTAAGCAGGTTTGGGGTTTTCCATGATTTGGGGAGAGCTAACCCGATCTATGGATTTAGCCCGCGATTTCACGTTTTGGTGGCCTAGCATCATGCTAGGGGTCCCCAGGGGTCTTCCCCTTTGATTTCCCCCTCTCTAGTGGAGGCATGGGGGCGTGGTTGGGTTTTTTGGGCTTTTCCCGCCTTTTCACCGTCGGGCGAGTGTGACGGTCCTTCCAGTGACCATCACACTCTGTGACGCGCCAGGGTGGGTGCGTCACAGCCCTTGTTTAGCCAGTTGGGGGTTAGGGACTGTGACGGTCCCACGATAGACCGCCACAGGCATGTGACGCGCCTGGGTTGGGCCGTCAGAGCGTCTCGACCTATGGCATCCGACCGTTGGTTTGACCGTTGGGGGTCAAGGCGTGTGACGCACCAGGGCTGACGCGTCACAGCCTAGTGACGGCCCAGCGTGGGTGCGTCAGAGCTATTCAACCCCCAGGCCATGTGACGCTCCAGGGCTGGACCGTTACATGTGTGTGACGCTCCAGGAATGGACCGTCACATGCTGTGACGCACCGAGTGGTATGCGTCACAGCTTGCCCTTATTTTTCCCTGTGACGCACCTGCATAGGCACGTCACAGTCTGTAACGCACCAGGGCGGGTGCGTTACACTCCGTTTTACACTGGGAGTGTGACGGCCTGCGTTGGACCGTCAGGGTCCTGTGACGGTCCAGCCTAGACCGTCAGGCATCTGTGACGGTCCCGCCTAGACCGTCAGAGTCCTGTGACGCGTCTAGGGTAGACCGTCAGGCACTGGGTTACCCCGGGTGGTTTGCAACCCCGTTTCTGTTCCGACCGTGGTCGCCGTGCGACGGTGCCGGTACGTGCGGTGGTCCCCGTACGTCGTCTGATGCGGACGTGGTTTTCCGTTGACTTGAGAGTCTACTCCTTCAGTGACCCTCTACTAGTCGTATCCCACCAGTATGCGGTGCTGGTCTCACTAGGGAGTGGTGTACGGGTCGACCCTTAGAGACGATTTTAGACTGGTTTCCGTCGGGCCCCTCGTCGTTAGCCAGAGTCCGGCTACGAGGGAAAACCAGTCGGAGGGCCAGACCTAGGACGCATGGTCTGTGTGTGCACACGTGGTTGGGGGCAGTTGGACCTGCGCTGACGAGCATGACCCCAGCTAGTCACTTGTTTGTGGTACTTGTTCGGTGTCCGTGCCTCTGGTAGGCGCTACCATGTCAGGCAGTTCACCTGTGGTGCGGTGTAAGTCGTCAGGGGACGCTACCGGCTGTGCTTCTAGTGGGAGGTACTCATGTCTAGTCGGGAGTGTCAGGCTGTCAGTCATTACGACTTCGACCTTCGGGCTTCTGCCGTGTTAGCCATTGTGTTCTGGTTGTTTCGCCGTGGCACGTGTGTCGATTTTCGTGCCGTGAGACCGGTACTTTGTAGATGACATGGCTTCCTTTTTGAGGTACTCGCTTACTGCTAGCGTAGTGATTTCTCCGTTTGCGAGGTAGGGTTCGAGTGATCCCTACTGAGTATTGTTCCGAGACTCATTCCCTGCGTGTTTTCACCGTGTTTCAAGCGAGGCGAGGTTTCAGGGGAGTTCGTCTGAGGCTCAGCGCGGTTCAGGTGCCCAGCGTTAGTGCCAGAGGTCAGAGCCGGGGTATGCCCCGTGCAGCTGTACTTCCTTTTCTTGTCTCTGTACTAGTTGTGGACTATTATTGTTATTTTATTATTATCTTATGGACCATGTAAAATGTTAATTCTTTTCCTGCTTACTTATATAACTGTTTAATTCTGTAATTATTTGTGATACTTGTGTAGTTTCCACACCATCCTTCTAACCCTTCCGAGTCTTCGGACTCGTGGGTGGCGGTGCGAGTCTCGGGTTATCGGGCCTTCCCGATAATCGGATTCTCAGGTCGTTACAGCTGGTATCAGAGCGCGGTTGTGGAATTATACAAGAATCATAAGTGATTGTAGTGGTCCACTAGTCCACAACAATGATGTACGGTTGACGCTGGCATCGGGCATCGTCCGTTTTCCTTAACCTTGTTGTTTCCGTGTTTTCTATCTTTTGCTTCAGGAGCGAGCATGGCGCTAAGGCGGAGCACTCGCTCTCAGCAAGGGCAGTCGGCTGGAGGTCAGGAGATCCAGCAGGAGGTTCAGCAGGAGCAGGAGGAGCATAGTAGAGTGCCACCTGCGGCCATTGAGGCAGTGGATACTGTGAGATTTCCGGAGACCGAGGATTTCTTCTGTGGCATGTACCAGCTTATGTCTCAGCAGTTCGGCGGAGAGGCTGGTGAGGGCTCGTCGATCAGGGGTGGGCCAGGCCGAGTAGTGAGGAATTTCATGCAGTTTCATCCACCTTACTGCGGCGGTCAGCCAGACCCTGATTTGGCTCGGAGTTGGTTCGACGAGATGGAGCGGGTGTTCAGTTCCGCGCGGAGTACTGCGGAGGATCGAGTGATGTTGGCCTCCAACCAGTTGCAGGGTACGGCTCGAGAGTGGTGGTCTTCCGAGTGGAAGACGTCTTTCCAGCTTCATCCACTTGAGTAGATTGTGTGGGGCGACTTTATTAGTGCTTTCGAGCGTACCTACTGTCCAGAGTTTATTGCTACGCAGCGGATGCGTCAGTTTTTGGAGCTGGTTCAGGGCGACATGTCCGTGTTGCAATACAGGACCCAGTTTGTCGAGCTGGGTCGGTATGCACCTCATATCACGGAGAATGAGAGGGTGAAGACCGCACAGTTCGTTCAGGGCTTGAGGCAGGAGCTGAGGCACCATTTGATCGCGAATGCTGCCACCGATTTGGAGACAGCGTCTTGCGGCTTCTTTGGAGATGGATATGCAGAGGACTCGAGGACCGATTAGTCAGGGGCAGTCTTTGTCAGGTCGCAGCCAGCAGTCGGCTACCCAGCAGCAGGGTTCCTTCCAGCATGCGTCGGGTGGTTCAGGAGCGCCGGTACCGGCAGCGTCAGTGACAGGATTGGTGTCTTTTGGCACGAAGGTCAAGAAGTCCAAGGGTCAGGGGCAGGCATCGTCGGGCAGTGTACAACAGCCGGTTCCGTTTCAGCGTCAGGGATCAGTGGGTGGATCGCGAGGACCGTGTCCACGGTCTGGCGAGCATCACCCGGGCAGGCAGTGCACGGCGCCGATTATCTATTTTTGGTGTGACCAGCCAGGGCACATGGCGCGTGATTGTCCTCAGTGCAGCAGCAGCAGGTTCCCCAACAGTAGAGGCCGTAGCAGCAGCAGCAGCAGGGATAGTATCCGCCGCTACCCAGGTCAGCTAGTGTGGGAGGCAGGCAGAGAGCTCGAGGCCAGATCACACACATGACCAGGGTAGAGGCAGTGGCGTCGCAGCTCGTGGAAGGTACCGTTCAGATTTTAGGTTGTGCGGCTCGGGTTTTGTTTGATTCTGGCGCGTCTCATTCATTTATTTCGGAGGATTTCGCGCTGAGCATCGAGGAGCCGGTGACCCAGTTGTCCTGCGATTTGGCAGTGGAGTTGCCTTCGGGTGATTTTATGATCACTCCGTATTGCTTCGATGAGGTTCTCGTGTGGGTGGAAGGGCGAAGTTTGCCGGCTAGGCTCTATGCGTTGCCGCTTTAGGACTTTGATGTGATTTTAGGCATGGATTGGCTCGAGGCACATCATGCGTTGGTGGATTGTGGCTCGAAGAGAGTTTATTTTCGGCGACTTCGTGGACCCACCTTCTATTTCCAGGGTATCAGGTCTTCCTCTTCCCGCTTTCTTATCTCTTCGATTCGAGCTTGCCGTTTGCTTGATGCGGGTTGTCAGGGTTTCCTCGCTTCTATGGTCTTGGTAGACCAGCCGTGTCCGGATGTCGAGGACATTCCGGTGGTGTGCGAGTTTCTCGATGTTTTCCCAGAGGACTTACCTGGATTGCCTCCCCAGCGAGAGATCGATTTTGTGATCGAGGTGGTGCCGGGTATGGGACCTTTGGCGAAGGCTTCCTACCGTATGGCTCCCGCTGAGTTGAGGGAGTTGCGGTCGCAGTTGCAAGAGTTGCTGGCCAAGGGGTACATTCATCCTAGCTTTTCCCCTTGGAGTGCGCCGGTGTTGTTTGTGAAGAAGAAGGACGGTAGCTTGCGGTTGTGCATTGACTACCGACAGCTGAATGAAGTGACCATTAAGAACAAGTATCCGTTGCCACGGATCGATGATTTGTTCGACCAGCTTCAGTCCGCTCGAGTATTCTCGAGGATTGATTTGCGGTCCGATTACTATCAGCTGAGAATTCGCGAGTCTGATGTGGAGAAGACTGCGTTTGGTACGAGGTACGGGCATTATGAGTTTCTGGTGATGCCGTTTGGGCTCACCAATGCCCCCGTAGCCTTCATGGACTTGATGCAGAGGGTGTTTCATCCGTATTTGGACCAGTTCATGGTCGTATTTGTGGACGACATCCTTGTCTATTCACGGTCTGCCGAGGAGCACGTGTACCATTTGGGTGTGGTGCTGCAGACGCGGCGAGATCACCAGTTGTATGCGAAGCTCAGTAAGTGCGAGTTCAGGCTTCGTGAGGTGCACTTTTTGGGGTACGTGATTTCTGGTGATAACATTTCCGTGGACCCCGCCAAGGTCGAGACAGTAATGCGATGGCCGAGGCCGAAGTCTGTGACCGAGATCCGGAGTTTCTTGGGGCTTACGGGTTATTATCGTCGATTTATCCAAGATTTTTCTCGCATTGCGACCCCGATGACTAGACTCACACGGAAGGATGTGCCTTTCGTCTGGTCTGAGGAGTGTGAGCAGAGTTTCAGGGAGCTGAAGAGATTGCTCACCTCGGCTCCGGTGTTGGTTTTACCTTCTGGGTAGGGAGGTTTTGTTGTGTGTACAGATGCTTCCGGGGTCGGACTGGGTGCTGTGTTGATGCAGCATGGTAGAGTGGTGACTTATGCATCTCGGCAGCTGAAGCCCCACGAGGAGAACTACCCTACCCATGACCTTGAGTTGGCGGCTGTGATCATCGCGCTGAAGATCTGGAGGCATTATCTGTACGGTGAGAAGTTCGAGGTGTTCACTGACCATCAGAGTTTGAGGTATGTGTTCACGCAGAGGGACCTTAACCTCAGGCAGAGGCGTTGGATGGAGTATATGAAGGATTATGACTTCACCCTGTCTTATCAGCCGGACAGGATGAATGTCGTAGCCGATGCCTTGAGTCGGAAGGTCACGGTCAGTGCCTTGATGTTGAGGAAGTGGAGGCTCTGGGAATAAGTGCCCGAAGTATCTATCAGGCTCAAGATTCCCCAAGAGCCAGGGTTAGCTGTGCTTGCGAGTCTGACTGTCACGCCTGCTATCCGCCGTCAGGTGACAGAGGCTCAGCATGCGGACCCTGAGTTACCCCGGATTCTGGCAATGGCTGATGTGGAACTGGGCGAGGACGGTGCTGCGCGATTTCGTGGCAGGCTATACGTCCCAGCTGAGGAGCAGGTTCGTCGTGCGGTGTTGCGTGAGGCTCATGGGAGCAGGTACACCGTACACCCGGGTGTGACGAAGATGTATCGGAATTTACGGAGGCAGTTCTTGTGGTCTGGCATGAAGAGAGATGTGGCCGAGTTCGTGGCCAGGTGCCTGACCTGTCAGCAGGTGAAGGCGGAGCATCAGCAACCAGGAGGTACTCTCCAGCCGTTGGATGTTCCCGTGTGGAAGTGGGACCACGTGACCACGGATTTTGTGGTGGGGTTGCCGAAGACTCCGAGTGGGCAGGATAGTATTTGGTTGCTGGTAGATCGGCTGACGAAGGTGACTCGGTTGCTACCGGTCAAGGTCAGCTGGAGCGTGTCCAGGTTGGCTCATCTTTATGTGGAGCGGATCGTTCCGTTGCGTGGGATTCACATTTCCATTGTGTCGGATCGGGATCCGCGCTTCACTTCTGGATTCTGGAGGAGTTTCCAGCGAGCTCTTGGCACGGAGTTGGCGTTTAGTTCAGCGTACCATCCTCAGTTAGATGGTCAGTCTGAGAGGACCATCCAGACTTTGGAGGATATGCTGAGATCCTGCTGCCTGGAGTGGCAGGGGAGTTGGATTCACCACCTGCCGTTGGTGGAGTTTGCCTACAATAATAGCTATCATTCGAGCATCGGCATGGCTCCTTATGAGGCGTTGTATGGGCGTCCGTGTCAGACTCCACTTGATTGGTTTGAGGTTGGTGAGCGTGTTTTGACGGGACCGGAGTTGGTACAGCAGTGTGCAGATGTTGTGCGACTAGTTCGTCAGAACATGTTGGCGGCCCAGAGTCGGCAGAAGAGCTATGCTGACCGGAGGAGGCAGCCTCTCGCGTTCGCCGTGGGCGATCGTGTGTTCTTGAGAGTTTCTCCGATGAAGGGGGTGATGCGCTTTGGACGGCATGGAAAGCTGAGTCCCCGCTATGTTGGTCCCTTTGTGATTGTGGAGCGCATCGGTGAGGTAGCTTATCGGTTGCAGTTACCCCCTGAGTTGGCGTCGGTGCATGACGTGTTCCACGTTTCGATGTTGCGGAAGTATATACCCGATGACTCTCATGTGCTTGAGGACTCTGTGTGGCCCGAGGTGACTCCAGATCTTTCTCTTCCAGAGTTTCCCGTCCGCGTTGTGGATAGGCGAGAGCAGCGCCTGCGGAACAAGGTCATCCCCTTGGTAAAGGTGGTGTGGTGTGGACGCACTTTTTTCACCTGTTATTCTCTTGTTGGTTTATTCGTTTATTGAGTGCGTGGGCGTGCCAGTCACCGAAGTGACAATTTATTCGGGCCCCGAAGAGCCCATGGTGCGCTCGATCTGACTTCGTCAGACGATTGTGTAGTTCGTGTCGGGACCAACACCCGTCGCGCCATAAAGGTCACGACGTCATTTACATCCCCCATACGAGGGTACACCCTTGATTAATCGCTGAGATTCAGGGCCTCATGGCCAAGAAATTAATTGCACGAAGGGTCTATTAGGAAGTATCGAAACCCCCGTATGAGGGTAAGAAGAAAACATTCGCGATCATGTCGGTCGTGTACTGACCATTTAATGTTCGGACGAATGTCCGGCTCGAGAAAATCGCGGTTGTCGCGGGAAAATTGGAACGCATGTAAGCCGAGGTACGGCAAATTTATTGTTCGGAAGAGCGGAAAACGTTCAGCTGAGCCTCGGTTGGAGCGGTCAAAAATCAGTAAATCTGTTGGCCCGGTGCAAGAGCAAGCTGCGACCATACTGCGGTGGGCCCCCCGCGGTCGAAACAAGACTTGCATGAGCGTCATTAATATTTCCGGTGCCAAGGGGCAACGAGGGAATATCCCTTGAATCGGCTGAAAGGCCCTATGTCTAGGGAAGCGGACGTTCGAAACGTGTCGGTCATTCGGGAGACCGTTTAATATTCTGACGGGTGTCCGGCTTGAGAGTATCATAATCGTCGCAGGAGGACCTGGAACATATGTATGCTGTGATACGGCAAATACATTATTCGAGACACTGAAATATTCGGTTAAATCTCGATTAGTGTAGCAGGAAACTAGCGAATTTATTGGCCCGGTGCGAGATCGAGTCGGGACCATACCGGGGGCGCCTCCCGCGGTCCAAACGGGGCTTGCGTGGGCATCATTAATGTTCCCGGTGCCGGAGGGCAACGGGGAAGAGTCCCGGGACTAGATTCCAAAACCCAAAACATGTTCGAATGAAGCGAGCTATAGGCCGAGGGCGTGGGTCAGACAATGACCGTAATCAGGACGGACCCGAGGTCCAAGCACAGCCCACAAAGGCTTTATTGATATTCCCGTATATAGGGTCCAGGGATGACAGGAGCCATCTCGTTCTATTTAGATTTCTGTCAGTCACTTGCGGACCACTTGATATTCGGACAAGGGTCCATATTGAAGGTGCGACGTGGATAGGAACAACCCCGTACAAGTGTATGCCGAGTTTACGGAAATTTCAATAAAAGGGTGGGAGCGAATCCCGATAGGGTGAATCCGATTTGACGAGCTATCGGCCCAGAGCAATACTGGGTCATGACCACGTCGGGGTAGGAGCCATCGGCCATGTTGGTTGCTCACGGGTCTTTTCATGTTCAGACACAGGTCCATGATAGAAACGCGGCAAAAATCGAGGCGAACCCGTTCAAATGTTTGCCGAACGTGCGGCAATTTTAGTAGTGGCTCGGAGGGGATCCGGCCTGAGGAACGAGTCCGGTCTGATTGGAATGTCGGCCCAAGACTAGGTCGGGGCCTGGCCATGTCGGGATAATTCCCAAGACTCAGGCCCAACCTGGAAGGGCGGCATTGTTGTTCCTTCAGCATCGGGTCACGGGAGAGACGAGGCTGCAACATAGATTTTACCATTTTCTTTATCTGGGGTTTAAATTATGTGCATATATATTTTATTGCTTATTTCCCTTTTACGTATTTATTCTGGATGATTTCTCCATTTTGTTTATTATTATCACCATTATATTTTCCGTTTTCTTTTTTACTATTATTATTATTATTTCACATTTTTTTGTTTATTTCTCATATATATATATATTTAGGTTTATTTATTTATCATAGTTTTTATTAATTTATTATCATTATCATTATCATGACATATTTATATATGTTTTTATATATTTATTTTGGAAGGAAAAGTGGGCCGTTGGGGGCAGAAAGGGTGTACCGGTGAAGGCTGGGAGAGTGTACCGGAGAGGGGCTGGGAGAGTGTACCGGGTAGGTTAGAGGGTGCCGGAGAAGCGCCAAGAGAGTATGCCGGGGAGGGAGTTGGCGGGCGTGCCGGGCTAACTCGAAGTCTGTACATCATCTGCTAGCACACGCGCAAAGTCTGTACATCGTCCATTTACTGCAACTCAAAGTCTGTACACTGGCTACTAGCACACACGAAGTCTGTACGTCCCTCAGCCAAAAGTCTATACAATGGCTGGTCGCTGCGACCCGAAGTCTGTACATCGTCTGGTTGCTGCATACAAAGTCTGTACATCCTTCAGCTCAAAGTCTGCACATTGCAGCTCAAAGTCTATACATTGGCCAACCCAAAGTCTGTACGTTGGCCAGCTCAAAGTCTATACATTGGCTGGTCGCTGCGACCCGAAGTCTGTACATCGTCTGGTTGCTGCATACAAAGTCTGTACATCCTTCAGCTCAAAGTCTGCACATTGCAGCTCAAAGTCTATACATTGGCCAGCCCAAAGTCTGTACGTTGGCCAGCTCAAAGTCTATACACTGGCCAACCCAAAGTCTATACATTGTGCATTGGCAGCAGCTCAAAGTCTATACATTATCCATTGGCTGCAGTTCAAAGTCTATACATTGGCCAGCTCAACGTCTGAACGTTGGCCAGCTTAAAGTCTATACATTGCAGCTCAAAGTCTGTACATTGCAGCTCAAAGTCTATACATTGTCCATTGGCTGCAGTTCAAAGTCTATACATTGGCCAACCCAAAGTCTGTATGTTGGCCAGCTCAAAGTCTATACATTGCAGCTCAAAGTCTGTACGTTGCCCATTGGCTGCAGTTCGAAGTCTGTACATTGCAGCTCAAAGCCTGTACATCAGCCAACCCAAAGTCTACACATTGGCCATTGGCCGGAGTTCAAAGTCTATACATTGGCCAGCCCAAAGTCTGTACATTGGCCAACATAAAGTCTATACATTACATCTCAAAGTCTGTACATTGCAGCTCAAAGTATGTACATTAGCCATTGGCTGGAGTTCAAAGTCTATACATTGGCCAGTCCAAAGTCTATACATTGGCCAGTCCAAAGTCTGTACATTGGCCAACCCAAAGTCTATACATTGTTCAAAGTCTGTACATTACAGCTCAAACTCTGTACATTGTAGCTCAAAGTCTGTACATTAGCCATTGGCTGGAGTTCAAAGTCTATACATTGGCCAGTCCAAAGTCTGTACATTGGCCAACCCAAAGTCTATACATTGTTCAAAGTATGTACATTACAGCTCAAAGTCTGTACGTCAGCCAACCCAAAGTCTATACATCAGCCATTGGCTGGAGTTCAAAGTCTATACATTGGCTAGCTCGAAGTCTGTACGTTGGCCAACTCGAAGTCTATACATTGCAGCTCAAAGTCTGTACATTGCAGCTCAGAGTCTGTACATTGGCCATTGGCTGCAGCTCAAAGTCTATACATTGGCCAACTCAAAGTCTGTACGTTGGCCAGCTCGAAGTCTACATATTGCAGCTCAAAGTCTGTACATGGCTTGTTGCTGCGTTCATGCCTCAACCTGCCAAGTCTGTACATTCGTTTCTATTTCTGGAAGACGGTGGAAGAAGAGGTAAGACAGGGAGATAGATGAGGGAGAGACAGAGGGTGTACCGGTGGGGGGAGAGAGTATGATGGTGAGGGAGAGAGTGTACCGGTGAGGGGGGAATGGAGTGTACCCGTGAGGGGAAGGTTGAAACGGAGGAGGAGTGTGCCGGTGAGGAGCCAAGAAGGTGTGCCGTTGAAGGGCTAATAGGGTGCACCGGTGAAGGCTGGAATATACGTACCGATGAAGGCCCACTCCCCTGCTACTTGCTTTAAGGCTTTTCTTTTCTTCTTTTCTTTGAGTTTTGAGTAGTTTTATACAAGTCTTTCCTCCTTTTCCTCACAGCCTATTCTTTATAATATTTTGTTGTTCCATTTATTGGTTGCTTCCTTTTATCCTTTTAATATGTTATCGTTTCTAGCGAAAATTCGGCAACATCTCCCCTTGACCCGAGCGTAAGGGAGATAAAGGGAACGCGCCCACAGGGAGTGGCGGAACCCGTCAACTGGAGGTGGGCGCCCAAAGGCGGCAGCACCTTTAATGAAACTTCAGAAAACCTCGGAGAAAACAACGAGCGAGAGACCTCTAAGACTGGATAGGGTGGACTGGGGGTTAGCCAAGGCGTACCGGCCAAGGACGAGCACAGGGTGCTTGAGGGGTGTACCAGACTTGGGAGAGGCCAGGCGTACCGCTGAAGCACCAAGGGGAGGTGTACCGCTGGAGGGCTACTATGGGTGTGCCGGCCAAGGTGCCGGAAGGGTGTGCCGCTGGGGGAAAGTGCAGGTGTGCCGCTGAAGGCGCAGAAGGGTGTGCCGGCCAAGAAGCCAGAAGGTGTACCGCTGGACGGGGGTGCAGGCGCACCGGGCAAGGCCCCCAAAAGGGGCTGGCGTGCTAATGGGGCAGGGGCATTGGGCTGATCAAGCCCACGAGGAAAAGATTTTTGGGAGGTGGCTCAAAGGGCAGGCAAGGGACTTGCAGGTGGGCTTCTACCAGAAGATCACAACGCGGAGGGGCTGTGCACTGGAAAGGCTCACGACCTCATACCACCCGAGGTGGTGCGGTGTCCGGAGGAAACTGTCACAGGAGGAGTTAAGGAAAACACCGGGAAGCGAAGGGAAAAATGATCAAACGCACTGCGGCCCAAAATAATGAGACAAAGAGAAAACCCACTGAGGGGGAGAGATCTTCATTCATGGGAAATAAAGGGCCGTAGCCACCCGTATATATCACAAAACATGCCCGAGCTAAGGCTATAGGCAAGAAAGAAAACCTAAGAACGATGGAATAGAGAGGGGGAAAACATAGAAACAAAAGAGGAGGAGGTGTTGGGGATCGAAGCAGGGACGATCGTCCACTGCTCTTTCCCCCACCTTCCCCTACTACATCAAGCCCTCTCTCTCTCTTAAGACTCCACGCCGGAGCCCTCTCCCTTTTCTTCTCTCTTCTTCTTCTTCTCGTATGCAACCCCCTCTATTCGTCTCTGCCTCTGGGTCTCTTCTCCGTCCGTCCTCCTTTTCTTCGCCGGAATGGGAGTGGTTTTATACTCCCAGCAGCGGCAGCCCTCGAGCACGGCAGTCGGAGGCGGGAAGCGGCTGGTCATGATGGGGTTTGACTTCCCCCGTCCTGGATGTCAGGGGAGTAGCCTGCGTGGCCCAACCTTTGGTTGACACCTCGGACAGCTCACTGCGCGCCAAGGATGCGTAGGGTATGGGCGCCACATCGCTCGGCCGTTGAAAAGCTTTCACGCTGTGCCGCTGGCGGGCTCAAGAAGTGTGCCGCTGGGAGGGCCATAGGCCGTGCCGCTGAAGGACTGCCCAAGCGTGCCGTTGGAGGGCCTAAAATAGTGTAAGGTTTGAAATAGTGTGCCGTTGGAGGCTTGAAGTAGTGTGCCGTTGAAGGCTTGTAATAGTGTGCCGTTGGAGGCTTGAAATAGTGTGCCGTGGAAGACTTGAAATAGTGTGCCGTGGAAGGCTCGAAATAGTGTGCCGTTGAAGGCTTGAAATAGTGTGCCGTGGAAAGCTCGAAATAGTGTGCCGTTGAAGGCTTGAAATAGTGTGCCGTGGAAGGCTCGAAATAGTGTGCCGTTGAAGGCTTGAAATAGTGTGCCGTTGAAGGCTCGAAATAGTGTGCCGTGGAAGGCTCGAAATAGTGTGCCGTTGAAGGCTCGAAATAGTGTGCCGTGGAAGGCTCGAAATAGTGTGCCGTTGAAGGCCCGAAATAGTGTGCCGTTGAAGGCTTAAAATAGTGTGCCGTTGAAGGCACATGGGGCGTGCCATTGAAGGCCTGCAGGGCGTGCCGCTGGAGACCATTGGGGCGTGCCGTTGAAGGCCTGCAGGGCGTGCCGCTGAAGGGCATTGGGGGTGTGCCGCTGAAGGGCGTTGGGGGTGTGCCGCTGAAGGCCAAGGGCGTGCCGCTGAGAGGGGCCAGTGCCGTGCCGCTGAAGGGCCTTGGGGGTGTGCTGCTGAAGGGCCTTGGGCGTGCCGTTGAATGGCTAAATGGGCAGTTTTGAGCCCGTTGTGAGCACGAGTTGTGGCCCGTTTGATTTTCTTCGAGGCCCATTGATTGTGGGGCTCTTGGTAGTTGATTTCTCTTCACTGTCGTGACTCTGGAGACGGCTTCACGGCAGTGTGCATATTTGGGGAGTCTGGGTGACTAGTCTCTCCGGGGTTTCTTCACTCGGTGCCGTTGTTGATGCTGGGCCGAGCAGGATATCTGTGTGTGTAATTTTTGGTGTCCACAAATGCCCCCCACCCACGGGTAGCGCAGGTGAAGGATGAGCCGGGCGGTGCCCGCTGGTGTACTGGTCTCTTTTTCTCTTCGTCGGTGCGGACGGGGTGTCGGGAGCTGACATGGTTTGTTTGTCTCTTCTTCTCTTCGTCAGTGCCGACAGGGTGTCGGGAACTAACATTATTTGTCTATCTCTTCGTCAGTGCCGACAGGGTGTCGAGAGCTGACATGATTTGTCTGTCTCTTCTTCTCTTCGTCAGTGCCGACAGGGTGTCGGGAGCTGACATGGTTTGTCTGTCTCTTCTTCTCTTCGTCAGTGCATGGTTTGTCTGTCTCTTCTAGGGTGTCGGGAACTGACATGGTTTGTCTTTCTCTTCTTCTCTTCGTCAGTGCCGACAGGGTGTCGGGAGCTGACATGATTTGTCTGTCCCTTCTTCTCTTCGTCAGTGCCGACAGGGTGTCGGGAGCTGACATGATTTGTCTGTCTCTTCTTCTCTTCATCAGTGTCGATCGGAGATGGAGAATGATGTGGTATGTTGGTCTCTTCTTCTCTTCTTTAGTGCCGACAGGTTGCCGGGCGCTGACGTGGTATGTTGGTCTCTTCTTCTCTTCGTCAGTGCCGACGGGGTGTCGGGGACTGACATGACATGTTGGCCTCTTTGTCTCTTCATCAGTGCCGGTGGGGTGCCGGGAACTGAAGCAGTATGTTGGTCTCTTTGTCTCTTCGTCAGTGCCGACGGGGCGTCGGAAGTCGACATGCTCTGTTGGTCTCTTTGTCTCTTCGTCAGCGCCGACTAGGTGCCGGGAGCTGACATGATGTGTTGGTCTCTTTGTCTCTTCGTTAGCGCCGACAGGGTGCCGGAGCGGACATGATTTGTTGGTCTCTTTGTCTCTTCGTCAGCGCCGACAGGGTGCCGGGAGCTGACATGGTTTGTTGGTCTCTCTGTCTCTTCATCAGTGCCGACGGGGTACCGGGAACTGACGTACTTTGTTCGTCTCTTCTTCTCTTATTTTTCTTCTCTTCTCTTTTCTCCTCTTCTATATTCCCTTGCACGTAAACATGGGGTGAGAATTTATTTAGTGTCCTCAAATCAGGGAAGCGGGCTGCGAAAGCCGAAATTTGGGGAGCAGGCTGCCAGAGCCAAACTTGAGAAAGCGGGCCATGGGGGCAGAGGTAAGTAGGCTACAAGAGACAAAGTTAGGAAGCAGGCTATAAAAGCCAAAGGGAAGCAGGCCAGAAGAGCCAAAGTCGGGAAGTGGGCCGCGGAGGCCGAATTGGGGGAGCAGCTTATAAAGCCAAGGACATTGGGAAGCGGGCTGCAAGAGCCAAAATTATGGGAAGTGAGCCGCGAAGGCCGAATTCTGGGAAGCAGGCTATGAGAGCCGAATTCTGGGAAGCAGGTTGCAAGAGCCAAAGATGTTGGGAAGCGGGCTGCAAGAGCCGAAATTAGGGGAAGCGGGACGTGAAGGCCGAATTCTGGGAAGCAGGCTATGAGAGCCGAATTCCGGGAAGCAGGCTGCAAGAGCCAAAGATATTGGGAAGCGGTCTGCAAGAGCCGAAATTATGGGAAGCGGGCCGTGAAGACCGTATCGGGGAAGCGGATTACAGAAGCCGGAGTTGGGAGATTAACGAGCCGCGAGGGAAAGAGGTAGGCCATGGGGGGCCAAGATTGGGCTCTACGAGCCAGAGCTGGTAAAATAGGCTGCGATAGCTGAAATTGATTTTACTGTATACACACATTATTTTTTTTTATTTATTTATTTTTGTTTCTTATTATTTTTTTTTATTCAAGCATGCAGGCATTCATTAGTAGACATAACATAAATATACGTATGTGATAGCTCCCTCTATAGGGGATGGGATAGGGACATCGCCCATAATTCGCAGACACGGTGCGGGTCATGAGGCACAATTGAGGGGTGGTGCACCCGTCAAGAGGATATCGCACGTCTTGCATGCATAGCCTTAATTCACGCATTTCACCCGAGGCAATTCTCTGTGGCGTGGCGGTACAAATGTGTGAACAAAGAGCCCTAACCATAGGGATATGTAGATTTTCCTGGTGACACTCGAGGATCACTCTAGCGCCTACACATTAGTTCCAGACTTTCGACTTTCGGTAGCTTCACACAGCCCCCACTTGTTTATTTTGGTAGCGGATTTCACCGTTCGGCACGAGTCTCCTCATGTGTCTCAATGGGGATTCCCGACTACTAAGATTCATCCTTATTGTGATTCTATTGCGGATTCCACCATTTGACGTGAGTTTCCTCATATGTCTCAATGGGGATTCCCGGCTAATAGGTTTCATCCTTATTGTAATTCGCTTCACCATTTCGCGCGAGTCTCCTCATGTGTCTCAATGGGGATTCCCGACTACTCGGATTCACGTTTCTCGCTTTTTTTTTGCATCATTTTTTTCTTTCTCTCTCTTTTTTTGTTTTTTTTTGTTTTACAGTGGGGGTAGGCAGCTTTTTCCTCACGATTACCTTTCACGCGAGTGCAGGAATTCAAGTCTCCGTAGAGTGCTAAGAAGGAATTCGGGCAATCCATATGGTTGAAAGCTATTGAACACATTAAGTGCTAAGTGTGGGAGCGTTGCCTCAGGTTTATTTTGTGAGTTGGGCTTAGCGATTCAGCCATGACTCTCCCCCTTGACGCGTGCACCTGCCATAATTGGGGTTCCCTTCGAGTGCGTGCCGTGACGCCCGTGCATCCGGAATCAGGGCAGCATTATTTAGCAAGGAAATGCGGTCCTAGAAAATTCCAAGGAGGTGTATTATTCTATATTAAGTAAATATGCAAGCATGGCAATCATGCATTCTCTTTTTTTGTTTTTTTTCTCTTTTTGCGTGTCTGTTTTATTATTTTTTTGTTATTTTTGTGTGTGTGTTTATTTTTGCATAAGAAAATATTGTTGTTACGTATAAGTGTTGTGGTAGTAAAGGTATTAGAGAAGCAGACCACGAACGGTTGAAAGGGTATTAGGGAAACAGGCTATAGAACCCAAGGGACATTAGGGGAGCGGGCCATAAGGGCCGAAATTGGGAAGCGGGCTGCAAGAGCCAAAGTTATGGGAAGCGGACTGCGAAGGCCGAACCCTGGGAAGCAGGCTACGAGAGCCGGACTTGGGAGGCAGGCCACGAAGGCCAAAGGGAAGCAGGCTGCGAGAGCCAAAGGTAAGCAGGCTGCGAGAGCCAAAGATATTGGGAAGCGGGCTGCAAGAGCCGAGATTGTGGGCAGCAGGCTACGGAAGCCAAATCAGGGGAGCATGCTACAATAGCCAAAATTGGGGAGCGGGCTGCAGGAGCCGCAATTATGGGAAGCGGGCCGCGAAGGCCGAATTCTGCGAAGCAGGCCGTAAAGGCCGAATTTTGGGAAGCGGGCCGCAAGAGACGAAATTGGGAAGCGGGCTGTGAAGGCCGAATTCCGGGAAGCAGGCCGTAAAGGACGAACTCTGGGAAGCAGGCTGCAAGAGCCAAAGATATTGGGAAGCGGGCTGCAAGAGCCGAAATTATAGGAAGCATGCTATGGAAGCCAAATCGGAGAAGTAGGCTACAAGAGCCAAGGGCAAGCAGACTACGAGAGCCAGAATTGGGAGGCGGGCTATAAAAGCCAAAGGGAAGCAGGCTGCAAGAGCCAAGGTTGGGAAGTAGGCCACGAGGGCCAAAGGTAAGCAGGCTACGAGAGCCAAAGTTGGGAAGCGGGCTGCAAGAGCCGAATTCTGGGAAGCAGGCCGTAAAGGTCGAATTCTGAGAAGCAGGCTGCAAGAGCCAAAGTTAAGCAGGCTGCAAGGGCCAAAGTTGGGGAGCAGGCTATAAAAGCCAGGGGGAAGCAGGCTGCGAGAGCCAGAATTAGGGGACAGGCTACGAGAGCCAGGGGAAGCAGGCTGCGAGAGGCAAAATTGGGAAGCACGCTACAAAAGCCAGGATCTGGGAGGCCTTTGTCGGTTTAACGCCCCGTCGGCAGATGGTCTAGTTGGTTTAACGCCCCGTCGGTGAAAGGTTTAGTCGGTTTAACGCCCCATCGGCGGAAGGTTTAGTTGGTTTCTATTTGTTGGATGGCTGGAGGTCGGAGGTAAAAGTTTGCCTCGTGACCCTTCTTTCTCTTCTTCTCTTCTTCTTTTGTAGGGAGGCAGGTACGAAGACCATGTTCGCCTCATGTCTCTTTTTTCTCTTCTCTTCTTCTTTTGTAGAGAGGCGGGTGCGAAGACCATGTTCGCCTCATGTCTCTTTTTCTTCTCTTCTTTTTGTGTGATGAGGCGGGCTCGAGGGCCACGTTTGTCTCATGTGTCTCTTCTTTCCTTTTCTTCTCTTCTTTTTGTTTGGTGAGGCGGGCTCGAGGGCCACGTCTGCCTCATGTCTCTTTTTTTCTTCTTCTTTTGTGGAGAGGCCGGTGCAAGGACCATGTGTGCATCATGTCTCTTTTTATTCTCTTCTTTATGTGTGATGAGGCGGGCTCGAGGACCACGCCTGCCTCATGTGTCTTTTCTTCTTCTTGTTTTGTGTGATGAGGCGGGTGCGAAGACCGCGTCTGTCTCGTGACTCTTCTTCTATTCTTCTTTTATGGAGAGGCAGGTGCAGGGACCATGTTCGTCTCATGTCTCTTTTTTTCCTCTTCTATTCTTCTTTTGTAGAGAGGCAGGTGCAGAGACCATGTTTGCCTCGTGATTGCTCTTTCTCTTCTTCTCTTCCTTTTTTATGGAGAGGCAGGTGCAAGGACCATGTTTGCCTCGTGATCATTTCTTTCTTTTCTTCTCTTCTTCTTTTGTGTAGAGAGGCGGGTGCAGGGACCATGTTCGCCTCATGTCTCTTTTTTTCTCTTCTATTCTTCTCTTCTTCTTTTGTGTAGAGAGGCGGGTGCAGGGACCATGTTCGCCTCATGTCTCTTTTTTTCTCTTCTATTCTTCTCTTGTAGAGAGGCATGTGCAAGGACCATGCTCGCCTCATGTGCATTATTTCTTTCCTTCTCTTCTTTTGTGTGATGAGGCGGGCTCGAAGACCACGTCTGCCTCATGTGTCTTCTTTTGGTTCTGCTCTTCTTCTTTTGTGTGAAGAGGCGGGTCCAGGGACCACGGCTGCCTCATGTGTCTTTTCTTCCTCTTCTTCTCTTCTCTTGCATGATGAGGCGGGCTCGAAGACCACGTCTGCCTCATGTGTCTTCTTTTGGTTCTGCTCTTCTTCTTTTATGTGAAGAGGCGGGTTAAGGGACCACGTCTGCCTCATGTGTCTCTTCTTCCTTTTCTTCTTTTCTTTTGTGTGGTGAGGCGGGCTCGAAGACCACGTCTGCCTCATGTGTCTTCTTTTGGTTCTGCTCTTCTTCTTTTATGTGAAGAGGCGGGTTAAGGGACCACGTCTGCCTCATGTGTCTCTTCTTCCTTTTCTTCTCTTCTTTTGCGTGATGAGGCGGGCTCGAAGACCACGTCTGTCTCATGTGTCTTCTTTTCCTTTTCTTCTCTTCTTTTGTGTGATGAGGCGGGATCGAAGACCACGTCTGCCTCGTGCGTGTCTTTTTCTTTACTCTGCTCTTTTTTTTTCTCTTAATGTGCCCCAGGTTGGGGCGTAGCTTCATTTGGTGTGCATCCCCCCTGAGGGGGGTGTGTTTTGCCTCTTCGCTTCTGTGCCCCCAGGCGGGGTGTATTTTTTTGGCTTCTATGTCCCCAGACCAGGGTGTGTTTTTTTTTAATGCCCCCGAGGCGGGGTGTAGCTCTCTTCAAATGCCCCCATGGTGGGGTATACTCTTCACGGCTTCTATGCCCCTAGGTGGGGTATGTTTCTTCTTCAAATGCCCTTAACCCAGGGTGGACTTCTCTTTATATGCCCCTGAGCCGAGTCGTGTTCTTTATAGCTTCTAGGCCCTCGAGGCGAGGTATGCTTCTTCTTCATATGCCCCTGGTACGGGTGTATCTCTTGCTTCTTATGCCCCCCTGAGGCCGGGGTGTATCTCTTTACGGCTTCTATGCCCCCGAAGCAGGGTATGTTGTTTCTCCAAGTGCCGCTTAGGCGGAGTATATCTTCCTTCTTATGCTCCCAGATCGGGGTGTACGTCTCTTCTTCCGACGCCCCTAGGTCGGGGTATATTCTTTCTTCATGTGCTCCCAGGTCGGGATGTATGTCTCTTTACTTTTTTTTGTGCCCCCGGATCGGGGTAAATGCTTCTGCTTCTTATGCGCCAAGGGGGGAGTGTACCTCTTTGTGCCCCCTGAGCGGGGTGGATGCTCTGCATGTGTCCCCAGGCCGGGGTGTAGCTTTGTCTCCCATGGAGGGGGTGTGTCGTTTCTTCAAAAGCCCCCAGACCAGGGTGTATTCTTCTCTTTCTTATACTCCCGAGGCGGGAGGGGTTCTCTTCATGTGCCCCCGTGGCGGGATGTGCTTCTTTCTTCAAGTGTCCCCAGGCCGGGCTGAATTCTTTTCTTCTCCCCAGACACACCGGGGGGAATGTTTGCTTCTTGTGCTCCCAAGGTGGGGCGTATTGCCGCTTTTGATGCGGGATGTAGTTCTTGCTTTTTATGCACCCGAGGCGGGGTGAATTCTTCTTCTTTGTTTACGTGCCCCCATATCGGGGTGTATTCCTCTCTTCATATGTTTCCCTAAGCCGGGGGATGTTGTTTGTTCTGCTTCAGATGTCCCCGGGGGGGATATATGTTGCTTCATGGACCCCTAAGGCCGGGATGTATTCCTTCTTCGAAGGCCCCTAAGTCGGGGTGTATTCTTCTCTTCTTATGCTCCCCGGGGTGGGGTACATTTCTTGCTTCTCATGCCCCCCACGGCGGGGTGTGGTTTCTCTCTTTGTGTGCCCCCATGGGAGGGCGGATCCTGCCTCCTTGCTTCTGTGCCCGGGGCGGGGCATGTTCTTCATGGCTTCTATGCCCCCAGTGGCGGGGTTTGTTTCTCCTTCACATGCCCCCAAGCCGGGGTGGACTTCTCTATGGCTTCTATGCCCCCAGGCGGGGTGTATGTTGCTTCATATGCCCCCAGGGTGGGGATGTATCCCGCTTCTAATGCCCCCATGGCGGGGTATGTCCTTGGCTCCTTATGCCCCCCAAGGTGGGGTGTGTTTTGCTTCTTGTGCCCTCGAGGTGGGGTATGTCCTTGGCTCCTTATGCCCCCCAAGGTGGGGTGTGTTTTACTTCTTGTGCCCTCGAGGTGGGGTGAATTTCTTTCTTTGTATGCCCCTAGTCCAGGGTGTGGCTTTTTTTTCTTTGAGTGTCCCCAGGCCGGGGTGAATTCTTTTCTTCTTATGCCCCCATGGCGGGATGTAGCTTCTTCAAATGCCCCTAAGCCAGAGCATATTCTTTATGGCTTCCATGCCCCCAAGCGGGGTATGTTTCTTCTTCAATCGTCCCTAGGACAGGGTGTATTCTTTTCTTTCATATGCTCCCGAAGCGGGATGTAACTTCTTCAAATGCTCCTAAGCCGGGGCGTGTTCTTCATGGCTTTTATGTCCCCACTGGCGGGGTTTGTTTCTTCTTCAAATGCCCCTAAGCCGGGGTGGACTTCTCTTCATATGCCTCTGAGCTGGGACGTGGCTGTTGCTTCTAGGCCCTCGAGGCGAGGTGGGCTTCTTCTTCAAATACCCCCAAGACGGGGATGTGATTCTTGGCTTCATATGCCCCCAAGGCGGGGTATGTTCTGCTTCTTGTGCCCCCAGAGGTGGGGTGTATGTTGCTTTTTGCACCCCAAAGGTGGAGTGTATTTCTCTTCGAGTCCCCCTGAGTCGGGGCGTAGCTGTGTCTCGCGTGCCCCCCCTGCGGGGTGAGCTTGGCTTCGTGTGCACCCGAGGCGGGGTGAGTTCTTCTTCTTGTCATGCCCCTAAGTCAGGGCGTGTTATTTACAGCTTCTATGCCCTCGAGGCAAGGTGAATTTCTTTCTTTGTATGCCCCTAGTCCAGGGTGTGGTTTTTTTTTCTTTGAGTGTCCCCAGGCCGGGGTGAATTCTTTTCTTCTTATGCCCCCATGGCGGGATGTAGCTTCTTCAAATGCCCCTAAGCTGGGGCATATTCTTTATGGCTTCCATGCCCCCAGGCGGGGTATGTTTCTTCTTCAATCGTCCCTAGGACATGGTGTATTCTTTTCTTTCTTATGCTCCCGAAGCGGGATGTAACTTCTTCAAATGCCCCTAAGCCGGGGCGTGTTCTTCATGGCTTTTATGTCCCCACTGGCGGGGTTTGTTTCTTCTTCAAATGCCCCTAAGCCGGGGTGGACTTCACTTCATATGCCCCTGAGCTGGGACGTGGCTGTTGCTTCTAGGCCCTCGAGGCGAGATGGGCTTCTTCTTCAAATACCCCCAAGACGGGGATGTGATTCTTGGCTTCATATGCCCCGGACGTAGGGTATATCTTTTGTTTCTTATGCTCACAAGCCGGAATGTAGCTTCTTGGCCTCATATGCTGCTGAGGCGAGGGGTATGTTGCTTCAGGTGCCCCCGGGGGGAATGCATTTTGCCTCTACTACCCCGTGGCGGGGTATATCTCTTGGCTTCTTACGCCCCCAAGGTGGGGTGTGTTTTCTTCTTATGCCCCCGGGGTGGGGTATATCTTTCGCTTCTTATGCCCCCTCCTTAAGGCGGGGTGAAGTCTTTGCTTCAAATGCCCCTAAATCGGGGTATAGTTTTGTCTCATATGCCCCTAGAGCAGGGGTGTATTTCTCTTCATGTGCCCCTCAGTCGGGGTGTATCTTTGTTGGTTGTTGTGCCCCCAAAGGGAGGTGTCTTTCTCTTCATGTGCCCCAGGCACCGGGTGTATCTTTGCTCTTTTTTCCTGCCTCTTATGCCCCCGTAGCAGGGTATATATCTTCTTCTTATCCCCCATGGCGGGGTATATGCATGCTCTCTTCGGGAGTGGTGGCCGTGCTTGGCCTCATTGCTATAAAGTATTCCCCACAGCGGGCAGCCATTCACCACGCTACAATTGTGGCTCGCTGGGTCTTTTAACAGCCACTCGAGGGGCCATCTTATCACAACCAGAAAAAGCGGGATTTCAGACGGACGTTATCCGTCTCAAATCCGTCTGAAAATCCGTCGCAACACATATTTGTAACGGATTTCCGACGGATTTAAGACCGAACTCGACCGTCTGAAATTCTTAGTCACAAATTTGTGACAGTTAACTTTTCGGTCTGAAATTCCGTCTGAAATTAAGACACAAATAATTTCGGTCATAAATTCCGTCTAAATCTCACACGATAAAATTTCCGTATGTAATTATCAGTCTGAAATTTCCGTCTGTATTTCATACGGTTTTTAAGACGGATTTATTATCCGTTGTAAATACCGTCCGTAATCCGTCTGAAATATTCTCTGAAATCCGTCTCTATTTCTGCCGGATATTACGACGGATTACTTTGTCGTCGTAACTTCCAATGACGGTTCCATATGTTGTTCGTCCTAAATCCGTCGGTGTTTAAAACGTAATTCACGACGGATATAAATTCCGTCTGAAATTACCGTCTCTATTACAAACGTCATTTCAGACGGATTATAAATCCGTCTGAAAAAAAATATATATTTTTTTAAAAATTTAAGTTTATTTATCTAATAAACCTGTTAAAAAAAATTATTGGAACTAACCACAAAAAAAAACTCAACATCAACATACCCAAATAAATAAACACCACCGAAAAAATCTCAACATAACATAGATGTTCAAATAAATAAACACCACCAATAAAAAAATTCAACACCATGCTGACAAAATAAATACAAAGAAAAACACAATAACCCTGCTGATCCGTCTGAATAACATAAAATAAATATCATTAAACATCAAGAAATATCTGGTACATCTTCAATATCCTCATCATCCATATCGTCACTGCCCTGCTCATCTCCTCTGTCGCTGCCCGCAGAAGGATCCCCCTACATTAAAAAAATAATAACATTCATTCATAGATAAAAAAATTAGTGCGAAGAAATGAGCATAAATATAAATCAAACATATCAAATTGATAACTGTAGATTTTATAGATCAACTACTAGCTTGAAACAATATTTAGACCCCCGGACCTGACCTGGGAGTTCATTTAAGCTAAGTTTATTTTAAAACTGAACTTTGAGTGCCGAGCTCAAACCGGACATCCGATTTGGATTCCGTCAGTTCTGACAAGTCACTTTCATCTCCCCGGTAGCGTTGGAATGATCGGCACGGCCGTCCGACCGGTATTTCCAATTTTAGACCCCCGGACCCGACCTGGTAGTTCATTTAAACGAAGTGTATTTTAAAACTGAGCTTTGAGCGCCGAGCTCAAACCGGACATCCGATTTGAATTTCGTCAGTTCTGACAAGTCACTTTCATATCCCCGGTCGCGTTGGAATGATCGGCACGGCCGTCCGACTTGTATTTCCAATTTTAGACCCCCGGACCCGACCTGGTAGTTCATTTAAGCTAAGTGTATTTTAAAACTGAACTTTGAGCGCCGAGCTCAAACCGGACATCCGATTTAGATTCCGTCAGTTCTGACAAGTCACTTTCATCTCCCCGGTCGCGTTGGAATGATCGGCACGGCCGTCCGACCGATATTTCCAATTTTAGACCCCCGGACCCGACCTGGTAGTTCATTTAAACTAAGTGTATTTTAAAACTGAACTTTTAGCGCCGAGCTCAAACCGGGCATCCGATTTGGATTCCGTCAGTTCTGACAAGTCACTTTCATCTCCCCGGTTGTGTTGGAATGATCGGCACGGCCGTCCGACTTGTATTTCAGGTTTTTGACCCCCGGACCTGACCTGGGAGTTCATTTAAGCTAAGTTTATTTTAAAACTGAACTTTGAGTGCCGAGCTCAAACTGGACATCCGATTTAGATTCCGTCAGTTCTGACAAGTCACTTTCATCTCCCCGGTCGCGTTGGAATGATCGGCACGGCCGTCCGACCGGTATTTCCAATTTTAGACCCCCGGACCCGACCTGGTAGTTCATTTAAACTAAGTATATTTTAAAACTGAACTTTGAGCATCGAGCTCAAACCGGGCATCCGATTTGGATTCCGTCAGTTCTGACAAGTCACTTTCATCTCCCCGGTCGCGTTGGAATGATCGGCACGGCCGTCCGACCGGTATTTCCAATTTTAGACCCCCGGACCCGACCTGGTAGTTCATTTAAACTAAGTGTATTTTAAAATTGAACTTTTAGCGCCGAGCTCAAACCGGACATCCGATTTGGATTCCGTCAGTTCTGACAAGTCACTTTCATCTCCCCGGTCGTGTTGGAATGATCGGCACGGCCGTCCAACCGGTATTTCCAATTTTAGACCCCCGGACCCGACCTGGTAGTTCATTTAAACTAAGTGTATTTTAAAACTGAACTTTTAGCGCCGAGCTCAAACCGGGCATCCGATTTGGATTCCGTCAGTTCTGAAAAGTCACTTTCATCTCCCCGGCTGTGTTGGAATGATCGGCACGGCCGTCCGACTTGTATTTCGAGTTTTTGACCCCCGGACCTGACCTGGGAGTTCATTTAAGCTAAGTTTATTTTAAAACTGAACTTTTAGCGCCGAGCTCAAACCGGACATCCGATTTGGATTCCGCCAGTTCTGACAAGTCACTTTCATCTCCCCGGCTGTGTTGGAATGATCGGCACGACCGTCCGACTTGTATTTCCAATTTTAGACCCTCGGACCCGACCTGGTAGTTCATTTAAACTAAGTGTATTTTAAAACTGAACTTTTAGCGCCGAGCTCAAACCGGACATCCGATTTAGATTCCGCCAGTTCTGACAAGTAACTTTCATCTCCCCGGTTGTGTTGGAATGATCGGCACGGCCGTCCGACTTGTATTTCAAGTTTTTGACCCCCGGACCTGACCTGGGAGTTCATTTAAGCTAAGTTTATTTTAAAACTGAACTTTGAGTGCCGAGCTCAAACCGGACATCCGATTTGGATTCCGTCAGTTCTGACAAGTCACTTTCATCTCCCCGGTCGCGTTGGAATGATCGGCACGGCCGTCCGACTTGTATTTCCAATTTTAGACCCCCGGACCCGACCTGGTTGTTCATTTAAACTAAGTGTATTTTAAAACAGAACTTTGAGCGCCGAGCTCAAACCGGGCATCCGATTTGGATTCCGTCAGTTCTGACAAGTCACTTTCATCTCCCCGGTCGCGTTGGAATGATCGGCACGGCCGTCCGACCGGTATTTCCAATTTTAGACCCCCGGACCCGACCTGGTAGTTCATTTAAACTAAGTGTATTTTAAAACTGAACTTTTAGCGCCGAGCTCAAACCGAACATCCGATTTAGATTCCGTCAGTTCTGACAAGTCACTTTCATCTCCCCGGTCGCGTTGGAATGATCGGCACGGCCGTCCGACTTGTATTTCCAATTTTAGACCCCCGGACCCGACCTGGTAGTTCATTTAAACTAAGTGTATTTTAAAACTGAACTTTGAGCGCCGAGCTCAAACCGGGCATCCGATTTGGATTCCGTCAGTTCTGACAAGTCACTTTCATCTCCCCGGTCGCGTTGGAATGATCGGCACGGCCGTCCGACCGGTATTTCTAATTTTAGACCCCCGGACCCGACCTGGTAGTTCATTTAAACTAAGTGTATTTTAAAACTGAACTTTTAGCGCCGAGCTCAAACCGGACATCCGATTTGGATTTCGTCAGTTCTGACAAGTCACTTTCATCTCCCCGGCTGTGTTGGAATGATCGGCACGGCCGTCCGACTTGTATTTCCAATTTTAGACCCTCGGACCCGACCTGGTAGTTCATTTAAACTAAGTGTATTTTAAAACTGAACTTTTAGCGCCGAGCTCAAACCGGACATCCGATTTAGATTCCGCCAGTTCTGACAAGTCACTTTCATCTCCCCGGTCGTGTTGGAATGATCGGCACGGCCGTCCGACTTGTATTTCAATTTTAGACCCCCGGACCCGACCTGGTAGTTCATTTAAACTAAGTGTATTTTAAAACTGAACTTTGAGCGCCGAGCTCAAACCGGACATCCGATTTGGATTCCGTCAGTTCTGACAAGTCACTTTCATCTCCCCGGTCGTGTTGGAATGATCGGCACGGCCGTCCGACTTGTATTTCCAATTTTAGACCCCCGGACCCGACCTGGTAGTTCATTTAAACTAAGTGTATTTTAAAACTGAACTTTTAGCGCCGAGCTCAAACCGGACATCCGATTTGGATTCCGCCAGTTCTGACAAGTCACTTTCATCTCCCCGGCTGTGTTGGAATGATCGGCACGGCCGTCCGACTTGTATTTCAATTTTAGACCCACGGACCCGACCTGGTAGTTCATTTAAACTAAGTGTATTTTAAAACTGAACTTTTAGCGCCGAGCTCAAACCGGACATCCGATTTAGATTCCGTCAGTTCTGACAAGTCACTTTCATCTCCCCGGTTGTGTTGGAATGATCGGCACGGCCGTCCGACTTGTATTTCAAGTTTTTGACCCCCGGACCTGACCTGGGAGTTCATTTAAGCTAAGTTTATTTTAAAACTGAACTTTGAGTGCCGAGCTCAAACCGGACATCCGATTTGGATTCCGCCAGTTCTGACAAGTCACTTTCATCTCCCCGGCTGTGTTGGAATGATCGGCACGGCCGTCCGACTTGTATTTCCAATTTTAGACCCTCGGACCCGACCTGGTAGTTCATTTAAACTAAGTGTATTTTAAAACTGAACTTTTAGCGCCGAGCTCAAACCGGACATCCGATTTAGATTCCGCCAGTTCTGACAAGTCACTTTCATCTCCCCGGTTGTGTTGGAATGATCGGCACGGCCGTCCGACTTGTATTTCAAGTTTTTGACCCCCGGACCTGACCTGGGAGTTCATTTAAGCTAAGTTTATTTTAAAACTGAACTTTGAGCGCCGAGCTCAAACCGGACATCCGATTTGGATTCCGCCAGTTCTGACAAGTCACTTTCATCTCCCCGGCTGTGTTGGAATGATCGGCACGGCCGTCCGACTTGTATTTCCAATTTTAGACCCCGGACCCGACCTGGTAGTTCATTTAAACTAAGTGTATTTTAAAACTGAACTTTGAGCGCCGAGCTCAAACCGGACATCCGATTTGGATTCCGCCAGTTCTGACAAGTCACTTTCATCTCCCCGGTTGTGTTGGAATGATCGGCACGGCCGTCCGACTTGTATTTCAAGTTTTAGACCCCCGGACCTGACCTGGGAGTTCATTTAAGCTAAGTGTATTTTAAAACTGAACTTTGAGCGCCGAGCTCAAACCGGACATCCGATTTGGATTCCGTCAGTTCTGACAAGTCACTTTCATCTCCCCGGTCGCGTTGGAATGATCGGCACGGCCGTCCGACTTGTATTTCCAATTTTAGACCCCCGGACCCGACCTGGTAGTTCATTTAAGCTAAGTTTATTTTAAAACTGAACTTTGAGTGCCGAGCTCAAACCGGGCATCCGATTTGGATTCCGTCAGTTCTGACAAGTCACTTTCATCTCCCCGGTCGCGTTGGAATGATCGGCACGGCCGTCCGACTTGTATTTCCAATTTTAGACCCCCGGACCCGACCTGGTAGTTCATTTAAA
Organism: Amorphophallus konjac; assembly: GCA_022559845.1. NCBI lineage: Eukaryota > Viridiplantae > Streptophyta > Magnoliopsida > Alismatales > Araceae > Amorphophallus > Amorphophallus konjac. The sequence continues at coordinate 532,001,789 of CM040121.1, forward strand.
CTAAGTGTATTTTAAAACTGAACTTTTAGCGCCGAGCTCAAACCGGACATCCGATTTGGATTCCGTCAGTTCTGACAAGTCACTTTCATCTCCCCGGTCGCGTTGGAATGATCGGCACGGCCGTCCGACTGTATTTCCAATTTTAGACCCCCGGACCCGACCTGGTAGTTCATTTAAACTAAGTGTATTTTAAAACTGAACTTTTAGCGCCGAGCTCAAACCGGGCATCCGATTTGGATTCCGTCAGTTCTGACAAGTCACTTTCATCTCCCCGGTTGTGTTGGAATGATCGGCACGGCCGTCCGACTTGTATTTCAAGTTTTTGGCCCCCGGACCTGACCTGGGAGTTCATTTAAGCTAAGTTTATTTTAAAACTGAACTTTTAGCGCCGAGCTCAAACCGGACATCCGATTTGGATTCCGCCAGTTCTAACAAGTCACTTTCATCTCCCCGGCTGTGTTGGAATGATCGGCACGGCCGTCCGACTTGTATTTCCAATTTTAGACCCTCGGACCCGACCTAGTAGTTCATTTAAACTAAGTGTATTTTAAAACTGAACTTTTAGCGCCGAGCTCAAACCGGACATCCGATTTAGATTCCGCCAGTTCTGACAAGTCACTTTCATCTCCCCGGCTGTGTTGGAATGATCGGCACGGTCGTCCGACTTGTATTTCCAATTTTAGACCCTCGGACCCGACCTGGTAGTTCATTTAAACTAAGTGTATTTTAAAACTGAACTTTTAGCGCCGAGCTCAAACCGGACATCCGATTTAGATTCCGCCAGTTCTGACAAGTCACTTTCATCTCCCCGGTTGTGTTGGAATGATCGGCACGGCCGTCCGACTTGTATTTCCAATTTTAGACCCTCGGACCCGACCTGGTAGTTCATTTAAACTAAGTGTATTTTAAAACTGAACTTTTAGCGCCGAGCTCAAACCGGACATCCAATTTAGATTCCGCCAGTTCTGACAAGTCACTTTCATCTCCCCGGTTGTGTTGGAATGATCGGCATGGCCGTCCGACTTGTATTTCAAGTTTTTGACCCCCGGACCTGACCTGGGAGTTCATTTAAGCTAAGTTTATTTTAAAACTGAACTTTGAGTGCCGAGCTCAAACCGGACATCCGATTTGGATTCCGTCAGTTCTGACAAGTCACTTTCATCTCCCCGGTCGCGTTGGAATGATCGGCACGGCCGTCCGACTTGTATTTCCAATTTTAGACCCCCGGACCCGACCTGGTAGTTCATTTAAACTAAGTGTATTTTAAAACTGAACTTTTAGCGCCGAGCTCAAACCGGGCATCCGATTTGGATTCCATCAGTTCTGACAAGTCACTTTCATCTCCCCGGTTGTGTTGGAATGATCGGCACGGCCGTCCGACTTGTATTTAAAGTTTTTGACCCCCGGACCTGACCTGGGAGTTCATTTAAGCTAAGTTTATTTTAAAACTGAACTTTGAGTGCCGAGCTCAAACCGGGCATCCGATTTGGATTCCGTCAGTTCTGACAAGTCACTTTCATCTCCCCGGTCGCGTTGGAATGATCGGCATGGCCGTCCGACTTGTATTTCCAATTTTAGACCCCCGGACCCGACCTGGTAGTTCATTTAAACTAAGTGTATTTTAAAACTGAACTTTTAGCGCCGAGATCAAACTGGGCATCCGATTTGGATTCCGTCAGTTCTGTCAAGTCACTTTCATCTCCCCGGTCGCGTTGGAATGATTGGCACGGCCGTCCGACCGGTATTTCAAATTTTAGACCCCCGGATTTTCTCAATTATTCTGAAGTAAATGAGTTTTAAAATTAATAATGAACATAATTGAGTAATTCCATCAAAATAAAAACTTGGCTAGAGACTCACCTGTGCGGGCTGTGCTGTGGTGGTGGTTGATTTCTGAGGGACCATTACGCTCTGGGAGAGGAGGCCACTAATTGCCTGCAAGAATACTGACACTTGGCTAGAGATCTCTTGCTGGAAATGCTGCTGCTGCCGCTGCATATCAGAAATCTGCGATCGGACCATGTCCATCATGTCGCTGGCAGAAGCGCTGCGGGCAACGGAAGGTATAGTGAAGGCACTGCCACTGGAAGAAGTATAGCTAGAACTCGCACACGCTGATGTCACCGCGCTTGCGTCTAGGCTCTCCCCAAAACCATATATTCGGCCTTTCTTCGGTACGCCAGCTGTTGCCACCCACTCCACCGGATCGAACTCCGGCTGCTGCGTGTCTCCCTCCCCGTACTTCTCTGTCACTGCTTTGCTATATGTTTCCTACAAATTGAATAAAATAACTAGTCAATTTCATATGAATTACATGCCGATTTAAATGAACGGTACAAGTTACATATGTAGATAAACTTACCGCTGCTGACTTAGCTGTGTCACTCACAAAATCATTAGTCCCCTTCTTTTTGTGTGTTCTGTCGAACACCTCGAGGAACGACGGAGGTCGATTAAGCTCCACAGCCTGTTATACAATTCATAGTAAAAAAATGTCAAATATTGGGATAAATTGTAAGAAGATAAATTGGTATATTACTTACCAATTTTTGTTTATGAGCCGCATAAGAGATGGACCCACTCATATGCAAATTTGAACCTGGTTTTGACGCCCTGTTTGCTTTGGCTTTTTCAGACTTTTCTATCCACTTGGGGTCGGCAAAATGGTCACAAGATATCTCCCAATCCTCCTGCCTCATCCATAGAGGGCGATGCGCCTTCCACAATTGTCGGTCTTCACTCCCCCCACTCAATTTTTTAGCGTGTGCTCGGGCCTCATGTATTTTCCTCTTGTAACTTGAGAGCATAGTAGACTCCCAGGCACGACGACATCTCGCCGCGTCATGTCCACATGTGAATTGAAAAGACCGCTATAAATCAATTACTTTTCACACTTAGTATAAAGTTGTAAATAGACTTTGGGAAATACTTGAATTAAATGACGTAATTACTTACTAAGAACATGTTGTACAATGAATCGCGGACGGACATCGGAAAATCTCTGAAAGTGGAAGCTGCCCCGGGCACATGTGCCAACATGAGTTCGGTGGAATGATGGACAACGCCGTGGGGTTCAAATTTCATACTGCAATTGTAAATGTCAAAATATTCATATTACCCGGATACCCAACACGGGCGACGTCTATCATGGGTCGTGCCTCCCTCGTGACAACTGCCGACATCGTCAAGGGGCTGACTGGTGGGGGTGGGCCCTGTACAAGTGGGAGGTGGTGGGAGGGCACTGAGACCTGCAAGAATTTATTGTCATGTGGAGTGATACATATACTGCGAACATATAATTAAAATATACATACCTGCAGCGGGATGTGGTGGGGTTGGCGTATGCACAACATGTGGGAGGCCACTGAGACATGCAAGAATTTATTGTCATGTGGAGTGATACATATACTGCGAACATATAATTAAAATATACATACCTGCAGTGGGAGGTGGTGGGGTTGGCGTATGCACAACATGTGGGAGGCCACTGAGACCTGCAAGAATTTATTGTCATGTGGAGTGATACATATACTGCGAACATATAATTAAAATATACATACCTGCAGCGGGAGGTGGTGGGGTTGGCGTATGCACAACATGTGGGAGGCCACTGAGACCTGCAAGAATTTATTATCATGTGGAGTGATACATATAATGCGAACATATAATTAAAATATACATACCTGCAGCGGGAGGTGGTGGGGGTGGCGTATGCACAACAGGTGGGAGGCCACAGAGACCTGCAAGAATTTATTGTCATGTGGAGTGATACATATAATGCGAACATATAATTAAAATATACATACCTGCAGCGGGAGGTGGTGGGGGTGGCGTATGCACAACAGGTGGGAGGCCACTGAGACCTGCAAGAATTTATTGTCATAAGTAGAATAAATATTGAAGAATTTAAATTAAAATATACATACATGATCCTCGAGTCTTTTTGCCACTGAGACCTGCAAGAATTTATTGTCATGTGGAGTGATACAAATATTGTGAACATATAATTAAAATATACATACCTGCAGCGGAAGGTGGTGGGAGTGGCGTATGCACAACAGGTGGGAGGCCACTGAGACCTGCAAGAACTTATTTTCATAAGTAGAACAAATGTTCAAGAATTTAAATTAAAATATACATACTTGTAGCGGGAGGTGGTGGCGTATGTACAAGTGGTGGTGAGCCGACACTTGCACCTATAAATAAATTCTTTTAAGTTTGTAAATAAATAAAATATTTATATAGCTAACTTATTGATCAAATATACCTGTGTCTGAAGAAGATGGTAGCGAGGAGATAGTAGTGCCCCTCTCACTGCTAGATCTCCTCCCACCCCTACTACGACCTCCTCGCACCATTTCCTTATTAATAACAAAACAATTAATACATATTAATCCACAATTATATAAGGCTAGACAAATGTTATTTAAAATTATGCTTAAAAGTAAGAATCTTCTTACTAAATTATCAAAATATGCCTCCCTCATGTTGATATATCTAGCTCAACTTCATCATCTTCGTCATCCATAGTAGTCTCATGAGATTCAAAATCTTCATCTTCATCTGATTCTTCCTCCCCTCTAACATCAACATTTAGCTCCGTCGGATCGACTTTTTCCACGCCATCTCGCGTACGTAATGACAGTGGCTCATCAGATTCGTCCATATTAAACCTAGAGGAACCGACAACGCCAACTTCGTCTGATTGATAATATTCAGCACGAGCAACCTCTGAGACATCTCCACTCATAGTTAACTCATAAGTGGGAAAGAGTTTTGAGTTAACCCTGCAAACTGCCCACCAATCTCTATTCTTGGATGATGGATAGCTTGAATAGTACACTTGCTGGGCTTGTGCGGCTAAAATGAACGGTTCATAGGTCTTAAGTTTAAACCTATGCTTGACATTGACAATCCCATAATTTGTGTCATGTAGAACAGAATTAGGATCAAACCATTGACACTTAAATATATATACATGATTGTCTTGTCCCAAATACTGAAGTTCTAAGACTTCTTCAATAATACCATAGTAGTCCAATTCCATTTCATTGTATAAATTTCCCTTCACACATACGCCGCTGTTCATCGTAGACTTATTTCGCCCATAATCCCTTGTATGAAATTTGTATCCATTCACAATATATCCCGGATAGGCACGCGTCTGGTTCGAGGGGCCATAACTTATCTGTTGTACTCTTTGATCAGTAATGAGACCTTGTTCAACCTATATTCAAATTAGAGTAGTTAAAATAATAACAATTACCTCAACATACGTAAATACAAACATATATATTCAGAGTTCACACTAACTCGGTTTCTTAGCCATTTGGAAAAAAACTTGTCGCGTTCTTTTTCAATCTCCACATCCTGGATATTTGGACATTTTTCAGCTAATTCTGAATCAAATTGTCTGCAATATAAATGTAGCACCCCGTAAAAAAAATGATTAAAAAAATTGATAAAGCCAATGTACAGACTTTGTGAAGTCAATGTTGTATAGACTTTGAGGAAGCCAATGTATAGACTTTGAGGAAGCCAATGTATAGACTTTGTGAAGTCAATGTTGTATAGACTTTGAGGATGTATAGACTTATGGAGTTGCTGGAAATGTGAATTAATATCTTACTCAACATAAGGTTCAATCTCGAGGCAATTCAAAAGAATATATATCTCAGCGGCGTGCAACTCTCTATCTTCGAGCGTGCGAGTCAAGCAACGTCCGAACGCACGTCCAGGATGTTTAAATATGGAGAGCCGATCGGACGATTCATCCACTCCCCCATCATCATTACGTGGAGGTCGAGTACGACGAGTTTGAATCTCTGGCTCAAAGTACATAGAACAGAAGTTCGAAATTTCTTCAAGAATGTATGCCTCAGCAATCGAACCCTCCACCTGTGCCTTGTTGCGAACTTTCATTTTTAATTCATGCATGCACCTACAACAACAAGTCAGATGGTAACAAAATGTAGCGGCTATGGACGACTTATAAGTTAACAAAAATTGTCACATACCTCTCAAATGGATACATCCATCGAAATTGTACTGGACCTCCGATGATAGCCTCATATGGCAAATGAACTACCAGGTGCTCCATCGAATCAAAGAATGCTGGAGGAAATATCTTCTCTAGCTTGCAAATGGTTGTGACAACATCTTGTTCGATAGTTTGTACATCCCGAAGTCTGAGTTCAGATGCACATAAAATCTTGAAAAATTGACTCATCTCAGCTAGTGCTCCCCATATCTGCTTTGGCAACAAATCACGAAATGCAATGGGCAGTAGCCTCTCCATGAACACATGACAGTCGTGACTTTTCATACCATATATTTTCCCCTCATTAACATTCACACAACGGGCTATGTTGGATGCATATCCATCTGGGAATCTCAGTTGTTTCAACCACTGGCATACTTCCTTGATCTGTGTATCATGAAGCACATAAGTTGCTTTAGGCTGCACAGTTTTGCCATTGACACTTTGTAGTTCCAATTCTGGACGTCTACAAAGCATCTTTAAATCCATACGTGCTTTGGCGTTGTCCTTTGTTTTCCCTTTAACATTCATGATCGTATTGAACACATTATCAAAAAAATTCTTCTCGGTATGCATGACATCCAGATTGTGTCGTACAAGAAGAGTTGACCAATAAGGTAATTCCCAAAAAATGCTTTTCTTGACCCAGTTGTGATCCTTTCCAAAATTAGGGAGTTGCCGTGTGCTACCAGACAATTGAACTACATCTGGTAAATTGTGCACCCGTGACGCCATATGTAGACCCGACACCCGTTGCAAGTCAGCTTCATCCATTTCAACAGTATTTTTTTTAAACGAGTCTTTTTGCCTTCGAAAAGGATGGTCACTTGGTAGCAACCGCCGATGGCAATCAAACCAGCAGCTTTTCCCCCCATGTTTCAATACAAATGATTTGGTATCTTCCATACAGTAAGGACATGCTAGCCTCCCATGTGTGCTCCAACCAGATAGCATTCCATATGCAGGGAAGTCACTTATTGTCCACATCAGTGCAGCCTTCATAATAAAAATTTTCTTCCTATATGCATCATAAGTAACAACTCCATCAGTCCATAAAACTTTGAGCTCATCAATCAACGGCGTGAGATATATGTCCAAATTTTTTCCGGGACTTTTTGGACCAGGAATTACTAGGGACAAAAACAGATTTTCTTGCTTCATGCACATGTGCGGCGGAAGGTTGTACGGTGTCATGAACATTGGCCAACAAGAATAAGCTGCCACTGAACCACCGAATGGATTAAAGCCATCTGTGCATAAACCCAATCGAACATTACGTGACTCCCTTGAAAAGGCAAGATGAGTACGACTAAAGTGAGTCCAAGCTTCACCATCGGCAGGATGACTGATTATATCATCGGCACGATGTACTCTTTCGGTGTGCCATGTCATATGCCGAGCCGTCTTTGAGGACATATACAGTCGCTGCAGCCTAGGCACAAGAGGGAAGTATCGCAACGCCTTGTAAGGTACATCTTTTGCCTTTGAATTGACCCCCCCCTTAGGTTTGAATCTGTCATGGCCACAAACTGAACATGATATCTTATCTGCATCATCTTTGTAATATAACATACAATGATTCGGACATGCATCTATTTTCACATATCCAAGTCCTAAGTCATTGACCATCTTTTTTGCACGGTAAAAAGTTTCTGGCAACTTCTCGTCTCGAGGTAACATACTCTTGATCAAGAGGAGGAGACGGTCAAAACAAGTCTCACTGATATGAATATCAGATTTCAAGTTCAACAACTGTGACACTGCAGACAATCGAGTGTGATTTTCACAACCATCCCACAGCGGCTCATCAGCATCCCTAAGTAGTTCATAAAATCTTCCGGCTATCTTATTCGGCACTTCATCGTGAATATTAAAACTAGGACCAGCAGCATCTACAACCATATCCACGTACCCACTTGTGCCTGCAATATTGTCGGGCTCATACCTCCCGAATTGCTCACCATGACACGTCCAATTCGTATAACCATCCACGAACCCTTTCGTGTACAAATGATGTTGCACATCCCATGTTGAACACCACCTCAAGTTTCTACAACTTGAACAAGGGCAACGAATGTGACCGTCGCGATCTATTGCTGCATTTGGATTCCCCAATGCAAATTGAATGAAACTCTCAACCCCAAGCTTAAAGTCATCTGACACCACCCGGTCAACTATTCTACGATACATCCATGAACGATCTGTCGACATTTTGCCTGCACCCAATAAATGACAATACACATCCTAACTTTCAAATCATTACTCATAATATTACACCCGACCCTTTCCTCACATCGTTCATCATAGACCATTTGCAGTTGGAAGAGGAATATTGATTAGATTATCACTTTTTAACCCATCCATGAAGGTTTGATCGCACAATCACTTACTATATGTGCTGCACGATTTGCTAAAAATTTTGGCATCATCTCGCCACACTTCTCCGATATACCAAATATATTTATTGATTTTGAAATTTTCTTAAACACTTACAAGTAAGTGGTTAAGAAAACACTCAAAATCAATAATGGTATATCAGAGAAGAGTGAGGAGACGCAACCGAAATTCTCAACAAACCATACAAACATATATAGTAAATGACTGCCTAAGTGCGATCAAACATTCACAGACTGTCCAAACGGGACAATTCAAGACTTTGAGGTAGATATATACATTCTCATAAATAAATGAGAACATACATATCAATCCCAAAGTCTTGAACGGGAAGGCACATTGACACGGTTTTAACGCGCTCTCCTGAGGTGCGTGTAATGTTAGGTCGCACCCACGCACCTCAACTCACAGGGAATACCCCATGCATTTATATAACATAAAATTAAATAACAACGCAATTATCATTATGCACATATCAAATTAAATAACACCCAAATTACAAAAATTTTCAAATGAATAACATCGAAGCAAAACAATCTACATTTTTGAGCTAAATTAACATCAAATTTCTATTAAAATCAGATTTAAAATTATATTTACATGCAATTAAAATCCACAAAGTTTTAAATCACAAAACGAATTTTTTGGGTATTTACCTATTGCTATAGAGAATTCTGATTTCTTTGCATTTATCCACATCTTTGTATATATGTACTACTTCAGATATGTGGTCATTCCATTTCTCTATATCTTCTTATCATCATAAGACAAGGTTCAAATGGGATCACTTTCAACCTCAGTGGAGCATGTACGGATGCCCCTCCCACAAAGCTCCCCCTCCTCCCACCCGCCCTCCTGCTCCCACTGAGCTCCCCCCCACTGGAACCCTCTCGGATGCCCCTCCCCCCTCCCACGGAGCTCCCCGTCCCACCAAGCTCCACCCCCCTCCCACAGAGCTCCCCCCTCTCCTCTGTATGCTGAACAGTCGAGCAAGATCCTACTTCAACTCATCATTGCCCGAAGACCGAGTGATATCTATTGATCTACCAATCAAAAAGCTGCTATCATTAGTGGAGTCACTAGAATTAAATGCCACATCTGGAACCCCAAAAGATTGAGAAACAATTGATGTTGAGAATTCTGCTTGAGTTTCCTTGGAGCCACTGGAATTGGAAATAATGTTGTTTGAAGTGAGATCAGTCTGATAGTCTTTGCCAGAGCTTATATTTTTTGCTAGTAAAGGATCACTAGGCATTGGTATCCCAAGAGGGTTATCAATGTCAACTCCAAAAAAGGACATTGTTTCTCGGATCAGAAGTTGGAACTTCACTTTCCTGCATACCATCTGAACTAAAAATTAATGATTGTTGATTGAATGAAGGTTCTTTGATGGTGTTCTTGTAAACTCTGGCTATTTATTGCGTTTAGAATGTCACATGCCCAGGAAAAGAAAAATACAGCTATCATCAAGTTCTGTCCGGGGCAAGACTAGGAACATGTGTAGCATTTCACACAAGCGATTTATTTTTTTAAAAAAAAATAACCAGTGTATCGTTAAACTAAACCCATGGTTGTTCAGTCCAAATCAGTCTCCGCGGGTCCGACGAGTCTCCCCAGTCTAATTCAGTCCAAATTAATCAGGAAGAAGCTACCCAGGGAGATCCCAAGTGATGTGAAATTGTTCACAGTGGCCAATTTGGGCAGGGAGTGAGACGGTCACTTAGGCCACGGGTCCAAATTATCTATGACTCCGTTACGTGGAGTTTGGCTGGATTTGTGGGGATGAGTTTTAAAATTCTACTCATTAAAATATCTGACATCTCTATCATTTTAATCAAATGTAGTATTAAGATCTTGACTTATGCGCCCTGATAGATTTTTGGAGGAGAATAAGACATGTTCAAACTGAGTCTATTTTCGGAATTTGCGATATCTCACTCCAACGAGTTTTTAGATAGATTCTACAAATTAAAATACATCCACCTAATGTTCAAACTAGATTTTACAAGAACAGCATCATAATGAGAGGGGGAGAGGGGCCACGGACAGGGGAAGAGAGGGCAGTGGAGGGGGTGGGGGAGGGCGGCCAGAGGGAGTGAGAGGGAGAGGGAGTGAGGGAGCCGGACAGGGGAGAGAGGGCAGTGGAGGGGGTGGGGGAGGGCGGCCAGAGGGAGTGAGGGAGCGCGAGAGGGGAGAGGGAGAGGGAGTGAGGGAGCCAGACAGGGGAGAGAGGGCAGTGGAGGGGGTGGGGGAGGGCGGCCAGAGGGAGTGAGGGAGCGCGAGAGGGGAGAGGGAACAGGGGAGAGAGGGCAGTGGAGGGGGTGGGGGAGGGCGGCCAGAGGGAGTGAGGGAGCGCGAGAGGGGAGAGGGAGAGGGAGTGAGGGAGCCGGACAGGGGAGAGAGGGCAGTGGAGGGGGTGGGGGAGGGCGGCCAGAGGGAGTGAGGGAGCGCGAGAGGGGAGAGGGAGAGGGAGTGAGGGAGCCGGACAGGGGAGAGGGAGAGGGATTGAGGGAGGGGAACATGATCGGGAGAGAGAGAGGGAGAGCGAGGCCACTTACCGCGGGTTTTTTGCATGAAAATTATTGTTAGACGTGAATTTGTAAAAAAAAAATTACTCGTGAAAATACATTAATAGTTATATCACTCTGTATTAAGGGCTGTCAATGGGCCGGGCCTGGGCTGAGCTTAAGTTGACCCGGCCCGAGCCCGACTTGTTAATATTAAGCTCGAGCTCGGGCTGGGCCCGATATTATTTAAAAAATATAAAGCCCGACTAAGGCTTGGCTCGGCCCGACAACGTAAATAGAAAAATAAAAAAAATAAAAATAAATATATTTAATAATATAAAGTTTATAATCTCACTAAATTAATTAACAAATTGATATTAATTACATAATTTATGTGAAAAGAGAGTTTTAAATTTTCTAAGTAAGTAAAATAACATAATTTTAATTAAATAATTTTTAAATTTTAAAGTGGGAATAAAAAAAGAGAACGGGCCAGGCCGGCCCGCGGGTCAAACTCAAAGCTCGAGCCCGACCCGCGGGTCTAGTCGGGCCGGGCTTTTAGGTCCGACTAAAAACCCGCGGGCCGAAAAAAATCTTGTGGCCCGGCCCGAAATCAAGCCAAACCCGAGGGCCTGTCGGATCGGCCTGCCCCATTGACAGCCCTACTCTATAAACCCTAATTGTGCAAAAATGTCATTGTCGTAATTATTCGTTATTGTCCGAGAATCTAACCATGATTAATTTTAACCAGACATTGAGAAAAAATTAACATATACCTAACTAAAATAAAATAAAATAAAATAAAATAAAAATAATTTGTAACACCCTCCCCAACCTCCCACCGAAATATGCCCCCACACTCACACCCCACCGTATGCTCCCCATCCCCGTCGGAGTTAAGCCCCCTCCACCACCCCACCCTGCCACTACAACCCCCCCTCCCCAGTCCCCACCAAGGTAAATCCCCCTCCATCACCCCACCTTGTAGTTGCAGCCCCCCTCCCTGCATGAGTAAGCCCCCCACACACCCCACATCTATGCTGCCTCCTCCCGGTGGGAGTAAGCCCCCCACCAACCCTGTTTGACCCCCTCCCCACTGGAGTAGCCCCCACACCCTACCCCCCTCCCCGCTGAAGTTAGCCCCCCCCCACCCCCACACTGTGAGCCCCCCTCACCCACCAGAGTAACCCTGCCCCACCCTACCCCCTTCTCACCAGAGTAAGCCACCCCCACCCCCCACACTATATGAAACCCCCCTCCCCATCTGAGTATTCTCCCCAACCGACCCCCCCGTCCCCTCGCTGCAGGCCACCGCAGGAACCCCCTCCCCTTCCAAAACACCCGTCCCCTCATTGCCGGCCCCCCTCCCCTTCCCAAACCCCCATCCCCTCACCCCCGGCCGCCATGGGAACCCCCATCCCCTTCCCAACTGCCCTCCCCAACCGACCCCCCTCCCCTCGCCGCCAGCCGCCGCCACGGGAACGACGCCCCTCCTCTCCCCTTCCCCATCAACACCCCTCCCACACCCCCAGCGAGAACAAATGCAGGTTAAAAAAAAGACAGAGGGTGAGGGGGGACATACCGGCGGCGATCGTCTGAGCTTCGGCGAGGAAGGTGGGCACGGCTGCGAGCTAACACGAATGGCGGTGGGCACGATAGCAAGGACGTCGACGTTGAGGATGGCGAGGATGGCGACGGTGGCTTCTGACGACTTTGCGGCTCCGGCGGCTCCGGCGGCGACGACCGGAAGCAGAGGGCAGAGGAGAAGGAGAGAGTGAGAGGGAGAGTGGGGGGGGTGGAAATGGGGTCGGGTGGAAGGGGTGGGAGGGAGGGGCCGACGGTGGTGGGAAAGGGGGAATTTTGAGACGAAAATTTGGACGGAACTTATTTCCGTCTGAAATTTCAGACGGATTACTTCCGTCTGAATATCCGTCCTAAATTTATGACGGATATAAAGACGGAATATATTCCGTCTATAATTATAGACGGATCTTCAGAGCGAATGTAGTCTGTCGTTAATAGAGATGGAATTTGTGACAGAAACTAATCTGTCACAAATACAGACGGATATTAAGACGGAAAATATCAGTCTGAAATATCCGTCTGAAATCCCGCTTTTTTTGGTAGTGTATGCCGGATGGAGGCAGTAGGAAGGAGGAACGAGCGGGGTCATTGCACCGCAGACTCGGAGCCTCCTAGAGTCGGGCGGGATGCCGGGTTTCTTCTTGCTCTTTTAGTCGGCGATGCTGGCCAACTTTTCTTCCTTTCTTCTCTCTTTTTTTTTCTTTTTTTTTCTTCTTCTTGTATGATTGACCAGGGTGGAAGTGCAGAAGAGCACTCACCCCCTCAGAGAGGGGATGAGTGGTTCGCTCCACCGCATCAACCCCATAGTGGTAATCTTTGTTCAGCACGGGTCTCGACGGACGTAGCAGTACAACCCTCTATTGCCAATCCTTTCTCTTCTATTTTTGCTTCTTTCTTTTCTCTCTTTTTTTTTCTTCTTTTCTACCTTTCTTCCTTTCTTCTTTTCTTCTTTTCTTCTCTTTCTTCTTGAGGGAAACGGGGGGGTTTGATTTCCCCTCCCTTCTGTTCTCTTTCTCTTATCTTCTCTTCCCTTTTTTTCTTATAATAGCCCCCATGATTCTTGGAAGCCGCATATGCTTCGAAGCAGCGTTCTCGAGGCCGCGAAGGCAGCTGCACCGAGCCAGGCTTTTCTCCCCATAGGACTGGCGAAGACATCACCTGCAATTCATCAAAGCAGGCAAACATCGTTTATTAGGGGGCCATGAGGCCCTGAATCCCGGCGAAGAGATGAAGGGTGGTTTGGTCCCACCGGGCGTGCCAGACTTGTGGACGCACTTTTTTCACCTGTTATTCTCTTGTTGGTTTATTCGTTTATTGAGTGCGTGGGCGTGCCAGTCACCGAAGTGATAATTTATTCGGGCCCCGAAGAGCCCATGGTGCGCTCGATCTGACTTCGTCAGACGATTGTGTAGTTCGTATCGGGACCAACACCCGTCGCGCCATAAAGGTCACGGCGTCATTTACATCCCCCATACGAGGGAACACCCTTGATTAATCGCCGAGATTCAGGGCCTCATGGCCAAGAAATTAATTGCACGAAAGGTCTATTAGAAAGTATCGAAACCCCCGTATGAGGGTAAAAAGAAAACATTCGCGATCATGTCGGTCGTGTACTGACCCTTTAATGTTCGGACGAATGTCCGGCTCGAGAAAATCGCGGTTGTCGCGGGAAAACCGGAACGCATGTAAGCCGAGGTACGGCAAATTTATTGTTCGGAAGAGCGGAAAACGTTCAGTTGAGCCTCGGTTGGACATCTCGTATATAGGGTCCAGGGATGACAGGAGCCATCTCGTTCTATTCAGATTTCTGTCAGTCACTTGCGGACCACTTGATATTCGGACAAGGGTCCATATTGAAGGTGCGACGTGGATAGGAACAACCCCGTACAAGTGTATGCCGAGTTTACGGTAATTTCAATAAAAAGGCGGGAACGAATCTCGATAGGGTGAATCCGATTTGACGAGCTATCGGCCCAGAGCAATACTGGGTCATGACCACGTCGGGGTAGGAGCCGTCGGCCATGTTGGTTGCTCATGGGTCTTTTCATGTTCAGACACAGGTCCATTATAGAAACGCGGCAAAAATCGAGGCGAACCCGTTCAAATGTTTGCCGAACGTGCAGCAATTTTAGTAGTGGCTCGGAGGGGATCCGGCCTGAGGAACGAGTCCGGTCTGATTGGAATGTCGGCCCAAGACTAGGTCGGGGCCTGGCCATGTCGGGATAATTCCCAAGACTCAGGCCCAACCTGGAAGGGCGGCATTGTTGTTTCTTCAGCATCGGGTCACGGGAGAGACGGGGCTGCAACATAGATTTTACCATTTTCTTTATCTGGGGTTTAAATTATGTGCATATATATTTTATTGCTTATTTCCCATTTACGTATTTATTCTGGATGATTTCTCCATTTTGTTTATTATTATCACTATTATATTTTCCCTTTTCTTTTTTACTATTATTATTATTATTATTTCACATTTTTTTGTTTATTTCTCATATATATATATTCAAGTTTATTTATTTATCATAGTTTTTATTAATTTATTATCATTATTATCATTATCATTATCATGACATATTTATATATGTTTTTATATATTTATTTTGGAAGGAAAAGTGGGCCGTTGGGGGCAGAAAGGGTGTACCGGCGAAGGCTAGGAGAGCGTACCGGAGAGGGGCTGGGAGAGTGTACCGGGTAGGTTAGAGGGTGCCGGAGAAGCGCCAAGAGAGTATGCCGGGGAGGGAGTTGGCGGGCGTGCCGGGCTAACTCGAAGTCTGTACATCGTCTGCTAGCACACGCGGAAAGTCTGTACATCGTCCATTTACTGCAACTCAAAGTATGTACACTGGCTACTAGCACACACGAAGTCTGTACGTCCCTCAGCCCAAAGTCTATACATTGGTTGGTCGCTGCGACCCGAAGTCTGTACATCGTCTGGTTGCTGCATACAAAGTCTGTACATCCTTCAGCTCAAAGTCTGCACATTGCAGCTCAAAGTCTATACATTGGCCAGCCCAAAGTCTGTACGTTGGCCAGCTCAAAGTCTATACATTGGCTGGTCGCTGCGACCCGAAGTCTGTACATCGTCTGGTTGCTGCATACAAAGTCTGTACATCCTTCAGCTCAAAGTCTGCACATTGCAGCTCAAAGTCTATACATTGGCCAGCCCAAAGTCTCTACGTTGGCCAGCTCAAAGTCTATACACTGGCCAACCCAAAGTCTATACATTGTGCATTGGCAGCAGCTCAAAGTCTATACATTGTCCATTGGCTGCAGTTCAAAGTCTATACATTGGCCAGCTCAACGTCTGAACGTTGGCCAGCTTAAAGTCTATACATTGCAGCTCAAAGTCTGTACATTGCAGCTTAAAGTCTATACATTGCCCATTGGCTGCAGTTCAAAGTCTATACATTGGCCAACCCAAAGTCTGTACGTTGGCCAGCTCAAAGTCTATACATTGCAGCTCAAAGTCTGTACGTTGCCCATTGGCTGCAGTTCGAAGTCTGTACATTGCAGCTCAAAGCCTGTACATCAGCCAACCCAAAGTCTACACATTAGCCATTGGCCGGAGTTCAAAGTCTATACATTGGCCAGCCCAAAGTCTGTACATTAGCCAACATAAAGTCTATACATTACATCTCAAAGTCTGTACATTGCAGCTCAAAGTATGTACATTAGCCATTGGCTGGAGTTCAAAGTCTATACATTGGCCAGTCCAAAGTCTATACATTGACCAGTCCAAAGTCTATACATTGGCCAACCCAAAGTCTATACATTATTCAAAGTCTGTACATTACAGCTCAAAGTCTGTACATTGCAGCTCAAAGTCTGTACATTAGCCATTGGCTGGAGTTCAAAGTCTATACATTGGCCAGTCCAAAGTCTGTACATTGGCCAACCCAAAGTCTATACATTGTTCAAAGTATGTACATTACAGCTCAAAGTCTGTACGTCAGCCAACCCAAAGTCTATACATCAGCCATTGGCTGGAGTTCAAAGTCTATACATTGGCCAGCTCGAAGTCTGTACGTTGGCCAACTCGAAGTCTATACATTGCAGCTCAAAGTCTGTACATTACAGCTCGGAGTCTGTACATTGGCCATTGGCTGCAGCTCAAAGTCTATACATTGGCCAACTCAAAGTCTATACGTTGGCCAGCTCGAAGTCTACACATTGCAGCTCAAAGTCTGTACATTGCTTGTTGTTGTGTTCGTGCCTCAACCTGCCAAGTCTGTACATTGGTTTCTATTTCTGGAAGACGGTGGAAGAAGAGGTAAGACAGGGAGATAGATGAGGGAGAGACAGAGGGTGTACCGGTGGGGGGAGAGAGTATGATGGTGAGGGAGAGAGTGTACCGGTGAGGGGCGGAATGGAGTGTACCCGTGAGGGGAAGGTTGAAACGGAGGAGGAGTGTGCCGGTGAGGAGCCAAGAAGGTGTGCCGTTGAAGGGCTAATAGGGTGCACCGGTGAAGGCTGGAACATACGTACCGATGAAGGCCAACTCCCCTGCTACTTGCTTTAAGGCTTTTCTTTTCTTCTTTTCTTTGGGTTTTGAGTAGTTTTATACAAGTCTTTCCTCCTTTTCCTCACAGCCTATTCTTTATAATATTTTGTTGTTCCATTTGTTGGTTGCTTCCTTTTATCCTTTTAATATGTTATCGTTTCTAGCAAAAATTCGACAGCATCTCCCCTTGACCCGAGTGTAAGGGAGATAAAGGGAACGCGCCCACAGGGAGTGGCGGAACCCGTCAACTGGAGGTGGGCGCCCAAAGGCGGCAGCACCTTTAATGAAACTTCAGAAAACCTCGGAGAAAACAACGAGTGAGAGACCTCTAAGATTGGATAGGGTGGACTGGGGGTTAGCCAAGGCGTACCGGCCAAGGATGAGCACATGGTGCTTGAGGGGTGTACCGGACTAGGGAGAGGCCAGGCGTACCGCTGAAGCACCAAGGGGAGGTGTACCACTGGAGGGCTACTATGGGTGTGCCGGCCAAGGTGCTGGAAGGGTGTGCCACTGGGGAAAAGTGCAGGTGTGCCGCTGAAGGCGCAGAAGGGTGTGCCGGCCAAGGAGCCAGAAGGTGTACCGCTGGACGGGGGTGCAGGAGCACCGGGCAAGGCCCCCAAAAGCGGCTGGCGTGCTAATGGGGCAGGGGCATTGGGCTGATCAAGCCCACGAGGAAAAGATTTTTGGGAGGTGGCTCAAAGGGCAGGCAAGGGACTTGTAGGTGGGCTTCTACCAGAAGATCACAATGCGGAGGGGCTGTGCACTGGAAAGGCTCACGACCTCATACCACCCGAGGTGGTGCGGTGTCCGGAGGAAACTGTCGGCAGGAGGAGTTAAGGAAAACACCGGGAAGCGAAGGGAAAAATGATCAAACGCACTGCGGCCCAAAACAATGAGACAAAGAGAAAACCCACTGAGGGGGGGAGATCTTCATTCATGGGAAATAAAGGGCCGTAGCCACCCGTATACATCACAAAACATGCCCGAGCTAAGGCTATAGGCAAGAAAGAAAACCTAAGAACGAAGGAATAGAGAGGGGGAAAACATAGAAACAAAAGAGGAGGAGGTGTTGGGGATCGAAGCAGGGACGATCGTCCACTGCTCTTTCCCCCACCTTCCCCTACTACATCAAGCCCTCTCTCTCTCTTACTCTCTTCTCGTTGCTTGGTGGCTGTCGGAAGACTGCACGCCGGAGCCCTCTCCCTTTTCTTCTCTCTTCTTCTTCTTCTCGTATGCAACCCCCTCTATTCGTCTCTGCCTCTGGGTCTCTTCTCCGTCCGTCCTCCTTTTCTTCGCCGGAATGGGAGTGGTTTTATACTCCCAGCAGCGGGAGCCCTCGAGCACGGCAGTCGGAGGCGGGAAGCGGCTGGTCATGATGGGGTTTGACTTCCCCCATCCTGGATGTCAGGGGAGTAGCCTGCGTGGCCCAACCTTTGGTTGACACCTCGGACAGCTCACTGCGTGCCAAGGATGCGTAGGGTATGGGCGCCACGTCGCTCGGCCATTGAAAAGCCTTCACGCTGTGCCGCTGGCGGGCTCAAGAAGTGTGCCGCTGGGAGGGCCAAAGGCCGTGCCGCTGAAGGACTGCCCAAGCGTGCCGTTGGAGGGCCAGAAATAGTGTAAGGCTTGAAATAGTGTGCCGTTGGAGGCTTGAAGTAGTGTGCCGTTGAAGGCTTGAAATAGTGTGTCGTGGAAGGCTCGAAATAGTGTGTCGTGGAAGGCTTGAAATAGTGTGCCGTGGAAGGCTCGAAATAGTGTGCCGTTGAAGGCTCGAAATAGTGTGCCATTGAAGGCTTAAAATAGTGTGCCGTTGAAGGCTCGAAATAGTGTGCCGTGGAAGGCTCGAAATAGTGTGCCGTTGAAGGCCCGAAATAGTGTGCCGTTGAAGGCTTAAAATAGTGTACCGTTGAAGGCACATGGGGCGTGCCGTTGAAGGCCTGCAGGGCGTGCCGCTGGAGGCCATTGGGGCGTGCCGTTGAAGGCCTGCAGGGCGTGCAGCTGAAGGGCGTTGGGGGTGTGCCGCTGAAGGGCGTTGGGGGTGTGCCGCTGAAGGCCAAGGGCATGCCGCTGAGAGGGGCCAGTGGCGTGCCGCTGAAGGGCCTTGGGGGTGTGCCGCTGAAGGGCCTTGGGCGTGCCGTTGAATGGCTAAATGGGCAGTTTTGAGCCCGTTGTGAGCACGATTTGTGGCCCGTTTGATTTTCTTCGAGGCCCATGGATTGTGGGGCTCTTGGTAGTTGATTTCTCTTCTCCGTCGTGACTCTGGAGACGGCTTCACGGTAGTGTGCATATTTGGGGAGTCTGGGTGACTAGTCTCTCCGGGCTTTCTTCACTCGGTGTCGTTGTTGATGCTGGGCCGAGCAGGATATCTGTGCGTGTAATTTTTGGTGTCCACATGTGGTAGTGGCACTCTGGTGGTGAGGCTTCTTGGGATCGTGAGGACAAGATGCGTCAGCAGTTTCCTTACCTATTCGAGTGAGTCTTCCTTTTCTTTCCCCTTGGGTTGTTTTCAATTTCGAAGATGAAATTCCTTTAAGGGGGGAGGGCTGTAATATCCCGGACCTTTCGGATCCTTCTTCGTGGGTTCTAGATCTGGTTTCCCGGAGTGTCCGGCTCCGTTGTGTCTGAAATTTCATTTCGGGCATCTTTCGTGTTCGGATCGGCGCGATCCAGAGTTGTTTCGGAGGCCCGGAAGCGTTCCGCGGCTTTTCCGCGCGTGTCTTCCGATTACCGGTGTGTGTTTCGGTAATTCCTTCGGAACCTCGCTGCAGGTGAACCGGGTCGTTCACCTGGGCACGAGTGGTACCGTTGCGATCGGTGCATTCCGAGGATCGCAGGAACGTAATTTTCTATTTTTCGGTATTTTCTAGAATTTCCAGATTTTCTATAAATATCTCACTTTTCTCTCTCTCCCCTCACCTTCTTCTTCTTCTTCTTTCTCTTCTCCCCACCGTGACCACCGCCCCTCCCTCTCTCTTTCTCTCTCGTTCGGCCGCGGCGACGTCCCCTTCCGGCTGCAGACGGTGCGGGACGACGGCGTGACGACGTGGGCCACGGCGAGGTGATCGTGGCGGCATAAAGCTTGTGGGGAACCGTGAAGGGACAAGGGTTTTCAAAGCGTTCTTTGCGATCTCGGTAACGATTCGGCGGAGCATTCGCTCCATTGAGGTAGGGTGACGTTCCCTAGCTCCCCGCCGTTCATTTCCGTGATTTATAGGCCGAGGGGAGGCCGAGAGGGGCTTGATTAAGCGGGTTTGGGGTTTTCCATGATTTGGGGAGAGCTCGCCCGATCTATGGATTTAGTCCGCGACTTCACGTTTTCGTGGCCTAGTATCATGCTAGGGGTGCCCAGGGGTCTTCCCCTTTGATTTTCCCCTCTCCGGTGGAGGCATGGGGGCGTGGTTGGGTTTTTTGGGCTTTTCTCACTTTGTGACGCGCCAGGGTGGGTGCGTCACAGCCCTTGTTTAGCCAGTTGGGGGTCAGGGACTGTGACGGTCCCACGATAGACCGCCACAGGTATGTGACGCGCCTGGGTTGGGCCGTCAGAGCGTCCCGACCGTTGGCATCCGACCGTTAGTTTGACCGTTGGGGGTCAAGGCGTGTGACGCACTAGGGCTGGCGCGTCACAGCCTTGTGACGGCCCAGCGTGAGTGCGTCAGAGCTATTCAACCCCCAGGCCGTGTGATGCTCTAGGGCTGGACCGTTACATGTGTGTGACGCTCCAAGAATGGACCGTCACATGTTGTGATGCACCGAGTGGTATGCGTCATAGCTTGCCCTTGTTTTTCCCTGTGACGCACCTGCACAGGCGCGTCACAGTCTGTAACGCACCAGGGCGGGTGCGTTACACTCCGTTTTACACTGGGAGTGTGACGGCCTGCGTTGGACCGTCAGGGTCCTGTGACGGTCCAGCCTAGACCGTCAGGCGTCTATGACGGTCCCGCCTAGACCGTCAGAGTCATGTGGCGCGTCTAGGGTACACCGTCAGGCACTGGGTTGCCCCGGGTGGTTTGCAACCCGTTTCTGTTCCGACAGTGGTCGCCGTGCGACGGTGCCGGTACGTGGGGTGGTCCCCGTACGTCGTCGGATGCGGACGTGGTTTTTCGTTGACTTGAGAGTCTACTCCTTCAGTGACCCTCTACTAGTCGTAGCCCACCAGTACGCGGTGCTGGTCTCACCAGGGAGTGGTGTACTGGCTGACCCTTAGAGACGGTTTTAGACTGGTTTCCGTCGGGCCCCTCGTCGTTAGCCAGAGTTCGGCTACGGGGGAAAACCAGTCAGAGGGCCAGACCTAGGACGCATGGTCTGTGTGTACACACGTGGTTGGGGGCAGTTGGACCCGCGCTGATGAGCGTGACCCCAGCTAGTCACTTGTTTGTGATACTTGTTCGGTGTCCGTGCCTCTGGTAGGCGCTACCATGTCAGGCAGTTCACCTGCGGTGCGGTGTAATTCGTCAGGGGACGCTACCGGCTGTGCTTCTAGTGGGAGGTACTCCTGTCGAGTCGGGAGTGTCAGGCTGTCAGTCGTTACGACTTCGACCTTCAGACTTCTGCCGTGTTGGCCGTTGTGTTCCGGTTGTTTCACCGTGGCACGTGTGTTGGTTTTAGTGCCGTGAGACCGGTGCTTTGTAGATGGCAAGGCTTCCTTTTTGAGGTATTCGCTTACTGCTAGCGTAGCGATTTCTCCGTTTGCGAGGTAGGGTTCGAGTGATCCCTACTGAGTCTTGTTCCGAGACTCATTCCCTGCATGTTTTCACCGTGTTTCAGACGAGGCGAGGCTTCAGGGGAGTTCGTCTGAGGCTCAGCGCGGTTCAGGTGCCCAGCGTTAGTGCTAGAGGTCAGAGCCGGGGTATGCCCCGTGTAACTATACTTTCTTTTCTTGTCTCTGTACTAGTTGTGGACTACTGTTGTTATTTTATTGTTATCTTGTGGACCATGTAAAATGTTAATTCTTTTCCTGCTTATTTATATAACTGTTTAATTTTGCAATTATTTGTGATACTTGTGTAGTTTCCACACCATCCTTCTAACCCTTCCGAATCTTCGGACTCGTGGGTGGCAGTGCGAGTCTCGGGTTATCGGGCCTTCCCGGTAATCAGATTCTCGGGTCATTACAGTCTCTTCCTGGAGTGTTACATCCCTGTGGCTGTCTATCGAGCAGCCGTTACATCAAACAGAGAGTCCTGACAAGCCTGGCCTTTTCTCTGCTACTCCGTGGCCGACTTGAGAGTTTGTTTCCTTGATTTCTCTTCCAAATCTCATCCTCAGAACCTTCTGTTTGTTTCTCTAGACTCTTGGGAGTATTATCTTCAAGAGTTTGCTAAGAAACATCCTCTTTTCTAGCTGGATTATCCTCAACACAAACCTAGACTTTGAGGGCCTATAAATAGAACCCTTGACTTCGTGGCTTGGAGGGGGGAAAATCTGGAGTTTGCGTCAAAGTACTGCCGCATCCTGGAGCTAGAACCAACCAAGGAGAGCTGCTTCCCACGTCCATCTACTTCCAAAGTTCAGGGAGTATCAGTTTCAAGGGTTTAGTTCAGTCAAGTCATTATTCGTAGTGTTTTCCCCTCTTCTAAGCAATCATAGCATTGTCCCTATCCATCTTTCACGTTCTTTCATCGGTTGCATTCATTTAAAACATCCTCCTATCTTTTAAAACGCCCAGAGGGGTTTAAAAAACCAATCTCCCCAGTATTTCCCTCTCCTTTTGCATGTTCATAAGTTCTTTGGATTATTAATACTACTTTGTGAAAAGGCTAATCCGGGTTATTTTTCTTGTGTCTTCCACTCTTTTGCAGGTTTACAGATTCCCTAGCACGAGGCCCAAGCTCTCTGGCCGGCTGGAAAGCTTGGAGATCAAAAGATTTCCAATATTATTCTACAGAAGCTCTGACGGTCCATCACAGGCGCGTTAGAGTGTTGTAGCGGTCTATCATGAGACCGTCACAGTTCTGTGACGCACCATACTTCGACCATTACATCTGACGGAGCTACAGTTTCCTGATTATTTTTCTCTCCCATGGGCGGGTGCATCATCCTCCTATTCCAAGGTATTTATCAGTTCTTTGGCTTATTTTTACCTTGGTGGCGATCACATCTTTCCTTAGTTTGGGCATTAGCTTTCTCTTTCGTCATATCTCTTCTTTACTTTTGCTTGTTCCACCTCTACGGTGTGTTTTCCTTTATTCTTTATTCCACGCTCCGGCGTGTGTTTTTCTTTCCTTGCTTAGTTTAGTTTTGATTCAGATAGCATGCCCATGCTAGAGCATGTTTTGGTTGCCTAGGTTCATGATTCGCATGTTCATAGGTTGATTGATTTCATTACTTGGCTCATTATCTGCTCATAGTTGGCATCATAGCCCATCTTGCAAAAGAAGGGGCACATTAAAACCAACAACGTGGTCCCACTTCCACGCAGGAACATACAAGGGCTGGAGAGTACCTCCTGGTCGCTGATGCTCCGCCTTCACCTGCTGACAGGTCAGGCACCTGGCCACAAACTCGGCAACATCTCTCTTCATGCCAGGCCAGCAGAACTACCTCCGCAAGTTTCGATACATCTTCATCGCACCCGGGTGTACGGTGTACCTGCTCCCATGAGCCTCGCGCAACACCGCACGACGAAGCCGCTCCTCGGCTGGGACGTACAGCCTACCACGGAACCTCATGGCACCGCCCTCGCCGAGCTCCACATCAGCCAGAGCCAAAATCCGGGGCAACTCAGGGTCCGCATGCTGTGCCTCTGTCACCTGACGACGGATAGCAGGCGTGACAGTCAGACTAGCAAGCACTGCCAACCCTGGCCCCTGGGGAATCTTGAGCCTGAATGAAACTTTGGGCACTTGTTCCCAGAGCCTCCACTTCTCAACATCAAGGCACTGACCGTGACCTTCCGACTCAAGGCATCGGCGACGACATTCATCCTGCCCGACTGATAGGACAGGGTGAAGTCATAATCCTTCATGAACTCCATCCAACGTCTCTGCCTGAGGTTAAGATCCCTTTGCGTGAACACATACCTCAAACTCTGATGGTCAGTGAACACCTCGAACTTCTCGCCGTACAGATAATGCCTCCAGATCTTCAGCGCGAAGATCACAGCTGCCAACTCCAGATCATGGGTAGGGTAGTTCTCCTCGTGGGGATTCAACTGCCGAGATGCATAAGCCACCACTCTACCATGCTGTATCAACACAGCACCCAATCCGACCCCGGAAGCATCTGTACACACCACAAAACCTCCCGATCTAGAAGGCAAAACCAACACCGGAGCCGAGGTGAGCAATCTCTTCAGTTCCCTGAAACTCTGCTTACACTCCTCAGACCAGACGAAAGGCACATCCTTCCGCGTAAGTCTAGTCATCGGGGCCACAATGCGAGAAAATTCCTGGATAAACCGACGATAATAGCCCGTAAGCCCCAAGAAACTCCGGATCTCCGTCACAGACCTCGGCTTCGGCCACTGCATTACTGCCTCGGCCTTGGCGGGGTCCACGGAAATACCATCTCCAGAAATCACGTGCCCCAAAAAGTGCACCTCACGAAGTCAGAACTCACACTTACTGAGCTTCGCATACAACTGGTGATATCACAATGTCTATAGCACCACACCCAAATGGTACGCGTGCTCTTTGGCAGACCGCGAATAAACAAGGATGTCGTCCACAAATATGACTATGAACTAATCCAGATACGGACGAAACACCCTCTACATCAAGTCCATGAAGGCTGCAGGGGCATTGGTGAGCCCGAACGGCATCACCAGAAACTCATAATGCCCATACCTCGTACTGAACACAGTCTTCTCCACATCGAACTCGCGAATCCTCAGCTGATAGTAACCGGACCGCAAATCAATCCGCGAGAACACTCGCGCAGACTGAAGCTGGTCAAACAAGTCATCGATCCACGGCAACGGATACTTGTTCTTGATGGTCACCTCGTTCAGCTGCCGGTAGTCAATGCACAATCGCAAGCTACCGTCCTTCTTTTTCACGAACAACAATGGCGCACCCCAAGGGGAAAAGATAGGATGAATGTATCCCTTGGCCAGCAGCTCCTGCAACTGTGCCCTCAACTCTCTCAACTCAGCGGGGGCCATACGGTAGGGAGCCTTCGCCAAAGGTCCCGTACCAGGCACAACCTCGATAACGAAATTGATCTCCCGTTGGGGAGGCAATCCAGGTAAGTCCTCCGAAAAAATATCGGAAAACTCGCACACCGTCGGAATGTCCTCGACATCTGGCTCCATCCGGTCCGTCACAACCACGGAGGTGAGAAAATCCTGACAACCCGCATCAAGCAAACGACGAGCTCGAATCGCAGAAATAAGAAAGCGGGAAGAGGAAGACCTGATACCTTGGAAATAGAAGGTGGGTCCGTGAAGTCATCACAAATAAACCCTCTTCGTGCCGCAATCCACCAACGCATGATGTACCTCGAGCCAATTCATGTCCAAAATCACATCAAAGTCCTGAAGCGGCAACACATAGAGCCTAGCCAGTAAACTCCGCCCTTCCACCCACACAGGAAACTCAATGAAGCAATACGGAGTGATCATAAAATCACCCGAAGGCAACTCCACTGCCAAATCATAAGACAACTGGGTCACCGTCTCCTCAATACTCAGCGCAAAATCCTCCGAAACAAACGAATGAGACGCGCCAGAATCGAACAAAACCCGAGCCGCACAACCCAAAATCCGAACGGTACCTTTCACGAGCTGCGACGCCACTGCCTCTACCCTGGTTATGTGTGTGATCTAGCATCGAGCTCTCTACCTGCCTCCCACACTAGCTGACTTGGGTAGCGGCGGATACTGTCCTTGCTGCTGCTGCTGCTGCCTCTGCTGCTAGGGAACCTGCTGCTGCTGAGGAAACGACTGCTGCTGTTGTGGCCTCCGAGGACAGTCACGCGCCATATGCCCTGGCTGGTCACACCGGAAACAAACTATCGGCGCTGTGCACTACCTGCCTGGGTGATACTCACTACACCGTGGACACGGTCCTCGCGATCCACCCACTGATCCCTGACGCTGAAACGGGACCGGCTACTGTACACTGCCCGATGATGCCTGCCTCTGATCCTTGGACTTCTTCTTACCGAACCCCTTCTTGAAGAACTTCTTGACCTTCGAGCCAAAAGACGCAGATCCTGTCGCCGATGCTGCCGGTGTCGGCGCTCCTGAACCACCCGACGCATGCTGAAAGGAAGCCTGCTGCTGGGTAGCCGACTGCTGGCTGTGACCCGTCAAAGACTGCCCCTGACTAATCAGTCCCTGAGTCCTCTGCATATCTATCTCCAAAGAAGCCGCAACACGGGACGCTGTCTCCAGATCAATGGCCGCATTCGCGATCAAATGGTGCCTCAGCTCCTGCCTCAAGCCCTGTACGAACTGTGCGGTCTTCACCCTCTCATGCTCCATGATATGCGGTGCATACCGACCCAGCTCAACAAATCGGGCCATGTACTGCAACACGGACATGTCGCCCTGAACCAGCTCCAGAAACTCACGCATCCGCTGCGTAGCGATATACTCGGGACAGGAGGTACGCTCGAAAGCACTGACAAAGTCACTCCACGCAATCTGCTCAAGTGGACAAAGTTGGAAAGACGTCTTCCACTCGGAAGACCACCACTCCCGAGCCGTACCTTGCAACTGGTTGGATGCCAACATCACTCTGTCCTCCGCAGTACTCCGCGCAGAACTGAACACCCGTTCCATCTCGTCGAGCCAACTCCGAGCCACGTCATGGTCTGGCTGACCGCCATAGTAAGGTGGATGAAACTGCATGAAATCCCTCACTGCCCGGCCTGGCCCACCCCTAGTCGACGAGCCCTCACCAGCCTCTCCGCTGAACTGCTGAGACAGAAGCTGGTACATGTCACGGAAGAAATCCTCGGCCCCCGGAAACCTCGCAGTATCCACTGCCTCGGTGGCCCTCGGTGGCGCTCTACTATGCTCCTCCTGATCTTGCTGAACCTCCTACTGGATCTCCTGACCTCCAGCCGACTGCCCCTGCTGGGAGCGAGTTCTCGCCTCGGCGCCATGCTCGCTCCTGAAGCAAAAGATAGAAAACACGGAAACAGTAAGGTCAAGAAAAACACACGATGCCCGATGCCAGCGTCAACTGTACATCATCGCTGTGGACTAGTAGACCACCACAATTACTTATGATTCTCGTATAATCTAACAACTGCTGCTCTGATACCAGCTGTAACGACCCGAGAATCCGATTACCGGGAAGGCCCGATAACCCAAGACTCGCACCGCCACCCACGAGTCCGAAGACTCAGAAGGGTTAAAAGGATGGTGTGGAGACTACACAAGTATCACAAATAATTGTAGAAATTAAACAGTTATATAATTAAGCAGGAAATAAATTAACAGTTTACATGATACATGGTCCACAAGATAACATAAAATAACAATAGCAGTAATCCACAACTAGTACAGAGACAAGAAAGAAAAGTACAGCTACACGGGGCATACCTCGGCTCTGACCTCTGGCACTAACGCTGGGCACCCGAGCCACGCTGAGCCTCAGACGCGCTCCCTTGAGGCCGCGACTCACCTGAAACACGGTGAAAACACGCAGGGAATGAGTCTCGGAACAAGACTCAGTAGGGATCACTCGAACCCTACCTTGCAACCGGAGAAACCGCTACGCTAGCAGTAAGCGAGTACCTTAAAAAGGGAAGCCCTGTAATCTACAAAATATCGATCTCACGGCACGAAAACCGACACACATGCCACGGTGGAACGACCAAAACACTGCGGTCAACACGACAAAACCCGAGGGTCGAAGTCGCACGACTGACAGTCTGTCACTCCCGACTCGACAGGAGTACCTCCCACTAGAAGCACAGTCGGTAGCGTCCCCTGACATCTTACACGGCACCGCAGGTGAACTGCCTGACATGGTAGCTCCTACCAAAGGCACGAACACCGCACAAGTAACCACAAACGAGTGACTAGCTGGGGTCACGCTTGTCAGCGTAGGTCCAACTGCCCTCAACCACGTGTGCACACACAGACCGCGCGTCCCTGGTCTAGCCCTCTGACAGATTTTTCGCTCAGTCGGACTCTGGCTGAAAGACGTGGGGCCCGACGAAAACCAATCCACAAACCGTCTTTAAGGGTAGCCTCTCTACCACTCCCTGGTGGGACCACACGCGTGTAAGCAGGCTATGACTAGTGGAGGGTCACTACGGAGTAGACTCTCAAGTCAACGAAAAATAACGTCCGCATCCGACGACGTACGGGGACCGTCCCACGTACCAGCACCGTCGCATGGTGACCACGGTCGGAAAAGAAACGGGGCTGCAAAACCACCCGGGCCAGCCTTGAGCATGACGGTCTACTCTAGACGCGTCACAGGCTCTGACGGTCTAGGCCGAACCGTCACAGTCACCTGACAACCTAACATAGGGGCGTCAGACACCCAGTGCAGAACAGCGTGTAACGCACCTACCCTGGTGCGTTACAGTTTGTGACACGCCTACTCTGGTGCATCACAAGACAAGCGAAAACATACTGTGACGCGTGCCACCCGGTGCGTCACAGGCCCTGACGCACTCAGCCTGGTGCGTCACAGGCTATAACGGACCAAGCTTGGTACGTTACGGTGTGGGAATGCATCCACTCTAACGCTCCCACACAGGGGCGTCACAAGGCTGTGACGCGCCAAGCCTGGTGCGTCACATGCCTCGACCCCCAACGGTCAAAAACCCAACGGTCAAAAGCCAACGGTCGAACGCCCCTGACGGTCCAACCCAGGTGCGTCACAGCACCTGTGGCGGTCTATCGTGGGCCCGTCACAGCCCACAGACCCCAATTGGATAAACACAGGGCTGTAACGCACCCACCTGGGCGCGTTACATAGCGTGACGGTCGCTGGAAGGACCGTCACACCCCGCCAGAGGGCGAAACGGCGAAAAACACTCAAAAAAATTGACCACACCCCCGTGCCTCCACCGGAGAGGGGGAAATCAAAGGGGAATATCCATGGGGATCCCTAGCATGCTTCTAAGCCATCAAAACGTGAAATCATGGCTCGAATCCATAGATCGGGTGATCTCTCCTCAAATCATGGAAAGCCCCAAACCCGCATGAATACCCATCTCTCGACCTCCCCTCGGCCTACAAATCGCGGGAAAGGAAGGCAAGAGGCTAAGGGACGTCACCCTACCTCAAATGCGCCCCGAGGCGCGTCGGATCGACCACAATCGCAAGAAATCGCTTGAAAACCCTCGTTCTTCCTTGAGTTCCCACGGTTCATGAACGCCCTACGATCACCTCGCCGTCGCCGTCGTCACCTCGCCGCCGCCCCGCGCCGTCTGCAGCCGGAGGGGGTGCCGCCGCGGTCTCGCTGGACGAAGAAAGGAGGAAGAAGAAGAAGAAAGAGGATGGGGAGAGAGAGAAAAAGGGGGGGTATTTATAGAAAATCCAAAAATTCCAAAAAATACCAAAAAATCAAAAATCACATTTCCGCGATCCTCGGAACGCACCGATCACAACGGTACCGCTCTCGCCTCGATGAACGACCCGGTTCACCCGCAACGAGGTTCTGAAGGAATTACCGAAACACACACCGGGAATAGAAAAACACACGCAGAAAAGCCGCGGAACGCTCCCGGGCCTCCGAAACAACTCCGGATCGCGCCGATGCGAACACGAAAGATGTCCGAAACGAAATTTCAGACACAGCAGAATCGAACACTCTGAGAAACCAGATCCGAGACCCACGAAGAAGGATCCGAAAGGTCTGAGATATTACAGCACCTGGGAGAGTGTCAGAGAGAGGGAGGGAGCGTCGGGAGGGGGGACTGGGTGGATTGGGAGAGAGAGAAAGAGCGGGAGGGAGCACAGGGAGAGAGAGGGAGAGGGAGGGAGCGCACCGGGAGAGAGGGAAGGCCGTCGGGAGGGGGATGGAGCGCTGGGAGGGGCAGGGGTCTGGAGAGAGAGAGAGAGAGAGGGAGGGCGCATCGGGAGGGGAGAGGAGGGAGAGAAGAGAAGGGAGAGGGGAGGGGTTCTATTTGCGAGAGCATGTAGAGGTCGAGTCTCTCTTAAAAAAATGAAAGACTCATTTTTAATTTGGAGAAAATTACAACGGGATAAAAGTTCATCCTAAAAAATTGAGGAGACTTACCAAATGTGGTGAAGTAGGTTATCTATTTCTAATTTTTATTTTGAGAGAAAAAAGAGATAAAAAATTATAACCAAACACCCTGAGTCTCGTCAATTTTGTTAGTCATATATTATCATCGACAAAAGATGAGATAGAAAGACGAAGAGAAATAATTAGTGCAATGTTGGGTGTCGTTTTTTATATTTTTTGAGTGAGATCCAAAGTTTCTTAATCTGGACGTATGGGTCTCACGTAAATCAGTCGTGACGTGAAGAAATAAAAAAAATCGGACGAATAGTGCACTTCTTATGTAAAAAAAAGTTAGATGAAATGTGCACTATTCGTTCGTCTGTTTTGTTTTGGTTTGATCTTTGCCCCACGTCATACGATGATGTAATCCCTATCCAACGATAAATTGACATGAAGGCCACTTAAAAAAATTTTAAAAAAATAAAAAATATGACGCCGACGACGTTCCACCAAGGTTTGCCGACCCGCGCGACCCGGCCGACCCGATCTCGGCCTGGGTCGGGTCGCTCCCGTCTCGGTCCGTCTCGGTCCGTCCCGCCCCATATCTAAATAAAAAAGATATATATATATATATATATAATATATATATAATAATAGAATAAAATAGAAAAGTACACTATATATATATAATATATTATTAAATTAATGGAGTTACCCGGTGACGACCAACGACCCGATCGTCCCGCAAACAGCCTGGGTCGGGTCGGGTCGTGTAGGTCAGGACGACCCGCACCGGGTCGACAAACCATGCGTTCCACACAGCATGTTGTTAACAACAACAGGGGAAGCCATGCACTGAGCACGTTGATATATATGTTCCTTTTTCTGTGTGGACATTCCTTCCACCGGCCCTCCACCTCTCATACCTCTCCCCTCGACCCTTGAGCGCGCCGTCGGCCGGATCTACGCCAACCCACCCATCCTCCCACCCTCCTCTCTCCGCCGGTTCACCGCCCACCTCCACCCCTTTCCCCCTAACCCCCCAGTGTTGGGATTATAGAGTACCCAGAAGAGGAGGACAACTGGCAGAGGAGGAAGAGGAAAGGAGAAAATAAATCAAAACCACAAGAACACATGGATTTTTTACGTGGTTCGGAGGCAAGATGCCTCCTACGTCCACGGTCACAGTAGTAATCCACTAATAATCACCAACCATGTTACAATACAGGGAGAGAGCCCATCCTTTTATACTAGGAGATTAGGGCGTCATTAGTCAGGGTATTAAGGACAACAATACCCATGTTAAACAGAAATCATCTTCTGAGATACAACAGACGTGCATGCTCGCCTATCTCCAAGGATGCTCTCCTGAGACCGAGTATGCCCTCCAGAGACTGCTAATGCTCCCCCACCATCAGTCAGATCAATGCATTACCAAGACCAGGTTGACACATCTTCATGCAGGTCGGCATGCTCCAAGTGACATCGAAATGCCTTGAGCCTGCAATACATGCTCCCCTGACATTGAGGATGCTCTCCTGAAGCAGCGATTGCTCCCCAGAGACAGCATGTGCTTGCCATGCTCCCCTGACGCTGAGAATGCTCCCCTGAAGCAGTGGATGCGCTCCTGAGGCAGAGTGTGATCCCGTGCAAGGGCGCATGAGTTCTGACTCCACACTCTAACAATCTCCCACTTGGAGTCTGAACTCCAAAGAAAGTAAACAACTCAATGTATTAACCCTGCTCAATATAACAACGGAAATACTGCTACGGCATCCCTCCATCAATCATCCATGGAGGCCAACTGAGGCTTTGCACAGTCTCAATTTCTCTGTGGTTACCACCTTGGTTAACATGTCTGCTGGATTCTCTGCACCAAGTATTTTCTCCAGCAACAAAACACCATCTTCAAGTAAACCACGAATGAAGTGATACTTCAATTGTATGTGTTTAGTCCTTGCATGAAAGACTGGGTTCTTGGCAAGGTGAATTGCACTTTGACTGTCACAAAATAGCACACTATTGCTTTGTTCCTTGCCCAACTCCTTCAGAAAATTTTTCAGCCATACCATCTCTTTGCTAGCTTCAGAGATAGCAACATACTCTGCTTTTGTTGTTGAGAGAGTAACAACCTTTTGAAATTTTGAAACCCAACTCACTGCAGTGCCACCCAAGGTGTAAACATAGCCAGTGATACTTCTTTTGGTGTCCAGATCACCACCAAGATCTGAATCAACAAAACCTTGTAGGATAACATCACTTTTCCTGAAACAAAGTGACTTACTTGAGGTGCCTTTTAGGTATCTCAGAATCTATTTCACTGCCTCCCAGTGTTGCTTGCCCGGTTCTCCCATATGTCTGCTCACAACTCCCACTGCATGTGCTATATCCGGCCTGGTACAAATCATGGCATACATCAGACTTCCTACAGCTGATGCATAAGGAATTTTCTTCATGGACTCACACTCTTCAGCAGACTTTGGTGACTGCTCTTTAGATAGCTTGAAGTGACTTGCCAAAGGAGTGCTAACTTGTTTTGCATCCTGCATGTTGAATCTGCTCAACACTTTCTGGATGTAACTTTCTTGAGATAGCTTCACAGTGCCAGCTGTTCTATCCCTTACAATTCTCATCCCAAGAATTTGCTTTGCTGCTCCTAAGTCCTTCATAGCAAATTCCTTTGATAATTACATTTTCAAATTGTCAATCTCTGTCATACTTGAACCTGCAATATGCATATCATCCACGTACAACAGCAATATGATATAACAATTATCAAACTTCTTAAGATAACAACAATGGTCCATGTTACATCTAATGAAACCATTGTTACATATGAATCTATCAAACTTCTTGTACCACTGTCTGGGGGCTTGTTTCAGACCATATAAACTTTTGTTTAACTTGCAAACAAGGTTTTCTTTACCATGTTCATGAAAATCTTCCGGTTGTACCATATAGATATCCTCTTCCAAATTACCATGAAGGAAAACAGTCTGAACATCAAGTTGTTCTAGGTGTAGGTTTTCAGCAGTAACAATACTCAACACCAGTCTAATGGTAGTTAACTTGACAACTGGAGAGAAAATTTCAATATAATCAATACCTTCCTTCTGTTGGAAGCCTTTCACAACCAACCTTACTTTGTACCTCTTATTGCCATCATGTTCTTCTTTTATTCGATAAACCCATTTGTTGTGCAAAGCTCTCTTGCCAGGTGGCAGTTCAGTCAACACCCAAGTTTTATTTTTGTGTAAGGAGTTCATCTCATCTTTCATTGCCAACTCCCACTTGATAGAATCTTCCACCTGCATAGCTTCATCAAAACACTCAGGTTCACCAGCATCAGTCAACAACAAATAGTATAAAGAAGGAGAAAATCACTCAGTCGGTTTAGGCAATCTGCTTGATCTTCTTGGTTGAACCTCGGGTGTGATTAACTCTGGTTGCACTACAGTGTTTTCAGGATTTCCTTGAAATCCCTTCAACACATCATCTTCTGAAATTTCCTCCAACTCAACATGTCCAGATTTCTAAGTTTCTTGGCCTGCATCTTCAGATTTCATAACAGATCTGTGCTTGTACAGTAAATTTTCATTAAATATAACATTTCTTTCTCTAATGATTTTCCTATTCTCATCATCCCAGAAACGGTATCCAAAATCATTAGAACCATATCCAATGAAAAAACACCTTTTTGACTTGGGGTCTAACTTGTCTATGTCATTTGAATCAATATGCACATATGAAACACAACCAAATACTCTCAAGTGCGAAAGAATTGCCTGCTTACCGGTCTAAGTCTCTTCTAGTATCTCACCATTTAGAGGAACACTAGGTCCTCTATTAATCAGGTAAGCCGCACAGCTGATTGCATCTGCCCAGAAGGTCTTCGGTAGGCCAGCATGTAATCTCATGCTTCTAGCTCTCTCATTCAGGATTCTGTTCATGCGTTCAGCAACCCCGTTCTGTTGTGGAGTATTTAAAATTATTTTCTCCATACGAATGTCATGCAGTGCACAGAAATCTTTGAATTCCTTGCTGCTGTACTCTCCGCCATTATCAGACCTCAGACACTTGATCTTTGCGCCAGTTGGATTTTCTACTTCTGCCTTCCACTTCACAAAGGTAGAGAAAACATCAGATTTATTTTTAAGAAAATAAACCCATACCTTCCGAGTGGAGTCATCGATGAATGTGACATAATAGAGTGAGCCTCCAAGAGATCGTACAGGGGCTGACCCCCACACATCTGTGTGTACAAGTTCTAACCTTTCTAGCTTAGAACTTCTTCCAGCTTTGGAGAAAGTGACTTTTTTCTGCTTTCCGAAGATACAGTCTTCACATAACCCAATGTCTATGGACTTCAAATCACCCAACTTCCCCTTTGCTGCCAGCACCTTCATTCCTTTCTCACTCATGTGTCCAAGTCTGCAGTGCCAGGTCTTGGATTCAACTTCTGAATTTGCCACTACCACTGTGTCTTTGTTGTTTGCGGTCATATAAAGGGTTCCAGTCTTGTTACCTCGTGCTATAACCATGGCACCTTTGGTTATTTTCAACACCCACTAACAAAGGTAGTGACATATCTTCATCATCAAGCTGACCAATAGAGATCAAATTTCTTCTCAAGCCTGGAATATGTCTGACATTCTTCAACTTCCACACAGTCCCGTTTGCTATCTTCTACTGAACATCACCCTTCCCCACAATGTCTAATGGCTCATCATCAGCAAGATAAACCTTCCCAAAGTTTCCAACAACATAATTTTACATACTTTCTTTATGTGAGGTAGAGTGGAAGGATGCTCCGGAGTTTAGAATCCATGATTCAATGGGACTATTAACACTTAAGATAAGTGCATCATGGACCTCTTCTGTCGTAGCATTCACAGAATCTTCTTCTTGTTTCTTGACTCTGATTCTTTTTCTTCAGGAGTCTGCAGTCCCTTTTCAAATGTCCTTTCTTACCACAATTCCAACAGCCATCTCCGCGGGGCTTAGACTGACTCCTTTTCTTGGACTTGGATCTGCTCCTATTTTGTTCACGCTGGTTTGTTCTTCCCCTGCTCTCTGTATTCAGAGCAGAACCTGAGACTTCACCGGATTCTCTTTTGCAAATATCTTCGCTTAGAATCAGGTCTCGAACCTCATTAAGCTTCAATTTGTTTGAACCGGAAGAACTACTTACAGCCGTCACAGTAGCACCCCAACTTTCAGGTAAGGAGGATAAAAGAATCAAGGCCCGAATCTCATCATCAAAATTTATTTCTACAGAACTCAACTGACTTGTAATCACATTAAATTCATTGATGTGATCTGTAACAGAAGCACCTTCGGCCATCTTCAGATTAAATAAACGACGCATCAAATGTACCTTGTTTGAAGCCGAGGGCTTTTCATACATATTTGATAGTGCCTTCATCAATCCTGCCGTGGTCTTCTCGTTCACGATGTTGAAGGCGACGTTTCTGGCCAACGTCAAGCGAACAACTCCGAGTGCTTGTCTGTCTAGTAGATCCCAATCTTCTTTCTTCATCCCTGTCGGCATCGTTCCAAGAAGCGGCTCATGCAGCTTCTTCTGATACAAGTAGTCTTTGATCTGCATCTTCCAGAAACTGAAGTCCTTGCCATCGAACTTGTCGATCCTCACCTTTCCTTCATCCACCGTCATTGCTCCTACTGTTGTCCTCGAACCAGAACAAGGCTCTGATACCAATTGTTGGGATTATAGAGTACCCAGAAGAGGAGGACAACCGGCAGAGGAGGAAGAAGAAAGGAGAAAATAAATCAAAACCACAAGAACACATGGATTTTTTACGTGGTTCGAAGGCAAGATGCCTCCTACGTCTACGGCCGCAGCAGTAATCCACTAATAATCACCAACCAGGTTACAATACAGGGAGAGAGCCCATCCTTTTATACTAGGAGATTAGGGTGTCATTAGTCAGGATATTAAGGACAACAATACCCCTGTTAAACAGAAATCCTCTTCTGGGATACAACAGACGTGCATGCTCGCCTGTCTCCAAGGATGCTCTCCTGAGACCGAGTATGCCCTCCAGAGACTGCTAATACTCCCCCACCATCAGTCAGATCAATGCATTGCCAAGAAGTCGACACATCTTCATGCAGGTCAGCATGCTCCAAGTGACATCGAAATGTCTTGAGCCCGCAATGTATGCTCCCCTGACATTGAGGATGCTCTCCTGAAGCAGCGATTGCTCCCCAGAGACAGCATGTGCTCGCCATGCTCCCCTGACGCTGAGAATGCTCCCCTGAAGCAGTGGATGCGCTCCTGAGGCAGAGTGTGATCCCGTGTAAGGGCGCATGAGTTCTGACTCCACACTCTAACACCCAGCCCTCCGCACCTCCCCCACCTTCCCCTCCCTCGCCGACCGCAGTCACCCACCCCCGTAGATCCCTCCCGGCGCCCCCCCCCCCCCCCCCCTCATCTGCTCCGCGATCCCCCCCCCCACCCTCCTCTACCACTTCCGCCTGCCGCCCCCCCTCCCCTATCCATTGTTCTCCTCCCACCCCTTCCCCAAACCCTTTTGAAGCCCACTCTTCCCCGTCACCCCGTCCCGATCCTTTCCCCCGTTGATTTGGGCATTCTCTCAGGCATCGACGGAGTATGGGTCCGGTCCTTGTGATGCAGGTTATGAGTCTCTTCCCTCAGTTTCGAAGAAGCTGGGAGATACAGCGCTTTCCTCCCGTATCCAACCGGATATCGACCTCCCGAGCATTCTCTTCTCACCGCATTGTATAAAAGCGATTCAGCTGCCAAGCACGCCTCGAGGAAGAATTCTGCCACCTTCAACAACGGCTGGCTCTTCCTCAGATCCTCTGGAGTTCCCATCGTTGGTGGTTGCCTTCCTTCTACACCGTTCCTCGTTATCTTCTCTGTTTGTACGTCGCTCTGGTGACAACACCGGTCAAGTCTGGTTTATCTGTACGGTTTAAATTTTTTGCTTTTACATGTACTCTGATCATCACGTACTATGATAGTTTGGCATGAATGAAATGTCGGCTGATAAGTTTACAAAAAAAAAGTAATGCAGTTCACCTGTTCGACGATTTAATTCGACCGGAGGCCATCTTGCAAATGGGAGTCCTACATACGTTAACTCTTGCACATGGGAGTGCTACCTACCTACCTCCACGTACTATAGCAGAGTAGTGCTACCTCCACTATATTTGAAGTAATGGCTTATGCAACAACTTTAGTAAGGGCAAAGAGGAATCCGATATGATCCGGTTGATGTTCATGGCCAGATCAATGCCTATTGTTTTTCTTTCTTTCTTTCTTTCTTTCTTTCTTTCTTTTGAGTACGGAGGAACGGGATTAGAGTAAGAGAATAGGGAGGGGAGACTGAAAAGAGGGAGAAGAATAACCTACTACATATCATACGGTACGTCCAAATGTCGCCCCTTAGACGGCTCCCATACGTTGTCACTTACGCATCCCATATCTCTGCGGAAGAGTTGGAGGGGTCATGTCCCCTAATATTTGGCTCCCCCCCCCCCCCTATTGTGCCTGTACGGGCCTGATGCCTGTTCTCATTTGTTACACAATGGGACGCATATATGTGTGTGTGTGCGCGTGCGTGTGTGTGTGGAGCGCTGTAGTCATCGCCATTATTACGCTGGCAAGGTCACTTGCTTCATATTCCAACCATTGAGTCAAAATCTTGTGTGTGTGTGTGTGTGTGTGTGTGTGTGTGTGTGTGTTTGGAGCGCTGTAGTCATCGCCATTATTACGCTGGCAAGGTCACTTGCTCCATATTCCAGCCATTGAGCCAAGATTTTCAAGTGGCATCCAAGACAAAGAATTTAAGTATGTGGGCCAAATGATGGTCTGAGTAGGTAAGCCCGTGGAGCAAATGAACCTACTAAGTAACTGCAAGACGTGGGAGATGAGACAAGGCAGTCCTTCGATAACATATATATATAAGTATTACTTAATTAATGTCCCCCAATAATGGTAAGCATGCATATGTAATTCAAAAGAATATGACTTGGGGGGGGGGAACATATGTACTGTATATCTTTTAGTATTATAAATAAAAATTCATTAATATTATTTTGAGACAATCTCAAAAGTTATAGCCTTAATCTCACACCTTTCTAGTCATGGCACCATGACATTATCCTTTCTAATTAATTAGAACTGAGATCGAGACTCGGGTGAGACTTATCTGGCTTAAATTTAATTCTCGAGAGATGTGAGTCCGAGATTTTATAGCGACAGTACAAAAAAATAGGTGATCAGATGTGTAGAGTAAGATTCGAACTCGAGTGACCTAATAATCGTTCAACTCTCCGTATCACTCTACTAAATTCTCTATTATCAAAAAAAAATTAGAACCGAAGTAAACAAAATTATAGAAAGCTAGCTGTTTGCTAAATGGCACACTTGTGACTCCAAGTCTAACACAATGCTAGCTGGGTTCCTCGCACAAAATCAGTACGGTTAAAACCCAAACTAATTACCTGATGACCAAATTCGATGGCTTTTCTCTAGTTAATCTTATAAGAAGGATCCAGAAAGACAGGAAAAAAATCAAGAAGGATGTCAGACTTGCACACTTCTTTTCCATCATCTAATTAATCAAGTAGATTGTGAGAAGCACAGGAACACTGAATTTAGATAGTAGAGAATGTCGAATTCAAGTTCGATGTATCTGATCTAAAGATGAGATGACAGAAAAGGACTACAACAAGTCCATAATGACATGACCAACTAGCATTCCTCAAAAATTAACCAAACCTTCTTAATCTTCATCAATTCATTTCCCAGTCTCTCTTGTAGGCATACCATTCATTGACATTTGTAAGACGAAGGTATGACCTTCTGTTGAGCACCACCTACAGCGAAAATCTCACGGTCCTCACCCGTATTAGAAAAGGATGACAACGGATCACTCGTACAAGCAGCAAAGATGCATAGAAGAAAAGAGAAGGAATAAGAAGAAGAGAGAGAGAGAGAGACAATACAAATAGATTTACGTGGTTTGGTTGATAAGATGTCTCCCTATATCTGTAGAACCTTCCTCAACTTCCTCCTCTTTATTATCACCAAGAACAAAGGTACAGCTGCGACGGCCTATCTCTCAAACTTGCTTTTCTAGGAAAATCGAGTTAGAGTTTCTCTGTCCCCAATACAACATATATGCATATATATATAAATCCTAAGCATTATCCGACAAATATCTCTAACAAAATAGGAATAGTCTCTTAATTACCAATAATTAATTACATAATGGTAACTTTTTGCCGGACTCAGGACCGTACAAAAAATATCATACGCATCGTCTAGGACGCATCATCAACTCCTTTGTTGGGCATCACGTTATCCATGGTCTCTACCATCCAAACTCACTTAAACGATATTCCATCCAAGTCACTCATAGTCCTTACTACTTAGATGATGTATTATCTAAGTTTGCCTTGTCTTAGTGTACTGTGTCATTCGATATGGCGCGTCGTTGAGAACTCCGAGCCGGGGTTGGCCCGGTGGCTATGAAGTTGGCGGCTCATCGCCGCGTGTCAAGGGGTCAGAGGTAGTCCCCATTTTTGTTAGAGTCGTTGTTTGAGGGGGCAAGTGGTCCTGAGCATTAGGTTGGCCCGGTTGTTGCAGAATGACTAAAAATTAGATGCCCTTAAGATGTTCGGAATAATTCCCCACCTTTGATTAAGGGTAGTGCGGAGCATTCATGCATGGAAGAAGTCTTACGAGTTAGAACCATTTATATTATAAGTGATACAAGAATAACTTGAAATACAACATCCAAGAAAAGGAGAGAGGTGAGAGTGAGGGTAGGATGCTCAAGGCACGGGTGAGTCATGACCTATTTACGATTGACGTTATTTGATTGAGTATTTCAGATTAAAACTTTAAAATATTTTTTACATAAACAACATTATTACATGTGAAATTATAAATATGCCATTCTTTAGAAATATATTAACATATATATCTATGTTATTTTGAAAAACTTACAAATATGTTATGTCTGATGACATATTTACAACTTTTTCAAAATATAAGTGATATACGTGTTTAATTAAATTTACATATTTACAAGTTTTTCAAAATAATAGTGATATAAATGTTAATATATTTTTAAGAATGACATATCTATAATTTTATCTGGAACAATGACATTTATGTAAAGATCCCAAATTTTAAGTGTTGAGTACTATAGAAGTTAATTTAGATGAAGACCTCGTCATTGGGAGTGGAGACACATCGTATGCGTACGATGATACAGCATGGGAGCGATTGATGCAACCTCGATCCATCAATTGAGCGTCAAGAGCCACCTCAGGTGAATTAATACATGAAAATCGAATCGCAAATTTCATTAGATAGCGTAGTCATATATTGATGTATGATGATGTAAGAAATATATTACAGGTCGGTCCGACAAATGACAACATTGCAGGAGAACAGTGGTCCCGAGTTGCAGCACCTGCGACATTCAATATCTGCGGAACCAAGAAGATTATCCACTTCAAGAGAGGCTAGGGGGAGTTCCTCATTTAGAGAGGTGAAATTATATTGTCATTTCTACATTTGTCCTGTTGTATTTCATTGGTAATTGAATATATTATTCTTTCAATTATGTAGTCTTCGGTAGCATCGAAACAACCATCTCAGTCTGCTGCGCCACGACGCTCAACATCTAAGGCACCCAATCAGTCGTCTCAGGTATACGTACAGACTTACACAATAGAAAGTAAGTTGAAAAATTATCTAAGCAGGCTTCTGCTTCTCAGGCATCTAGAGGGATACAACATGCAGCAGGTAAGTCGCCCCCTGCTCCACAGAAGAAAACATCATCATGGACCACATTATTCACCAGCAAGAAGGACAAGGGACCACCATTAAATCCGATAGATATTGCAGACATGGAAACATTAGATCCCAATGCAGATGACGACACTCCCAAGCCCTCTGTTGAGCCTCGCATCAGTGGGAGTCATGACTCCGATGATGATAGTACACCGACAAGGTCTTCATCCCATGGAGGTGGCAGTGGTGAAGGTGGTCAACGGAGTCGTGGTGAGGATACTAGTGCTGGTGGCAGAGAGTACAACAGTGGTCATAGTAGAGGTCGTGGGGGCCGTCAACATGCCGCATGGACAGAGAAGCAGCATTTCACACATGTCACGCAAGATGAGGACCACGGTGCTCCACCGGCAGGGACGAAACGGGCAGCTGATCATTGGGATCCCTACTATAGAAGTTCGGTTGCAGACAGTACCAGCTATCATGGCATGTTGTCTGATTTTGAGAGCATGAGCACATATGACTCCCAGGGATCTGGAAGCTCGTATGGACGGTCATGGCCGCAGCAGCCGATGTATCATGGCGACTCAGATAACAGTAGTTCATTTTTCCCATCGTATCCATATTCTTATGCCGCAGATGCGTCAGTAGAGGTCGTGTACGCACAAGGTTCGCAGCAGTATGAATACTACGTACGTATGTACTGGGAGAACTATTCAGGTTCAATGCGCTACGAAAACTATCTGTCCTATCTGCGGACCACATTTAATGTCAAATTGTTTGGAGATGGGCACTGGCCCAGTTTGGGTCCATACTCTTAATTAGTATGTATCATTTGGTTATATTTATAACTAACTAATAATTAATTGTAGATTTCTTCATATATAGAGTTCTGTACTTATCATTGAAATCACTAATGTAAACTTTTACATCATTTACAGGTCATCATGGACGGACGGCGTCACCCTGCGTGTGAGCATGGATACTCTATTGTGTGATGGACATGTGCACTGTAGATACTGCGAATATCGCGTCACCGGCATACACAGGTTTGCGGAGCACCTTGCGGGAGTGGGACGCGATGTTTGTGCATACGACCGAGTTCCGGGAGATGTCCGACATTCCTTTCGGACACAGTTACAGGATAGATACGGTTCTCGTAGCACACCCAGGACATCTTCTTCTACGTCCCGGGTACCTCCACCACGAGCACCGGGCGGAGCAGGATCTTCCTCCACGTCCAGAGTTCGAGCAGCACCAGCACCTGCACCAGTCGCACATGAAAGAATTGAAGCTATAGATGTAGTGAGGACTTTTTTTACAGATTTTCATGTACCCTCCACCGCAGCACACGACCCATCATTTGTGCAGAT
Source organism: Amorphophallus konjac (assembly GCA_022559845.1). Lineage (NCBI taxonomy): Eukaryota > Viridiplantae > Streptophyta > Magnoliopsida > Alismatales > Araceae > Amorphophallus > Amorphophallus konjac. The sequence goes on from CM040121.1 coordinate 532,044,086, forward strand.
GGTTACATATTTTCAGTCCCACCCACATGTACCTCCACCCACTAGGATAGAGTTAGATTATACGGGTGATCAGTCTCATGTATCTGATGATGAGTTTTGGGATTCAGACTTCACTGATGACGAGGATTAGTGAGTTTTTGGATTCGGGCTTCACTGATGACGAGGATTAGTGAGTTTCGGGATTCGGACTTCACAGATGAGGATGATGAGTGAGTTTTGGGATTCGGGCTTCACAGATGACGAGGATTAGTGAGTTTTTGTATTTTATACTTCATGAATGAATGTCATTATTATGTCACTGTTTACTTTAACATATTAAGTAATTTAAATAAATTTTTATGTATTATATATAATATGATGTTTAATTAAGCGGTGTAATATGTAATTTTTGTATAATTAATTATGTGTAATTTAGTATGGATCTATTATCATAAAAAAACTCTACATTCTAATATTTTTAAATATATATAACATTTAATCTTTCAAAAAAATTATTAAAAATTTAAAAAAAAATTTAAAAATCACGTGCCGAGAGCCCGAGGGAACGGACCGGGTCGCTGTGCGACCCGGCCGACCCGACCCGTCCCGCGCCGTGACCGGGTTGACCGGGTCGGCAAACCTTGCTAGAGATGCCTTCAATATTGTCAACATGTTTTATTTTTTCCTTCATCTATGATAATATTCTAACATGTCCATTATGTGTAATCCATTTAGCCTTTGTCACATGCATTATATATGACAAACCCATGATGCGTTCCAAATTATAACCACAGATTCTAATATTACATTGAAACAATTGGATTACTTCACCATTCTACTATTTTAACAATTATAATATTTTAAAATTATTTTACTAATAAGTCCCTATAATTGTAGTTAATTACATATTAGTTCCCGAGTTCTTGAGGGCATCTATATAAGCCTCTACAATCTTCAGCGTTGTATAAAAAAATCCAAGTCTCGTTCCTTCCATTGAACGGAAGTTAATCGAACTATGGTTAACTTAACCTAAGGTTATGAAAAGATCAAAGTACCCCTCATTAGTAGAGAGGGAGAGAGAGAGAGCAGGGGCGTTCGGTGGTGGGCGAGGGGGGTTGTAGACGGCGATGGAGGTCGGAGGGGGAGGGGGAGAGGGAGCTGGGCGCATGGTTTGGTGGGGGGGGGGGAGGGGGCCGAGGGGGTGGTTGTTAATTTTAGGGTACCCTTGAAGAGAGGGGGCTGAGGGGGTAGGTTGCAGACAGAGGCAGAGTAGGGGTGGGGAGTTCTATAGGTTCCAAACATTATGATGGGGAGAGCGGGCCGGGAGCAGGGGCTGGTGGGGGGGAGAGGGGGTCAGGATCAGGGCGGGGAGGGGGTTGCAGACGGTGGCGGAGTAGGGTGGGGGATTCTACACGTTCCAGATGGTAAGAGGGATGGGGGCAGTGTGTATGGGGGGGTTGTTCTGGGGTGTCAAAGGGAGAGAGGGGGTCGGGATGGGGGCGATTGTAGACAATAGCGGAGTGGGGGGTTCTACAGGTTCTAGAATGCAGGATGGGAAGAGGAGGCTAAGAGTGGGGTCCGATGGGGTGGGGGGTGGGGAGAGAGGGGGCCAGGATGCGGGGTGGGTTGTTCCAAGGTGGTGGAGGGAGAAAGGGGGCTGGGAGGGGAGGGGTTGCAGATGGCAGCGGAGTACGTGGGGGCTGGGGGTTCTGCGGGTTCTAGACAGCGGGAGGGAGAGAAGGGGTTGGGTGGGGGCGGGGGTTACAGACGGCGGGAGGGGGAGAGGTGGCTAGGAGCGAGGTCTAGCGGGGTGTTTGTAGAGTACCCAGGGTGCCAAAGGGATGGGGACGGGGAGGTGGCGATGTGTTTTTAGACCGCCTAGGGCACCAGAGGGAGAGAGCAGGGGTGTCATATTTGCATAACATAATTTTACGTAGTGGTATGCCTGCTAATGTATTTTCAGAAGTGATTTTTTTATAAATCTATGTTTAACAATAGTTTATTTGTAAAAATCTTCAAGAACCTCTTTGTTAATCGAGTAGGCTAAGGTCGGACACGGCGTGCATTGGTGGCAAGTTGGTTTCAGAGGTGGCAAGTTGGTTCGCCTTTGAGAAAGGTAGGGTTTGGACTGAGTTAATGTCAGAATAAGAAGAAAATAAGAGTTTAGCCATTCGAGTGGGAGGTGGCGAATATGCCATTCGAATGGTGTATTCGCCACTAACCCTACTCGATTAACAAAGCGTGCTTAAGATCATTTCATTAATTATGTATATATATATATATATATATATATATATATATATATATTAACTCCAGTTAACCTTTTACCTATGTTGCACTTTTTTGACTGTAGGTTATGGTGCCAAACAGGAACGATACTTTTACACAAATTTACATAATGAAACTATATTTATCAATGTGTATTAAATAAGTATACTTTTAAATTATACATGTAAGAGAGTTACTTTTGCAATTATTCCAACTTTAAACTATAGATCAAGGTTTGACGACTCGATGCGGGTCGCCCCGACTCGCATGACCCGGACCGACCCAGGCGCTGGACGGGACGGTCGGGCCGTGGGTTACTGTTGGGTTCGGTGCAGTAGTCAGAGGGGGGGGTGAATGAATATGCCCCTTAAAAACCTTCGCCCAAATTAAGATCAGAATGCTAACAAGATGATTTAGACAAAATATAGCTCAACTAGAATTTCGCTCTCTTGACATATTAAAAACACTCTAAGAAAACTGATCAACTCTTCTACTCAACCAGAAACCAAATACTTAGAGCGCCTCTATGCAATCATCTAGCGGCAGCAAAAACATATAGAGAAATCAAACCACTGCACAGCTGATTTTTAGGTGGTTCGGTCCTCCAGACCTACATCCACCCCTCACTCCCAACCGGAGTGAGGCTTCCACTAGCACAAGCTAGAACGCAGACTCAGTCTGCAACAGGTGCTGCCAAACAGCTTGACTAGGGGAACAACCTCCCCTCTTCCTCCAACCGGAGGGACACCCCAAGTGACTCCCAGCCACTTGGAAACTAGAGGTCGAAGACCTCTCTTCCTCCAGACCAGGAGGGACCCCTGGACTTACAACCCACAAGCCCAGAACCGGAGACAAGTCTCCCTTCTCCTGAGTCCACAGGAGGAACCCGACCTCTATCCAGAGAATCGGAAGAACAAGGATAACCAAATGAAAAAGGAAAAATAAGAAATGGAAAATACACAGTGATCGGAATGCTGTAAATGAAGAACAAGAATGTAGCTCTCAAAGGAGTAGATCTGGCTTGGACTTGATCCAAACGCCAGAGGACAGATCTTCAAGCTTTTCTCATTTCTTCTCTACGAAATCTTTCACACTCTCTCTCTTCTCTGCTCTCTTCTTTCTTCTTCTGCTCTCTTCTCTCTTTTTCTTTCTCGATCTCTCATGAGCTCTCTATTTCTCTCTTTCTCTTCTTTCTCTTCTTCTTCTTCTGCTCTTCTTTCACTCTATGCTCTTTTCTCCTTTTTTCTTTTACTCTCTGTCTGGATCGTGGCTCTCTGTATGGACTTCACCTCTTGCCAATTCGATCAGTCTTCATCTGTTGGACGAAGGCTTCCTTTTATAAGCAGTCATAGCAGGAGCAGCACTGGGCGCGTGTGACTTCCACATTTCCTGCCCAGAACTTTTGGACCACGTGGCAGCATCCAGACTTACTTCAGCACACGTGTCATCACCTGATCAGGGTACCTTATCCTCCTTGGATCACGTGCCTTCATTAGCCTCTGCGAAGAGTGCCTGTCAGACAGATAAGAACTTATCAGGTTAAGTGTAAACCCTGTACAGTTTCTGAAGAATACAACACATTGTATAGACTTCAGTTTTAAAGCCAACGTGCAGACATTACTGTATGGACTTTACAAGGCAAACAACGATGTATAGACTCTTCAATCGACAGGCAGACAGTGTAAATACTTGCTCAGTGTATGGACTTGATTGAACGAACATGCAATGTATATACTTGCTCAGCCTGAGGCAATGTCTAGACTTCAGCTCAAAGCCAGTGTATAGACTTCAACCAACAACCAATGTGAAGACATCACGATGTATAGACTTTCTATATGAAGGGCTGTACATACTTGAACACGGGAGCTCTGAACATACTTGATCAAGGCAAAGCTGAAGCAGTGTATAGACTCTGCGAAGCTAAAGCAATGTATATACTTCACATAAGCAGAGCTATGGCATTGTATAGACTTCACGTTGTGAAGCAATGTATACACTTAGCTGAAGACTGCCAATCGATGTATAGACTTGGCTGAAGCCAAACGCTGAAGCAATGTTCAGACATTGAAGAACACAACGTACAGCAGTGTACAGACTTAGCCAGCAGACTAGTCCGATGTACACACTTGCTCGTTGTTCAGTCTTCATGTACGATGTATGGACTTCAAGTCTAATATGCACAATGTACAGTCTTTGCGAAGGTAGTGCATTGTAGACTTTAGGTGTGAAGACATTGTGAATGCAGATGCAATGTTCAGACTTCAGATGAGAAGGCACTCGCTGTACATACTTGCTGAAGAGAATGCAATGTGCAGACTTTGACTCGATGTACAGACTTCACAACTGATGAATGCAATGCAATGCAATGTATAGACTATGCCTTAGAACGAATATGCACACTTGAAGAGCATTCAGCAATGTGCAGACTTCAATGCATATGATGCAACCTATGTATGGACTTGAGCAGTCTGCTGCTGAACAACCGATGTATAGACTTCACAGTCTGCTAAGCAAGCAATGTATGGACTTGGCCGAGGCAGACTGAAGAAGCAATGTACAGACTATGCAATGTTCAGACTTCATCTTAAAGTCAAGAGAAACTCTGTACAGACTTCCAATGAATGGACTTTAACCCAAGGATGCACAATGTATAGAGTTCGCCTTTGAAACAAATGTACAGACTTTGAGGCAGAAGCCACGGCTGTACAGACTTCAGAAGAACAATGCATGAGCAAGCCTAACGGATGTACAGACTTTAAGATGTGTAGACTTTGCCAAAGAGCTGGATGATGTACAGACTTGAAACAAGGCGAAGTCTGTACAGACTTGAAGATTCACAGTGTGTAGACTTTGGCAAGGCAACGTCGGTAAAGCTCCCAATGTACAGACTTTCAAAGCTGATCGTAGGTAAAGACTCCCATGTGCAGACTTGGAGTTGCAACGTAGGAACATATGCCAATGTACAGACTTTGGCAAGCAACGATGTACAGACTTTACCTATTAGTTCAATGTACAGACTTCGAAGTAAATGTGAAGCCAATGTGCAGACTTACCACCTACCAATGTATAGACTTGGTGGAAGTCATGCAATGTACAGACTTCACGATGAAAGCATGAACAGTCCGATATATGGACTTGGCTTCGAGTAAGCTACACGATGTGTAGACTTAATGAGATGCAATGCCAACTCTGTACAGACTTGGTCGTGTAAGGCGACGCAAGCAATGGCTGTATAGACTTGCAGAGAGACAATGCCTAAGATGATGCAATGTACAGACTTAGTGTTGCGACACTAGCCCAATGTACAGACTTGGATGCCTGCATGCTATGCAATGTACACACTTGGTGACTTCGCATGTTGTGCAATGTGCAGGCTAGAAGTTTCACATGCAATGCAGTGTGTAGACTTTGAAATGCATCTGAGGGGGGTCGACCCACAGAACCAGCACACTCATGCACAGAACAGATCAGATAGAACTTACTCAAGCATTCTCCATAAATCAAGCACACTCAAGCAATCTCCATGGAATATATCAGTTATATGCATACACCACAGAGTATATCAGTTATAAACATCTCATGCATTCTCCACAGAACATAATGAGTGATATGCATTCAAATCAACATGCCATCATCATATAAAAAACATAATATCAAATGCACTCAGAACATCATTTCATCATCATTCATGTTGCTATCATATGCAGAATGCTCAGGGATCTCAAGGATAAAGGATGCACAGAAATGCACTCACTTTGTTGCTATCATCAAAATAACATAGCACATGCTTGTGCTTAAGGGGCACAACATTCTCCCCCTTTTTGATGATGGCAACACAAAGTGACAGTGAGTCACACAGAATTTTCTCCCCCTTTGACATGATCAAAAAAAAAAAGAAAAATAGTATGAACATGTGTGCAACATGACTGTATGCATGCAAATACCCTTAGAGCACCTCATTCTCCCCCTGAATGTATGACTCCCCCTGAATTGGTTCTCCCCTTAAATAATTGCTCTCCCTTTGAGAAGGAATATGAACATATAAACAAAGGTAGAGAAGGCAGGAGGGTCACTTGACAACAGCTGAATCATTGGTTCAGAAAGTAAGCCTGATTATAAACAACAGTTAAAGTATAAGAATCAGCAACATACAGTTTTGACAAAAATTCAGGTTTAACAGTGATAAGTCTAGAGTAAAACACCTGACCCCTGAAAAAGAGTTTTAGACTCCATTTATAGCAACGAATCTAAGGCACATGGTATTAATAGATAAGTCAGAAATAATACCCTTTTTGTGATTAAACAAGGAAGATCAAGAGAGGCAATTTGAATATGTATTGAGAAAAATAATTTTCACTCATTGACTTTTGATTTCAAAGGGTTACAGCAGTTTGATTTTCATTTTGGAATTTTCAGAAACTGAGCTAAGTGAATAGACCAGTGGCATTTATGCTTTTGACATTAGGTGTACACCTTGATCAGAGGCAGGTACCCCCAGTTACTAGGCATAAACTACTATATCTATTTCAGATCAAGACCTATAAGGAACAGTTTTCCCTTTGACATTAAGGGCACACCTTGATCAGAGGCCAGTACCCCCAGTTACTTGGTGAAAACTCCCCCTATAGATATGACCCTATGAACAGAGGTAGTCTGAAGCACTTCATGACTTATGAGTTCTCCTGCTTCATTTGAGGAGATCATAGTTTCTCAGTGCAATCACCCATTGCTCTGTCACTATGTTCAGCTTTTTGCACTTATGATCTTATTTACTGCTGCCCTTATTTCTTTTAGAGTGATTTTTCAAAAATCAGTACACACTCTTATTCACCTTTTCTAGATATTTCTAGATTAACACATTCAGGTAAAAAAACTTTTTCCATTCTTACCATAACACAAAGATTTTGAGCTATAGAAGTTTTCTTTTATCTCAAATTCTGAAGTGCAGACACTTAACTCTTCAATTTATAAAGGTTAAACCTTTAATTCCTTTCAATTTGTAAGAATGATTCTTATAAGTGAACACTTGCAATAATCACAACTCAATATACTAAACCAGAAATAATTGCTGTTGCTCAGTGAAAATGATGGGGAAAAGATAGCAATAAGCATTATGGTCCAATAGCATCTGATGTCAAAAGATATGAATCAATTGAGTGGGGACAGTGAGAAGTGTAAATGAATCAATGTAATGTTGTGCCCCTTAGGCACAAGCATGTGCTATGTTGTTTTGATGATAGCAACAAAGTGAGTGCATTTCTGTGCATCCTTTATCCTTGAGATCCCTGAGCATTCTGCATATGATAGCAACATGAATGATGATGAAATGATATTCTGAGTGCATTTGATATTATGTTTTTAATATGATGATGACATGTTGATTTGAATGCATATCACTCATTATGTTCTATGGAGAATGCATGAGATGTTTATAACTGATATACTCTGTGGTGTATGCATATAACTGATATATTCCGTGGAGATTGCTTGAGTGTGCTTGATTTATGGAGAATGCTTGAGTAAGTTCTATCTGATCTGTTCTGTGCATGAGTGTGCTGGTTCTGTGGGTCGACCCCCCTCAGATGCATTTCAAAGTCTACACACTGCATTGCATGTGAAACTTCTAGCCTGCACATTGCACAACATGCGAAGTCACCAAGTGTGTACATTGCATAGCATGCAGGCGTCCAAGTCTGTACAATGGGCTAGTGTCGCAACACTAAGTCTGTACATTGCATCGTCTTAGGCATCATCTCTCTGCAAGTCTATACAGCCATTGTTTGCGTCGCCTTACACGACCAAGTCTGTACAGAGTTGGCATTGCATCTCATTAAGTCTACACATCGTGTAGCTTACTCGAAGCCAAGTCCATACATCAGACTGTTCATGCTTTCATCGTGAAGTCTGTACATTGCATGACTTCCACCAAGTCTATACATTGGTAGGTGGCAAGTCTGCACATTGGCTTCACATTTGCTTCGAAGTCTGTACATTGAACTAATAGGTAAAGTCTGTACATCGTTGCTTGCCAAAGTCTGTACATTGGCATCTATTCCTACGTTGCAACTCCAAGTCTGCACATTGGAGTCTTTACCTACGATCAGCTTTGAAAGTCTGTATATTGGGAGCTTTACCGACGTTGCCTTGCCAAAGTCTACACACTGTGAATCTTCAAGTTTGTACAGACTTCGCCTTGTTTCAAGTCTGTACATCGTCCAGCTCTTTGGCAAAGTCTACACATCTTAAAGTCTATACATCCGTTAGGCTTGCTCATGCATTGTTCTTCTGAAGTCTGTACAGCCGTGGCTTCTGTCTCAAAGTCTGTACATTTGTTTCAAAGGCGAACTCTATACATTGTGCATCCTTGGGTTAAAGTCCATTCATTGGAAGTCTGTACAGAGTTTCTCTTGACTTTAAGATGAAGTCTGAACATTGCATAGTCTGTACATTGCTTCTTCAGTCTGCCTCGGCCAAGTCCATACATTGCTTGCTTAGCAGACTATGAAGTCTATACATCGGTTGTTCAGCAGCAGACTGCTCAAGTCCATACATTGGCTGCATCATATGCATTGAAGTCTGCACATTGCTGAATGCTCTTCAAGTGTGCATATTCGTTCTAAGGCATAGTCTATACATTGCATTGCATTGCATTCATCAGTTGTGAAGTCTGTACATCGAGTCAAAGTCTGCACATTGCATTCTCTTCAGCAAGTATGTACATCTAGTGCCTTCTCATCTGAAGTCTGAACATTGCATCTGCATTCACAATGTCTTCACACCTGAAGTCTATACAATGCACTACCTTCGCAAAGACTGTACATTGTGCATATTAGACTTGAAGTCCATACATCGTACATGAAGACTGAACAACGAGCAAGTGTGTACATCGGACTAGTCTACTGGCTAAGTCTGTACACTGCTGTACGTTGTGTTCTTCAATGTCTGAACATTGCTTCAGCGTTTGGCTTCAGCCAAGTCTATACATCGACTGGCAGTCTTCAGCTAAGTGTATACATTGCTTCACAACGTGAAGTCTATACAATGCCATAGCTCTGCTTATGTGAAGTATATACATTGCTTTAGCTTCGCAGAGTCTATACACTGCTTCAGCTTTGCCTTGATCAAGTCTGTTCAGAGCTCCCGTGTTCAAGTATGTACAGCCCTTCATATAGAAAGTCTATATATCGTGATGTCTTCACATTGGTTGTTGGTTGAAGTCTATACACTAGCTTTGAGCTGAAGTCTAGACATTGCCTCAGGCTGAGCAAGTATATACATTGCATGTTCGTTCAATCAAGTCCATACACTGAGCAAGTATTTACATTGTCTGCCTGTCGATTGAAGAGTCTATACATTGCTGTTTGTCTTGTAAAGTCCATACAGTAATGTCTGCACGTTGGCTTTAAAACTGAAGTCTATACAATGTGTTGTATTCTTCAGAGACTGTACAGGGTTTACACTTAACCTGATAAGTTCTTATCTGTCTGACAGGCACTCTTCGCAGAGGCTAATGAAGGCACGTGATCCAAGGAGGATAAGGTACCCTGATCAGGTGATGACATGTGTGCTGAAGTAAGTCTGGATGCTGCCACGTGGTCCAAAAGTTCTGGGCGGGAAATGTGGAAGCCACACGCGCCCAGTGCTACTCCTGCTGTGACTGCTTATAAAAGGAAGCCTTCGTCCAACAGATGAAGACTGGTCGAATTGGCAAGAGGTGAAGTCCATACAGAGAGCCACGATCCAGACAGAGAGAAAAAGAAAAAAGGAGAAAAGAGCATAGAGTGAAAGAAGAGCGGAAGAAGAAGAGAAAGAAGAGAAAGAGAGAAATAGAGAGCTCATGAGAGATCGAGAAAGAAAAAGAGAGAAGAGAGCAGAAGAAGAAAGAAGAGAGCAGAGAAGAGAGAGAGAGTGAAAGATTTCGTAGAGAAGAAATGAGAAAAGCTTGAAGATCTGTCCTCTGGCGTTTAGATCAAGTGCAAGCCAGATCTACTCCTTTGAGAGCTACATTCTTGTTCTTCATTTACAGCATTCCGATCGCTGTGTATTTTCCATTTCTTATTTTTCCTTTTTCATTTGGTTATCCTTGTTCTTCCGATTCTCTGGATAGAGGTCGGGTTCCTCCTGTGGACTCAGGAGAAGGGAGACTTATCTCCGGTTCTGGGCTTGTGGGTTGCAAGTCCAGGGGTCCCTCCTGGTCTGGAGGAAGAGAGGTCTTCGACCTCTAGTATCCAAGTGGCTGGGAGTCACTTGGGGTGTCCCTCCGGTTGGAGGAAGAGGGGAGGTTGTTCCCCTGGTCAAGCTGTTTGGCAGCACCTGTTGCAGACTGAGTCTGCGTTCTAGCTTGTGCTAGTGGAAGCCTCACTCCGGTTGGGAGTGAGGGGTGGATGTAGGTCTGGAGGACCGAACCACCTAAAAATTAGCTGTGCAGTGGTTTGATTTCTCTATATGTTTTTGCTGCCGCTAGATGATTGCATAGGGGCGCTCTAAGTATTTGGTTTCTGGTTGAGCAGAAGAGTTGATCAGTTTTCTTAGAGTGTTTTTGATCTGTCAAGAGAGCGAAATTCTAGTTGAGCTATATTTTGTCTAAATCGTCTTGTTAGCATTCTGATCTTAATTTGGGCAAAGGTTTTTAAGGGGCATATTCATTCACCCCCCCCTCTGAATACTGCACCGAATCCAACACTTGGTATCAGAGCGGGTCTCTGACTGAACAAATCTAACAATCTGCAGAGGATCCTGCTAATTGTTGGTGCATTTCAGAGTGGGTCTTTTGGAATCATTTTTTGATTTACTGTTTTAGTGCTTTACGTTAATCATCTGGTTTACTGCATTTCTGTTTGGTGCATTCCAGAGTGTGTTTTCTGTGCTCACTGTTTTGTTTCACCGACTTAGTGCCTTGCCTTGCTCATTTGGTCTAGGTGCTTCAGCTTTTCTGTGTCTTCAGATTATTTGTAATGGAACCAATCGTGCTGAAGGCTGGCTCCAGCAAAGCAAACAGATCCAGCCACAGTGGATCATTAAGTGAGAAAAGCAGCTTCTCGGGGTCTGAAATTGATGGAGACCACATTGAAATGCTGACCAGTGAATTCAGGAAATTTATGAGAAAAAGAGAAGGAAAGTCTGGTGATGGCCGAAAGCAAATAAGGTACAGATCTAACCCTGCCAAGATTGTTGACACTAACGTCTGCTACAAATGCAGGAAGGCTGGCCATGTGAAGACTGACTGTCCAAAATTCTCGAAATTCAAAGGGAACACTTCGGACAGTGATGAAGAAGGAGAAAAGTCCATATGCTTAATGGCCAACCGGGGAAGTGATGATGAGGAAACCTCATCTCAGGTAAGCTCCGGATCAGATGGAGTTTCTTTTGATGAATTGATAGTGATGTATGAAAATCTGTTTAAAGTGTCCAAGAAATTAAAATCTGAAAATAAAAATTTAAGAAAAGAAATGAATAATTTGAAATCTGAAATGATTAAAGAAAAAGATGAGTTGAACAGGTTGAAATCTGAAAATGAGAATATTAGAAACAAACTCATCGGTGAAAATAATCCTTGCAAAGCTTGTGCCATTCTCGAAGACATGATTAATGATTTTGATTCTGATGACAGTTTCAAAAAGAACAAATCAAATCTCTAAAAGAAGAAAATGTCTACTTGAAAGATCAAAATAAAAAGCTAATGGTTCTTAATACTGTCTTCTCTGAGAGATGGCTGTCAATTGAAAAAGGAAAATCAGTTGTGAAGGAAAATGAGAACAACATTGAAATAATGGTTCAACAAGAAAATGAAACTCTGAAGAACCTGAATGATGCTTTGCAACAGCAGCTAATTGCATGTGAATCTGAGCTATCCAAGTATGAAGTGAGTATTGCTTCATTGAATTCTGAAATTGAAAATCTGAAAAACACTCTGTCTAAATTTGTCAAAGGTAAAAACAATTTGAATAAACTGCTTGGCTCCAATGTGAAAAGTTCAGAATGTGCTAGTACCTCAAAATGTATTTCATCTAAGAAATCTCAGAACAATAAGCACAGGGCTGAACAAAAGAAAAAGGAAAATTGCTGTGAAAAATCTTCTCATAAAATTCAGTTTAAAAAGGAAAAGAATGTGCAGTGTTTCTATTGTAATAAGATAGGTCATATGATGCATGAGTGTAAGATGTTTGAATTAGATGACCTAGCTGCTACTACTGCACAGAAATTCCTGCTAGAAATCATGTTTTTCAAAGAAGGAAAATAGAGTGTTTTCATTGTGGCAAGATGGGCCACATTACAGCTCATTGCTGGCATGCCCAGGGAAAGAAAGTCAATTTAAAACCTGTAAATTTCCCTGCAAATAAAACTGCTTCTGGTAAAAGAACCCCAACATGCTTCGAATGTGGAAAGCATGGCCATACAGTCAAGGACTGCTGGCATGCTCAGGGAAATAGATTGAACTCTAAGTCTGTAAAATTCCCTGCTCTCTATGATTCTTGTTTTGAATGTGGGAAGCTAGGCCACAAAGCTGCCAACTGTCGGCTGGCTGAGTATGGAAAGAAAAATTGTCATGTCAATAAAAGAAATACTCATGCTCATGCACATAATTTTCATACTCATATGCATGCACATGGGTATCATGTTTCTGCTAACATGAAAAATAAAAACAAAAATTCTGTGGCTTCATGTTATCATTGTGGTAAATTTGGCCACTCCATGGACAATTGTTTTCTGATGAAAGTTGATGACCATGCTGCTAAGAAACTGTTTAGAACACCTGTTAGGGATAATACAGGACCCAAGGCTGCTTGGGTTCCTGCAGGATCAACTTGATTTTATCTTGCAGGTGTGCCTTGGTGGGAGAAATAAAAGGGGTTAACCAAGGCACTCAAGAATGAAAATCCCATGATAGCACAATTCAGGTCAGTTCCAAAACTCTATGTTTAAATTCCATCATCTGAATTTGTGAATATGAAAAGTGTGAATTTCAAGTTGATTTGCTTGTTTGATGTTTGATGATCTCTTCATGTCTAGCTGATCAGTCTGCATACCAGACTCAGCTATTGAATTCATTTCTGAATATATTTGATGCTCTTCTCATGCTGTTGTTTGCACTGAATGAATGAAATGCTAAATGCACCGCATCTTGCACTGAGACTGAATGGTTCTTCAGTATATATAGTCGATGCATTATATAGTCTTTGTGTCAATGCATTGTATGCTTGATTGCATATTTGGACTGAGCTCAAATGGGTCATTTAGTACACACAATCAATGCATGTGTCTTATGTCTACATACATCATTTGCATGATTGTCAATGAAGTTGTTCAATGCATGTAGGACTGCTTTATGTTGCATTGTCTTGCATAACCCTGGTACATCAAATGGTAAGCTACTAAAAGGCAGGGAAATCTGCCTGGAGGTTCTTACTATGTGTGAGATGGTCTTTGAGACCAGGTCCTTCGCCTAGTACCATGGGTCCTGTCTTCATGTAGATCAGTGTACTGCCATCATATTTTTGAAAAATTTGAAAAAGGATAAAAATGTTCATTACTTGGATGCATAAACCTGAATTGATTGCATACTTGTCTCATGTATCCTTGGTGCATAGTCTTCATGTAGAACAGTGTGTTGCATAGCATATCTCTTGCATCATGATGTCAGGAGGAGCTGAGATTTCTGTTCAGTTACTACTCGGACACATTATATATTATATAGATTATTTTAAATATAAAATATTTAATAGGTAAGTTAGTTAATTGATTTCACTCGCTCAAGGGTGGTTTGAGTTCGAATCTCGTCGATTACATGCATTTTTTGAGTTTTTTTTTTAAATTTTTAATCAAAAAAACTCAAATGTGAAGGCGCTGGCAAGACTCAAACCGGAGACCTGTTAAAGAAGCACTCACAAATAACTTAACTAACTATGCTACGAATTTCATTTAATTACTTTATATATTATATATATATCTTACTAGATGGAGCGGGACAGAGCGGGATGGTACTGTCCTGTCCCATCCCGACAGAAAATCGAGACGACCGATCCGACAAACCCTATTATAGATAGATTTTGGGATGATTACATACATATCCCTAGAAACTTGTAAGTTCTACTTATACCCTCCTAGTCTTGATATGTTCATATATAACCCCGCATTAAAGAATAGGATAATTCGGTTATACCCTTCATGTCCTAACATTGTCAAAGTTAATAGAACACTCCATTAATTGAATATGTAAATATAAGGTTTTAAAGGGAGTATACAAAATAATATGAAAAATTACAAGGGTATATATATCATTATCTTACTTATGTGAAAAGATTAAACTAAATAAAGATAGATTTGTCTTTCTTTTTCGTCTCAATCTATGTAAAGCTAAATTAAATAGATGGTAATTAATTACAGGGGCATATATATATTTCTATAATAACATAAAGATATAGAGTAGAATATGCATGATTCTAGGGATAAACATATAATTATCCCTATTTTTTTCTTAACCTATGTAATATTTGAATCAGGGTTTGCCGACCCGGCCGACCCGATCTCGGCGCGGGACGGGTCGGGACGGGGGGGTCGCCCAGCGACCTGGTCCGCTCTCTCGAGAAGTCACGTGATTTTTTAATTTTTAAACATTTTAAATTTAGTTTTTAAAAAATAAAATTGCAATAAAAATTTATTTAAAGATTAAATGATATATACATTTCATAATATTAGAATGTAGACTTAATTTTTTATGATAATAGATCCATATTAAATTACACACAATTAATTATATAAAAATAACATATTACACCTCTTAATTAAACATCTTATTCTAACAGTTAAAAAAAACTCACTAAATAGGTTAAAGTAAACATAGACATAATAATGACATCATTCAACTCCAGTCATGAAGTATAAAATACTAAAACTCACTGATCTCAGTCATCTGTGAATCCCGAATCCCAATCAGAATCAGATACATGAGGCTGATGGCCCGTATAATCTAACTCTATCCTAGTGGGTGGAGGTACTGGTGCGGAGACCGGAGCGAGCGAATAGCACGCGTCGGCGAACCGACGGGTCCATACGCGGAGCACCAATCGGAATACTTCGGCTTTCCTTTGAAATGGAGGCAATTTGGCTTAAGTTTGGACACTTTTTGCATGAAAATTGGGCTTGTAATGGTCATTGTACTTGTGTTTTCATATTGGGCTGGTTGTAAGGCTCTTAAAGGGCCATCTTGGTTAAGCCCCTTTAGAATTCATTAAGAAGGAGTGGCCTTGGACCATTATGATGGATCCATAAGCTATGGAAGGCCCAATTGGGCTTCCTTCTTTCATGGGCTATCTAGGATGGAAAGGCCTTAAGCCATCCATGGTTGATTGGGCTTGGGTTGGCCAAGGACCCAACTTGGCCCAATGTTGGCCCAAGAAGGGGGCGCCCCCTATTTTGGTTGCATTAGGCTGAATTTTCTTTTGTTTTCTTTTCTTCCCCTCCCCATTTACCACATGGACTTGGAAATGGCTGCTGGTCCAAAAGGAATGGCTGTCACCTACCCCCTTTACTTGAATTTCAAAGGTAGGTAAGTCCCATGTCCCCTTGTCTCCCCCTCCCCTTGGTTCCATCGAACTTCCCCAGCCCCTCCCCTTGCCAAACCCCTATATAAGGACTTGTATGATGATGGGTTAAAGGCTAATGAAGTTTTATTGAGTGAAAGTTACAATTAGAGAGTGATTCTCTTGTTTTCTCCTTGGGTGTGATACCCTGTTCAGTCCTGTGACGGGATAGACTTTGGGCGTGTGACTCACCCCCATATCTACCCCATCCCCTAATCATCTGATTCCATTAAAATTATACTTGATACCTTTACGAGTCAGAAAGATTTTAGAGGTGGTTTCGCGTCGATCGGAGTTCGGGATCGCAGGTGGCGATTTTTCTCGTGACGGCGCGCAGATCTGCCCCAGCCTGCTGCCCAGATCTGAAGTTTCCTTATTATGAATTTCTCCAGATCGCCTCTCAAGTCTTCTGGAGCTGATTCTTGGAGTGATCGTAGGATTTTGAGTCCTCTTCGCGTTTCCGCCAATCTCGTCTCGATCCGAGATCTGTACTGATCGTGGCGATGATTCTCGTGGGATCGCGCGAGCTGATCTGAGCAGGTCCGGCTCAGATCCAGAGTCAACTTTCAGAGTCTGCCCCGCCTCACCCGCTCAAGATCCGTGCGAGATCTTTAGAGTACTTCTTCCTATGGACGTCGTCAACGATCTCCCACAAACGGCGCCTCGATCCGACATCGACAACTAATTTTCCATTTTTTAATCGTGTTTCTGTGCAGTTCTCGGTGCACAGAACCAGAAGCCGGTTGTAACTGCTGCTGCGCCTAGATCTGAAAACATCTGCTCATGTCCTTCGAAATGGACAAACTATGTCTTGTCACCAACGTTCTCCAACAAACGGCGCTCCGATCCGCCTTCAGATCTTGGCGTACCGGCCTTTGCAAGCTTTCTGCGTAGGGTGACCAGCGTGGACAGAACCGGGTCAGCTTCCCATCGGCGTACCCGAGCGGCTCCGACTCGCGTCCCTCGCCTCCTGCGAGTGTGGCCCATCAACCCGGGTTCCAGCAACCCCAAAATTGGCATTTGTAGCCCTATATCTCCCTGTGTGGAGTGGGCATCAGGTTCTGAAATTGTAATCATATTGCGTATGTGTATTGGGGTTGTTTGAATTCGGCCGGGAATTCTTCCCCACGCCTAGTCGTGGAGGTACGTGCTTCGTTCCACCCTCACATTGCTGGTTTAATATATTTTCTATCATGCTGTGTTTGTGAGAATAGGGCCGTTAGCTAGCTACAAATCACCGTGAATGTGAGTTGAGAGTGTCCGTTCCTTAGCGCCAGTCGAGCACCGAGCCCAAACTGGATACCCCTAGGCGACGGTGGTTCCTTAACCGCTGCGATCCCCACATTTCCCTCGCAAGGGACGATCGTCGGGCTACCTAGTGTTGCTGTTGAGAGTCGTCTCCACCCGGAGAACACCACGGTGGTCTGCCGCCCGGCTTACCTTTAGCGTGTTAGTGCTGGCCGCACATCAAGTCCGTCGTACGTCTTAGCCCGGTCGTCATCCGTCCCGCATCAAATTGGTATCAGAGTGTCAGTTTAAGTCTAGGGTCATTAAAGTCCAAGGTTGCATTTACATTCCAATATTCGGTATATTAAAAGGTGTCATCCGATCGTTAGGCTATGCCTATCGGGAAGGCCGCACACTTGCGCGAGTGATCTTCGGATCGATTAGCTCCGCCACGTACCGAGTCTTTGTTTAAGTCTAGGTTCCTAGTTAGTGCATTCCAACATAGTCGTGTCTCGGTGTTTAGTTGAGTCTCATTTCAACTTTAAATCATATTTTTGGGTCGTGTCTAGTGTCGTGTCCAAGTGTCGGCATGGCCATCCATTAGCTCCCCGAGCCCCATGGGTTCCCAAACGCCTAGTTCATATGAATGGTGGCGACACCACCAAGGATGAGGAATCCAACCCCACCACATCCGTAGGCCCGAAGCCTCGGACTTCTATGGAACCAAGGTCCCTAGCGACTACCTCAAGTGGGAAGCCGCCATGGACGCATATTTTGAGTGTTATACTATGTCCGAGGCAATGCAATTCTCTTTCGCCAAAGAGCGGCTTCTTCATGAGGCCGCCGAAAAGTGGGACTACATTGAACGTTTGAGAGAGGTTAGGAGGCAATGGCCCATCGAGTCATGGTGGGACATGAAGAGAGAGCTTAGGACGGTCTACGCTCCTCAACCTGTCACTTCCAACCGACCCCACCCACTCACTTCCAACCAAGTGGGTCCAAGTCGGAAGCAAAGACCCCCACACATAGATGAGCCTAGACCCAAGCCTAGGCCGATTGACTATGGGCGAGCCCACCATGATCTCCCTACTCAACCCACACCGTTGCCGAACTTGTGCAAATGATTTCGGATCGGGTGGATAGGAGATGTACTTATATTGAATCGCTGGTCTCCCTTTGCCCACCTCCGAGATCGGTCATAGCCATACTCGAGCCTAGGGAGGCCATAGCCCGTAGCCCCTACTCGGCCCCATCTAAGGAGTCCCCAAGCCCTCTCCCCATCTTGGAGACCCCTCTTCATCACCCGTGAGTGCTCCGCTGCCATCCCCTCCTTCCGAACTTCATCCGGAGCCATCATATTGGGAGCCACCGCCGCCCGAACCACCCGTGTTTCTTACGGGTACGCTATACATAGCCGAGCCGCTTCTTAGTTGGCTCAAGGATGGCTTGGTCCCACGTCCTTACCCTTCTATGACCCCACCTTACAATTAGTGCCTGTCAACTCCTTCCACACTACCTTTCGGTCTAGTCACCATGTTGATACATTGGATGACCTTATTATGGGATTAGACACGCAATGGAAGTTGACGCATTCGTTGGCCCGAAGCTTCGACTAACCCACTAGTCTTAGCTTCACCCGTCCGGCCTTAGGGTCCATTACCTCCGTATGCACCGTGGGTTGTGTCACCACGGAGATTCTCTTGTTCCTTCCCTTACCGGCCGAGCCTACCTTTACTCCATTTATCCCGAGGGAGGAACCATATCTTCTATACACGGTCCCATTTACCACGAGGGATGGAGGTGACCATCACCTTCATCAATTTCAAACATGGGACTATGTAACGGAGGAACCGAGGGGTCACACATTCTTTGACCCATTTTACCCCTTCTCTAGTGGGCCTCGTGATCCACCACTTCCCTTCTACTTTGTCAGGGAAGTCCCCTACCACTCTCTTCCCACTCGGGCCAATCAAACTCCACATAGCAATATGTCCGATTATTAGGAAGCATGGCATGCCTTACCTACATGTAGTGGTGATGAACCTCTTAGCCCACCCACACCCACATCTGATAGGAAGTCCTTGCATGCATGGTGTCTTTTTGGGTGTCTAGGAGTCCATAATCCTACCTACCTTTGGTTGTATCTAGTGTATGCATGGCACACATTCGGGTGTCCTGGTCCACCATTGCATATGCATGGTCTGCATAACCATAGGTTTGTCTAAGGTCATGTGTGTGTCTGTTTGTCTCTCTAGTTTGTTTTCTTTCATGCATATGGTTTGCATTAAGTCGTGTCCCAATAAACGGCAAGCCATGCACGTATAAGGAAGTAGCTGATACATGCTACATGTCTGTGAGTTCAAAAGGGAGAGTACGTCATGATCAGGGTCATACCTGAACGGTTTCCTCTTGGGGCCGTAAAGCAACTCTAGGCCCGCGATACCCGCCCTTCCCGAGTCACGAAACAAGTGGGTTCAAATGCGTACGTTATTGAACTACCGGATGACTATGGTGTCAGTTCGACGTTCCATGTTTCTAATCTGGTAGCATATTGGAACCCGCGGTGATCCCTAGTGAGTTTCGGGCTTTACCCTTCTATTGTGAGTGACACACCACCCGAGAGTCCACCTCTTCCAGCCTCAACGCACGCATATAGATTTTATACTGGATGAGCAGGTGATCACTACCAGGAACGGAGCCGACCAACACTTCATAGTGCGTTGGCAAGGATGCCCACGATGAACAACGCCTTAATCACATGCGGAGAGCTCAAGCCTCGGGACCCATACTCGACGGGGTCGAGTTCCTCCCACCCGGGGAGAATTGGTGCGGACACCGGAGTGAGCGAATAGCATGCGTCGGTGAACCGACGGGTCCATACGCGGAGCACCAATCGGACTACTTCGGCTTTCCTTTGAAATGGAGGTAATTTGACTTAAGTTTGGACACTTTTTGCATGAAAATTGGGCTTGTAATGGTCATTGTACTTGTGTTTTCATATTGGGCTGGTTGTAAGGCTCTTAAAGGGCCATCCTGGTTAAGCCCCTTTAGAATTCATTAAAAAGGAGTGGCCTTGGACCATTATGATGGATCCATAAGCTATGGAAGGCCCAATTGGGCTTCCTTCCTTCATGGGCTATCTAGGATGGAAAGGCCTTAAGCCATCCATGGTTGATTGGGCTTGGGTTGGCCAAGGACCCAACTTGGCCCAATGTTGGCCCAAGAAGGGGGCGCCCCCTATTTTGGTTGTATTAGGCTGAATTTTCTTTTGTTTTCTTTTCTTCCCCTCCCAATTTACCACATGGACTTGGAAATGGCTGCTGGTCCAAAAGGAATGGCTGCCACCTACCCCCTTTACTTGAATTTCAAAGGTAGGTAAGTCCCATGTCCCCTTGTCTCCCCTCCCTTCCTATTCTAGTCAAAGGGGCGCACCCCTCTCACCCTCCCCTTGGTTCCATCGAACCTCCCCAGCCCCTCCCCTTGCCAAACCCCTATATAAGGACTTGTATGATGATGGGTTAAAGGCTAATGAAGTTTTATTGAGTGAAAGTTATAATTAGAGAGTGATTCTCTTGTTTCCCCCTTGGGTGTGATACCCTGTTCAGTCCTGTGACAGGATAGACTTTGGGAGTGTGACTC
This sequence comes from Amorphophallus konjac, assembly GCA_022559845.1. Taxonomy (NCBI): domain Eukaryota; kingdom Viridiplantae; phylum Streptophyta; class Magnoliopsida; order Alismatales; family Araceae; genus Amorphophallus; species Amorphophallus konjac. The sequence continues at coordinate 532,064,779 of CM040121.1, forward strand.
ACCCCCATATCTCCCCCATCCCCTTATCATCTGCTTCCACAAAATTATCCTTGATACCTATACGAGTCAGAAGATTTCAGAGGTGGTTTCGTGTCGATCGGAGTTCGGGATCGCCGGTGGCGATTTTTCTTGTGACGGCGCGCAGATCTGCCCCAGCCTGCTGCCCAGATCTGAAGTTTCCTGATTACGAATTTTCCCAGATCGCCTCTCAAGTCTTCTGGAGCTGATTCTTGAAGTGATCGTAGGATTTTGAGTCCTCTTCGCGTTGCCGACAATCTCGTCTCGATCCGAGATCTGTACTGATCGTGCCGACGATTCCCGTGGGATCGCGCGAGCTGATCTGAGCAGGTCCGGCTCAGATCCAGAGTCGACTTTTAGAGTCTGCTCCGCCTCACTCGGTCAAGATCCATGCGAGATGTTTGGAGTACTTCTTCCTCTGGACGTCGCCAACAATCTCCCACAAAAGGTGCCTCGATCCGACATCGGCAACTAATTTTCCATTATTTAATCGTGTTTCTGTGTAGTTCTGGGTGCACAGAACCAGAAGCCGATTGTAACTGCTGCTGCGCCCAGATCTGAAAACATCTGCTCACACCCTTCGGAGTGGACAAACTAAGTCTTGTCTCTGACGTTCTCCAATAAACGGCGCTCTGATCCACCTTCAGATCTTGGCGTACCGGCCTCCGCAAGCTTGCTGCGCAGGGTGACCAGCGTGGACAGAACCGGGTCGGCTTCCCATCGGCGTACCCGAGCGGCTCCGACTCGCGTCCCTCGCCTCCTGCGAGTGTGGCCCGTCAACCCAGGTTCCAGCAACCCCAAAATTGGCATTTGTAACCCTATACCTCCCTGTGTGGAGTGGGCACCAGGTTCTGAAATTGTAATCATATTGCGTCTGTGTATTGGGGTTGTTTGAATTCGGCCGAGAATTCTTCCCCACGCCTAGTCGTGGAGGTACGCGCTTCGTTCCACCCTCATATTGCTGGTTTAGTATATTTTCTATCATGCTGCGTTTGTGAGAATAGGGCCGTTAGCTAGCTACAAATCACCGTGAATGTGAGTTGAGAGTGCCCGTTCCTTAGCTCCAGTCGAGCACCGAGCCCGAACTGGATACCCCTAGGCGACGGTGGTTCCTTAACCGCTGCGATCCCCACGTTTCCCTCGCAAGGGACGATCGTCGCGCTACCTAGTGTTGCTATTGAGAGACGTCTCCACCCGAAGAACACCACGGTGGTCAGTCGCCCGGCTTACCTTTAGTGTGTTAGTGCTGGCCGCACATCAGGTCCGTCGTATGTCTTATCCCGGTCGTCATCCGTCCCGCATCAGGTACATGTGAGTGAGACTGAAAATATGTAACCATCTACACAAATGATGGGTCATGTGCAGCCGTGGAGGGTACATGAAAATCTCTAAAAAAAAGTCCTCACTACATCTATACATTTAATTCTATCATATGCTACTAGTGCGACTGGTGATGGTACTGGTGCTGCTCGAACTCTTGACGTAGAGGAAGATCCTACCCCGCCCTGTGCTAGTGGTGGGGATATCCTAGATATAGAAGAGGATCCCCCACCTCTACTACGAGAAACATATCCCTCCCATAACTCTGTCAGGAAGTAACGTCGGACATCTCCAGGAACTCGGTCGCATGCACGGCAATCGCGTCCCACTCTCGTAAGGTGCTCTGCAAATCTGTGTATGCCGGTGACGCGATGTCCGCAGTATCTACAGTGTACATGTCGATCACCCTCAACAGTGTAACCATGCTCCCACGCAGGGTGACGTCGTCCGTCCATGATGATCTACAAATGTTGTAAAATTTCACATTAGTAACTTCAATGACAAGTACAAAACTCAACATATGAAGAAATTTGTAATCAATTATTAGTTACTTATAAATATAAATAAATGATACATACTCCTAATCATATGGGCCGAAACTGGGCCACATCCCATCTCCAAATAATCTGACATTAACTGTGGTCCGCAGATAGGACAAATAGTCTTCATAACCCATCGAACCTGCATAGTTTTCCCAGTACATGCGTCCGTAGTATTCATACTGCTTCGAACCTTGTGCATACACGACCGGCGGTGGCGCAACTGAGGGCTGATCGTATCCTGCGGTATATCAAGATATATGCCGGCCAACTCTCTCGCTGTAGGTGGTTGCACGTGTAACCTAAGAACTTGTGCGTCCTGAAACATTGGCTTGTAGTAAGGGCTGTTGGCTGCATTGAAAGGCAGACCCGTGTGGTGCCACCATTTTGTAACGGCCTGACCAAGTTTCCATTTAGGCCCCTTCTGGCCATAAGCATCGTCTATCCTCGTTTGCTTGCCATGCTCTTAGGATAGTGCACCGGGCTCCACATCTTCAATGTTGATCGATTGTGTCCTTTTTCTTTGTGAACCCGAGTCACCAGTCAAGAAACTCCTTATGTCCCGTGGTTGCCGAGTCGTAGATGAATCACCACTCCCTGATGCTCCGGTCCTTACCGCCTTGCGACTTCGCACTCTCGTCTCCTCGGGATGTCTTGCCTCTTCCCTGCTCTGACGTACTGCCTCACAAAACTGCGCTTCGTATGGATCATTCACCGTGACAAACACATTAGGCTGGTCAGTACGCGCTTGTTGGTCTTCGTCACTAGGTGTCCATGCACATTCATCCTCATCGCTGCCGCTTGCTCTTCTGCTAACTGCCGCTTCATCTCTTTTCTTCTTTTTTTCCTTTTCTTGCATCTCAGCTCTCTTCTCCCGTAGGTGCCTGGCCATTACAAGTTTCACATCTCTAGGCATATGGGTACATCCAGCAACCTCAGAGTATCCTGCACCGACTCCTCCTGCCAAGTGCTTCTTCAACCGAGACACACCTCCTCCCCGGTGTTCAATTTTACAGTAGTTGCAAAGCCAACACCTACGGTTGCCATCCAACATAACTCCGTGTGGCCATCTAATGTCATTTGGTCGTTCCTTCGGAGCCATAGAGTGTTTAACTGTAGTATCTCCTAAATTTAAGAAATATAAATTTTAATCATCACTAAATTTATTAATGAACTAATATAAAATAAAAATATCTTAATTTTATAGTAAATTAATTTTTACGTAGAGCTATCGAATATAATTTACAAACAAACCATGTATTAAATTTTCCAAAAAATAGGAAATTTCATTATTCTACGTCTACAACTAACAAATTTAAGTAATAAATGTAAATTTAATATACAATGTTTTTTACAAATAGTATTTAATGAAAATAATATCATTATTTCTACAACATGCAAAACTATATGTATAAATAGTAATTTTTTTTCTACAACATGATTAACTAAAAGTATTATTTAATATATTGTAATTACAATTTACATCTACAAATTTTGTTATAAATAAATTTAAATCATAACAATAAATTTAATTCTACAACATGTAAAAACGAATATATTATTGAATACATCTAAATTAAATCTTTAATTTTTTATACAAATTAAATTTTATATAGAATCATCTAATATAAGTTACAATCCGTAAATGTATCTATAAATTTAAAATCATTTGTAACATATTTATTACTAAATTTACATATAAATTTGAAACTTCTACAATTAAATGAATTAAATAATACATCAAAATAAATTTTAAAATTTTTTACAAAATCTAATCTTAAAATTTTAAGACTAACAAAATTAAATTTACTTAAATTAAAACTTTAATGACAATTTTTTAATCTCCCCACCCCCACCTCCCCGGCGCCCACCGTCCCCACCGCCCCCCAACCCCTCGCCGTCCCCCACCGCTGCAACGGTGGCAGACACCCCCTCTCCCCCCTCCCCCTCCCCCACCTCCCTCACCCCCCCACCGGTGGCGGAAGCCCCCCCTCCCCCACCCCCACGTCCCTCACCCACCCACCGGCTGGCAGACGCCCCCCTCCCCCTCCCACACCTCCCTCACCCCCGCACCGGCGGCGGACGCCCCCCCTCCCCCACCCCAACCCCCACTGGCTAGCAGACGCCCCCCCTCCCCCACCGGCCCTCCCTCACCCCCCCCCCACCGGGCCAAACACCCCCCCTCCCTCCCCCATCTCCCTCAGCCCCCCACCGGCGACAGACGCTCAGACGCCCCCCCACCGGCGGCAGACGCCTCCCCTACGGCCAGATCCGCCCCCCTCCCATGGCGCCCCACCGACTACCCTCCTAATTTAATAAAAGAGAGAGAGAGAGAGAGAGAGAGAGAGAGAGAGAGAGAGAGAGAGAGAGCACCTACCTCCGATAGCCGCTCCTCGCCGCCCAGAGCCGCCGTCCACGGTTGCTGACCGCCGTCCACCGCCGCGCGCAATCGCTACACCGACGCCCCTCGCCGCTGCTCGCTGTGCTGCGATGCTTGCAGAAGCGCCCCGACCCGACCCCATTTAACGGTGAACATGCACGATCGCACCGACCCGCACGTACCAAACCGAGCCCGCCTCGGACCGATCCGGTACGCGGCGGGACGCACGGGACCATGCGGTCCAGTGTGTCCCGGCCACGACCCCCAGCTCGTGCGACCCGTTGCCCTCCTGGGTTGGGTCAGGTCGTGAGAGTCACTACGGGTCGGGACGGGTCGACAAACCCTAAATGTTGAACCGTGTTTGGATTTCATCCTAATTGTTTTGAGAGGATGGCTCGTACGCTTGGGAAGCTGTTCATGTCGTCTAGTCGTGTTTTGATCACCCCTTATTGTCACCAACTATTAATATTTTTGGTAAAATATGTTATTTAACCTTGTTTAACTTTAACCATTGACAAAATTTGAAAATAAACTAAAATACCCCTAATCTTTCACAATTTTTTTCTATCTCTTTTATCTCTCGATCGTTAGTTCTTTGGCACAATATATTGATCAAAATAACTCTTTTTTATAAGAACATTATTTTTAAAAACTCAGATGAAAATAAAATATTTTTTAAATCTTCAATAGAAGTTAACTGCCGAGATATTTCTGGCACATAAGTAATTTTATGGATAAACTTATAAGAAGGATATATATTTTTACAAGGATTTTTTTTTTTGGGCATCAAGAAATATTCGAGAAAGAAACTTTAATTAGGCAAAGATAGGGAATGAATGTTACCTCACCCAACAAAACTTGAATGAAGTTTATACAATCTATTAGAAATAATTAACTTTTGCCGATGTCAGTCGCATCAGCTCAATAAATTTTGTCGGATTCCAACTAATGAAAAAACATTGACAATTAACAGGATGATACATCCTGCCCACATAATTTGAAAACTAAACATAATTTTGTACTAAAATTTTTTAACTAAATACATGTTTAACTCAGGTGTGCCATTCTAGTGGTCTTGTTCCTTTTGACTTCCTTCGTTGACGAATCTAGATCGAATGGGCCAATCGATCGAGTGCTTTCACTTGAAGTAGTTAGCGTCAAATAAGACCTTGCTCCTGCCTAAAACAAGCTAACAGCGTATCAAAACCGATGAGAGGAGTACAGGTCGAACCACTCACTCTCACCCAGTCTTATTCGATTAAGATTATTAGGGTGTTTGATCATGTTTTTTTCATTTTTTTCTCTCTTAAATTTAAAAATAGAAATACATACTTCACTAATCACGTTTGGTAATTACTTTCTAATTTTTAAGGGACAATTCTACTCTACTGAAATCTTTTTCAAAAAAAAACAACTCCATTGTATTTTTTTTTTCTAAGGACGCTCGCTCGTCGCGCGACTTTCTCCCATCGCTCGCCTTCTCACCTCGTCACCTCATCTCTCTCACCCGCGGTGTCTTCGTCACCACTGCCGGAGACGTCTTCGTCACCCAGCGACATCGCCCTCCCGTGATCAAGGTATGCAAACTCACAACCCCCATTGGTCCCCTGCACCCCTCGGTCGGCGTCGCCATCGAGGGAGACGTCATGGCCTCGCGTCGTCCGGAGTCGTTTTGTTAGTGTTGGTGTGCTACAGGCCAATTTCGGATCGGGTAGGCCAAATTGTTGTACGATCTTGTTCATTAATAAAGTGGTGTTTGAGCGTAAATATGCGATTGTGTTACTTTACGTTGTCCCTAGGATATGTGATTGTAAAGTCAGCTCGAGATGGGATCTCGAACATGAGACTTACTTTACATGAACACATACCTTAAACTGTTCCTGATTGGAGGGTAATCACTCGGGAACTTTGATTACCTATTAAACCAGTACACATGATGTGTCAGTGACCAGTCTCATGGTCATTGGTGCGGGGCACCAACACATATGTATAGGTGTATGTCCTTGGAGGATGTGCACTGAACTGATCCGCTATTGGATCTTCAGATGGTTGATTATACCTAATGTCAACTGAAGATCCAACGGTCACAGTAGCATCGTTGGTCCTTTGACCTGAGACATTGATCGGATCTTGCACGAGGACTGGAATGGTTTAATTACTTAGCTAAGTGACTTCAACCATAAGTCATGAGTTACCGAGTCATTAACCACTCCAGGATACGTGTGAAGATCATCAATGGTCAAGATGAGATTGCTCACTGTCGGGTATATATCAGACAGTTAATGGGTCATGACATTGACGCTCCGTTAAATCCCTGGCCAGGGTCGTATGAGTTCGTTTAGAACGGACGTAATACACTTTAAGGAGGTCATAGTCAAATGGCACGATCATGGGGTTTGACAGAAACCGTACCCTCGATCGTACCAGACTCATAGAAGGAGCGAGGGATTATATCGATGCGGTAACTGTGGACTTACAGGTACCAGACAGGTTGGTTTAAACCCGGGGTCATCTAGGATCACGCGGATTTGCTTAACCCAATGTGATCAAAGGTTCGGAATAAATTAAACTATTGTTCGACTCTAGTAGAAGCGAAGAATACGTTTAATTTACTTCTAATTGGGAATTAGAAGTTAATGGACCTTAAACTAGAGTGACTGTGGGCCTAGAGGATCACACACAATGGATTCTTGGGTGACGGATTATTATTATACGAGTGTATGTATTATTTCTATTTAATTCCTTTTGGAAAGGAGTGTAAACGGAGTTTAATACATATGTATAATATGAGATAGGACATATCTACAGTTTTGGTCTTTTAGAACCCTTTTCTAATAAACCTAAACTCTATATATAGCCACCTACGTGAGTTCATTCGAACTCTTGGCTTCTCCTTCCAACCCCCCCTTAATGCTAATCAAGCATTAAGTATTAAGGAGAGGATTAACCTCCCCCTTTCTCCCTCTTGCTCTCTCTCTCTCTCTCCTGAAGGTGATTGAGCTGGGGAAGGTCGTGCCGGGGAGGTACCGTCGCTGCGCAAGGGTCTGTGTGGATCGTCTCTAGAGGTCGTACTCTTGTGCGGCTCAGTTTTTCTGCATCGGACTTAGCGGACAGCGTCGTTCCGCGCAAGGAGAAACACGCAACCCGTAATTAGGGACGTAGAAACACCGATTAGAGCATAGATTAAGCTTTCCACAATACCGGGATCGAGCAAATTAAATTTTTGTTATCCGCTGCGTCGCCCGTAGGTGCTGTGCGAAACCTTACAGTGGTATCAGAGCCAGGTTCGCGCTCTGGTCGGTATTTTTATCGCCGTTTAGAACCATATTTGAATGGAGATTAAATGCTTCAATTGTTCTTGTTAGAAGGGGATGTTAGACACCTCCGTTCTTCCAGCATGCTGGGCATCGTTGGAGCAAATTTTTTTTTTTAAAAAAAAAAAATTCTGGCCCGAGTTGGGCGCACTGCGCCCTGGGCGGGCGGGCGTCGCCCACGCGGCGCACGCGTGGCGGGCGCCGCGGGCGGCGCAGGCGGCGCCCGCAACGCGGGCTGCGCCCGCACGCGGGCGCGGGGGTCAACGCCCGCGCGCGCGTGGGCGCACCCCGCGAGTGGGGCGGACCCCCACCGCCGGCCGAATTTTTTTTAATTAAAAAAAAATATGTTATTACCTTTTTTTAATTTATTGTGCTCTAATATTAATATATATATTAGATATATATATCAAAATGCACAGTAAATTAAATCAAATTTTATCTAGTAGGTTAATTGTGTTATCTCAATGGTAAATGTCAAATGGTAAATTTTATTTAACCGATTTGAATTTACGGAGGTGAGATAATTACTATTTACCTTGGGATAAAATGGTAATCATTGAAGTTACTTCAGTAAATTTTAATTTTTAAAATTTTAATTATTAGATAATTAGAAATTTTAAATTTTAAATTTTATTGAAGTTAAATGTGGAAAATTCAATTATTTGAATTTTTAATTATTAGATAATTGTTAAATTCAAATTTTGAATTTTAGAAAATTACTAATTGATGATAATGCATTATTTTAAATTTAATTTCAAACAATATTATTGGATAATTAGTTTGAATTTAAATTTAAATTATTGGCATGTTTAAATTTTGAATTTAAATTTGATTATTAGATAATTAAATTTAAATTTAAATTTAATTAATTATCTCAATTAGATGTCCCTGTAGAAAATGATGGTTCTTTACGTGCTTTACTTTTTTTACCTTGTATTGGCCTGCTTGTGTGTTTAATTTTAGTTAATCATGCTTTGATTTTTAAAATTAAACAAAGCTAGCATGTTTTTGTTTGCACATCCCATTTTTAAATTCAAAGTAAGGATTATTTTCAGAAAATAAACCTTGATTGATTTTATTTGAATGGGTTGGCAAGTGATCATGGACTTGGATTAATATAATTAATTGGGGTCTGCGAACCTCCTTTCTCTCTCTGTTAAAATTCTAATGTACTTCTATCTTCCTCAATTGTTGTACTCGCCCTGAGGGCTGCTGGAATTTGAGTCACATGTAATTTAATTTTTCCGGCCTGCGTGCTGTGTAAAAGTTGTAATTGATACGGCGTCGGAGTTTGAAAGCGCGGAGCACACCCGATGAGGACGATCCAGCTGCTTCGGAAGCGGGCCGGATGTCTTAGTTACATTAGGGTTAAAGTCCATGATCACTTGCGTTTATTTTGCATTGGATGTATTTATTTTGTGCAAACTACTAGGTACGGTAAATATATTAGATATATTTATATTACCACCTAGGGTGAGATCAAGATAAAATTAAATTCCCTCGCGATTAAATTTTAGATCTGGTAAGCGTGGCTTTAGGAGTCGTCGTGGCCCTCTATCATTATGGAGTGAATGAACATCTTCATTTCATGGATTTGTTGTGCTTTCCCCAAGGTCCATGAGTTTGGGGGCGGGATTAAACTCCAACGCTCGGCCTCAATGGGGTGAGGAATTGAACTCGGCATTGTTGTGCTTTCCACAAGGGTCGGGTCATGAACTCATTGCTATGTTGTAATGATGGTAAGATCTAACAGAGAATATCCTTTGTTGTGCTTTCCACAAGGGGATGATTTCTCGGGGGCCGAATATCGGATATTGCATTAGATGCAAGTGCTTGTTGACTGCCCTTGAGATGGTGTATGGCTTGTTGTGCTTTCCACAAGGTCGTACATCAGTCTCGTTGGGATTCCGACCCACTAGGTAGATCTCGCTGATCTCTCGTTCTATATACTGAGGGTTGTATAGTCCGACCGAAAAATAGTGGGACTAACTAAGATAGAAAACCACATCTAAGTTAGAATTTGAACACATGCTAAGTTGTCTTTTATTTCTTATCCATATTATAATGTCGTCGTCCAACCCCCTCCGCGGCATCTTGGATGCAAATAGATTAACTGGACCAAACTACTCGGATTGGCTGCGAAATCTACGCATAGTCCTTACCGCCGAAAAGATTGCGTACGTGTTGGACACGGTTCATTCTGAGCCAGCTCCTGATGCCGACGAGGGCGAGTTACTGGCTTATGCCAAGTGGTCTGAGGACTCCTCCCTAGCCCAATGTTACATGTTGGCCTCTATGGCTCCCGAGCTGCAGAGGCAATTTGAAAAGACTGATTGTAGAAGTATACTTCTCAATCTACGCCAGCTCTTCGGGGAGCAGGGTAGGATTGAGAGGTATGACATCTCCAAAAGGCTTTTCAGGACACGGATGTCTGAGGGTTCTTCAGTACAGGCTCATGTACTGAAAATGATGGAGTGGATAGAGAGACTCAATGCACTGGGGTTCAAGTTGGATCTTGAACTGTGCATTGATCTTATACTCCAGTCATTGCCCGATTCCTTTTCTTCCTTCATCATAAACTTTAACATGAATAGAATTGATGCAACTCTCCCGGAGCTGCTCAACATGTTAAAGAGTGCTGAAGGAACTATGCAGAAAGATAAACCATCTTCTTCTGTAATGATTATTGACCGGGCCAATAAGAAAAGGAAGGCCACCTAGATATCCACTTCAAGTAACAAAGGGAAAGGAAAGAAAAGGGCCACGGGTAAGCAAATCGCCAAAGTTGACAAAGGGAAGGGCAAGAAGAATGAAAAGGAAGATAAATATTTTCGATGCGGGGAAACTGGGCATTGGAAAAGAAATTGCAAGGTAATTCTAAATGAAGGTATTTTTATCATAGACCTTAATTTGTCATATATGGAATCCACATCATGGGTATTGGATACTAGATGTGCATCTCATATCTGTAATTCTGTGCAGGTGCTGGCAAATAGAAGGCGATTGGGCAAAAAGGAGATTGAACTGAGGATGGGTAATGGAGCTTTAGTTTCTGCCAAAGCTGTCGGGACTGCACGCCTCAGTTTGCCTTCAGGAGTCATTCTGTAGTTGAATGACTGTTATTATGTTCCTAATATTATTAAGAACATTATTTCAATCTCTGGCTTGTATAACATTGGATATACATTGACTTTTAATAGCACTGGGTGCTTTATAATGAATAATGGTTTGGTTATAGCCAATGGTTCATTAGTCAATGGTCTTTATGTATTAGATACACGTTCTAATGTTATGTAAATTTCCAATGCTGATGAAGTGAATTCTGCATATCTATGGCATTGCAGACTTGGTCATGTAGGTGAGAAAAGAGTCTCTCACTTACACTCAAATGGATATTTGAATTCGTTCGAATACAAGTCATTTGATACCTGTGAGTCGTGTCTCATGGGAAAAATGACCAAGGCCTCCTTTGGTGGACATGGTGAGAAGGCTGTTGACCTTCTTGAGCTCATACACTCGGATGTATGTGGACCCATGTCCATAAAAACAAAAGGAGGTTATCTCTATTTCATTTCTTTTATTGATGACTTCTCTAGATATGGCTATGTGCATTTAATGAGACATAAGTCACAAGCCTTTGAGAAGTTTAAGGAATACAAGAATGAAGTAGAGAAACAGACTGGCAAAAGTATTAAGGCTCTTCGATCGGATCGAGGAGGTGAATACTTAAGCCATGAATTCACTTCTTATCTTAAAGATCATGGAATAGTTTCTCAGTGGACTCCACCGTATACACCACAGCATAATGGTGTATCCGAAAGCAGAAACATGACCTTGTTAGACATGGTCTGATCCATGATGTCTATGACAGGACTACCCTTGTCTCTCTGGAGTTATGCGTTAGAGACTGCGGCTTATTTATTGAATAGGATCTCAAGTAAATCAGTTCCTTCTATACCATATGAGATATGGAAGGGCAGGAAACCAAATTTTAATCACATTAAAATTTGGGGGTGTCCTGCCCATGTAAAGAAGAACGATAGTGATAAGCTTGAGTCGAGAACCGATAAGTGTAGATTTGTGGGATATCCAAAGGAGACGTTTGGATATTAATTCTATCACCCTTCTTAGCAAAGGGTCTTAGTGGCCAAGAGAGCTGTATTTCTGGACAGAGAATATCTACTCCATAAAAATAGTGGGAGCCAGATAGAATTGGACGAGGTCCAAGAACCACAACCCATAATCACAAACTCATTAGATGAGACTATATCGGTTGATCCTATTCAAGGTGAAACACTGACACTACGGAGATCTGGTAGACTACCGAGAGAACCTGAGAGATATGTTGGACATGTCTCAGAGGGGTCCTCTAAGGTATGTATCGATGAGGATGATGATCCTCAGTCGTACCAGGAGGCGATCCATAGTGTAGATTCCGAGAAATGGCAAGAGGTAATGGATTCAGAGATACAGTCCATGTACACCAACAAAGTTTGGAACTTAGTTGATGTACCCGAAGGGAAGGTCCCTATCGGCTGCAAATGGATTTTCAAAAGGAAAATCGGTGCAAATGGACAGGTTGACACATACAAGGCTAGACTAGTGGCGAAAGGATATCGTCAAAGGCAAGGCCTTGACTATGATGAGACGTTTTCGCCGGTAGCCATGGTTAAGTCAATCAGAATCCTCCTTGCCATTGCTGCATACCTAGATTATGAGATCTGGCAAATGGATGTGAAGACAGTTTTTCTTAATGGAAATCTGTCAGAAGAGGTGTACATGGTACAACCTGAGGGATTCACTTCCAAGCCACATCCTAATAAGGTATGCAAACTTCAAAGGTCCATTTATGGATTAAAGCAGGCATCTAGAAGCTGGAACTTAAGATTTGACGAGGCTGTCAAATCTTTCAACTTCATTCGGAATGAAGATGAACCCTGTGTTTACAAGAAGGTCAGTGGGAGCTCAGTGACCTTCTTGGTCCTTTATGTTGATAACATCTTACTCATTGGGAATGATGTAGGGATGTTGACATCAACTAAGTCTTGGTTGTCCAAGACTTTCTCCATGAAGGATTTGGGAGAAGCATCATATGTGCTGGGCATGAGGATCTATCGAGATAGATCTAAAAGGATGCTAGGATTATCCCAATCCATGTACATAGACACTATCCTCAAAAAGTTTAGGATGGAAAATTCCAAGAGAGGTCTCATTCCCATGAGACATGGAATTTGCCTGTCCAAGGGGATGAGTCCTAAAACTTCTGAAGAGGTGGCATACATGATCAAGGTACCCTATGCTTCGGCGATAGGGTCAATCATGTATGCAATGCTATGTACATGGCCTGATGTTGCCAATGCTTTGAGCATTGTCAGTAGATATCAGGTAAATCCAGGCGAAGAGCACTGGAAGGCAGTAAAGGGTATCCTTAAGTACCTGCGAAGGGCTAAGGATCTTTTTCTACTTTATGGAGGAGAGGACCTACAGCTTAGAGCTTACACAGATTCTAGTTTCCAGTCAGATCCAGATAACCGTAAATCCATGTCTGAATGTGTATTCATGTTGAATGGAGGGGCAGTTAGTTGGAGAAGTCGTCTGGATGAAGAAATTCATCTTGGAACTTGGCGTAGTTCCCGAGATATCAGCTCCCATCCTATTATTTTATGATAATAATGGGGCCATCGCCCAGGCGAAGGAACCGAGATCTCACCAAAGGTCAAAGCATATTCTCAGGCGCTTTCACCTTATTCGGGAGATTGTTGATCGTGGAGATGTGATGGTAGAGCGTGTACCGTCAGAAGACAACATAGCAGATCCATTGACTAAGCCTTTGACACAGACTGTATTTGAGCGTCATCGGGATAAGATGGGCCTCAAAGTTGTGGGCAATTGACTGTAGTTCAAGTGGGAGATTGTTAGTGTCGGTGTGCTACAGGCCAATTTCGGGTCGGGTAGGCCCAATTGTTGTACGATCTTGTTCATTAATAAAGTGGTGTTTGAGCGTAAATATGCGATTGTGTTACTTTACGTTGTCCCTAGGATATGTGATTGTAAAGTCAGCTCGAGATGGGATCTCGAACATGAGACTTACTTTACATGAACACATACCTTAAACTGTTCCTGATTGGAGGGTAATCACTCGGGAACTTTGATTACCTATTAAACCAGTACACATGATGTGTCAGTGACCAGTCTCATAGTCATTGGTGCGGGGCACCAACACATTTGTGTAGGTGTATGTCCTTGGAGGATGTGCACTGAACTGATCCGCTATTGGATCTTCAGATGGTTGATTATACCTAATGTCAACTGAAGATCCAACGGTCACAGTAGCATCGTTGGTCCTTTGACCTGAGACATTGATCGGATCTTACACGAGGACTGGAATGGTTTAATTACTTAGCTAAGTGACTTTAACCATAAGTCATGAGTTACCGAGTCATTAACCACTCCAGGATACGTGTGAAGATCATCAATGGTCAAGATGAGATTGCTCACTGTCGGGTATATATCAGACAGTTAATGGGTCATGACATTGACGCTCCGTTAAATCCCTGGCCAGGGTCGTATGAGTTCGTTTAGAACGGACGTAATACACTTTAAGGAGGTCATAGTCAAATGGCACGATCATGGGGTTTGACAGAAACCGTACCCTCGATCGTACCAGACTCATAGAAGGAGCGAGGGATTATATCGATGCGGTAACTGTGGACTTACAGGTACCAGACAGGTTGGTTTAAACCCGGGGTCATCTAGGATCACGCGGATTTGCTTGACCCAATGTGATCAAAGGTTCGGAATAAATTAAACTATTGTTCGGCTCTAGTAGAAGCGAAGAATACGTTTAATTTACTTCTAATTGGGAATTAGAAGTTAATGGACCTTAAACTAGAGTGACTGTGGGCCTAGAAGATCACACACAATGGATTCTTGGGTGACGGATTATTATTATACGAGTGTATGTATTATTTCTATTTAATTCCTTTTGGAAAGGAGTGTAAACGGAGTTTAATACATATGTATAATATGAGATAGGACATATATACAGTTTTGGTCTTTTAGAACCCTTTTCTAATAAACCTAAACTCTATATATAGCCACCTACGTGAGTTCATTCGAACTCTTGGCTTCTCCTTCCAACCCCCCCTTAATGCTAATCAAGCATTAAGTATTAAGGAGAGGATTAACCTCCCCCTTTCTCCCTCTTGCTCTCTCTCTCTCTCCTGAAGGTGATTGAGCTGGGAAAGGTCGTGCCGGGGAGGTACCGTCGCTGCGCAAGGGTCCGTGTGGATCGTCTCTAGAGGCCGTACTCTTGTGCGGCTCAGTTTTTCAGCATCGGACTTAGCGGACAGCGTCGTTCCGCGCAAGGTGAAACACGCAACCCGTAATTAGGGACGTAGAAACACCGATTAGAGCATAGATTAAGCTTTCCACAATACCGGGATCGGGCAAATTAAATTTTTGTTATCCGCTGCGTCGCCCGTAGGTGCTGTGCGAAACCTTACACGTTTTCTCCGCCAACCCTTTCCCCTGCACCCCTACCTCCCCCTCTCCGGGAGTTATTTTCCCCGCCGGCGACGTTCTTCACCGTCCGGGTGTAGGTGACGACCTTGTTGTGGGTGTCGAAGGCGACGGAGAAGGATGGGTAGTTGAGGTCGCCGGGGTTGGCCATCTTCTTCCCCGAGCAGTCCATAGTGAGGTCCTTAACGAAGATCGCTATCTGCAGTGGGCCGTACCCGATGGCGCAGAGGAAGGAGATGCAATCGTCGATCTGAATGTCATAGACGAGGCCCGAGTCGAGGGCGCAATTAGGGTCGACGTGACCGGCGCCACGGATGAAGGGGGTGGACTCCCTGCAGCTTCTGCCACCGCCACCTACACTATTATTGCAGTGCTTTTGTCTTCCTCTTTTGAAGATCCTGCGGCCATCCACATATATTTAACATATATGGTTCTTCTGAGAAGCTTCGTATTCTTGTTAATACCCACACAAGCCAATCGTGTAATGTCACGGACGCTAGGAAGTTGGCAGTAGTTGTGGAGAAGGTGATCAACGTGTACAACAGTACAAATCATTTTATCGAATTATTATTTTAATAATTTTTAAATTACAGAGAGTTATCTGTCAAACAGATCTACACAAATTTTAAAAATTATGACGTTGTTGTCAAATAGAAATTTCAACTTTCATTAATTTTAAATTTTAAATCAAAAATTGACGCATCACAATTTTTTAGATAGAAATAGTTTTTAAAAAAAACTATTCTCAATCACCCTATAAGATCTTTATTTTGAAATTATTCTGTCTACTTGTCCTTGGTCAGGTTTAATAGTAGAGTTAGGTTATTTAAAGTCGATTAAAGTTAAGCTCTTATTTTTAGGGTTTATTCGTTCGGACTCTCATCGCGTGGAACGAGTTAATTCTAAAGTAAAGATAAATTATAAAATTTTAAAAATTAAAAAAATAATTTATTAAAATCTATCTCAACTAATATATTCCAACCTGTTATCAAATTGACACTTTTAAAATCTGGCTAGAGTGTCCCGATCGATCGAACAAGAGGATTTGTCGCCGAGTGGGCCTCCCTCTCAACCACACGCAAGAACGACGGTCTTGTGTGTGCCCTTGTCGCGTGACTTCGGGTTCCAAGGTCAAGTCGCGGCAACATTTATTAGTTTTGGACCTTCGGTTGGTTTTTGATTGGACCCGGAACCAACCCGGTTAAATGCGCCGGGGGTTTTCAATGTGGGAGACTCTGCTTTCCTCTCCATGAGCTCCTCCTCGCTAGAAATCTCAACCACGGAAGTGTTGCCGTTGAGACGTTGGGGTCACCCTCTGCTTACGGAGGAGACTTCCTCCTCACAGCATTAAAGTCTACGTAATGCGATTGGCATCAAAGTCTAGCTAATCTTCTTTGCTACACCGTCTCGAAACAATATTAGTCACGTACCCCTGCATTTTTGTTAGCTCCTTTACTACGAAGAGTGTGAGATCTCGTGTCAGATCGTGAGTCGTCGGATCTGATATGATCGTGAGGGTAATCACCTCAACATAGAATAATGTAAATAATGTGGAAGAAGCGATCATGGGGCCAGGGTTGTGATCTCGAGAAAAATTCTCCGATATTTAAGTCAATGATGGTGAGAGCCAAATGTGAGAAGGAGGTAAGAAGAGTGAAGTGCACGAGATTGCTCCTCATCAGTGAAGTGGTTAGAGTTAACTTCAATGGGGAAGACAACCGTGAACCGTCGGATCTGAGATGATCGTAGGGACAGCCACCTCAACAGAGAATTCTCCAAACAATGGGGAAGAAGCGATCATCTCAGATAATCTTCTTCCCCGTTGTTTGTATAATTCTGTGTTGATGTCGTTGTCCCCACGATCATCTCAGATCTGACGGTTCACGTCTTGACACGAGAGAGATAAGTTCAGATGTTTTGATGTTTTACGTCAAACTAAAGAAAACAAGGTACATCCGTGAATTTTGACAAGCTCCGGTGCATGCCCAACGTCGATGGAAACGATGGTACGCACTTAATCTTAAAATTTTAAGACTAACAAAATTAAATTTACTTAAATTAAAACTTTAATGACAATTTTTTAATCTCCCCACCCCCACCTCCCCGGCGCCCATCGTCCCCAGCGCCCCCCAGCCCCTCGCCGTCCCCCACCGCTGCAACGATGGCAGACACCCCATCTTCCCCCTCCCCCACCTCCCTCACCCCCCCACCGGTGGCGGAAGCCCCCCCTCCCCCACCCCCACCGGCTGGCAGATGCCCCCCCTCCCCCTCCCCCACGTCCCTCACCCACCCACCGGCTGGAAGACGCCCCCCTCCCCCTCCCACACCTCCCTCACCCCCGCACCGGCGGCGGACGCCCCCCCTCCCCCACCCCCACCGGCTAGCAGACGCCCCCCCCCTCCCCCACCTCCCTCACCCCCCCACCGGCCCTCCCTCACCCCCCCCACCGGGCCAAACGCCCCCCCTCCCTCCCCCATCTCCCTCAGCCCCCCACCGGCGGCAGACGCTCAGACGCCCCCCCACCGGCGGCAGACGCCTCCCCTACGGCCAGATCCGCCCCCCTCCCATGGCGCCCCACCGACTACCCTCCTAATTTAATAAGAGAGAGAGAGAGAGAGAGAGAGAGAGAGAGAGAGAGAGAGAGAGAGAGAGAGAGAGAGAGAGAGAGAGAGAGCACCTACCTCCGATAGCCGCTCCTCGCCGCCCAGATCCGCCGTCCACGGTTGCTGACCGCCGTCCACCGCCGCGCGCAACCGCTACACCGACGCCCCTCGCCGCTGCTCGCTGTGCTGCGATGCTTGCAGAAGCGCCCCGACCCGACCCCATTTAACGGTGAACAGGCACGATCGCACCGACCCGCACGTACCAAACCGGGCCCGCCTCGGACCGGTCCGATACGCGGCGAGACGCACGGGACCATGCGGTCCAGTGTGTCCCGGCCACGACCCCCAGCTCGTGCGACCCGTTGCCCCCCTGGGTTGGGTCGGGTCGTGAGAGTCACTACGCGTCGGGACGTGTAACGACCCGAGAATCCGATTATCGGGAAGGCCCGATAACCCGAGACTCGTACCGCCACCCACGAGCCCGAAGACTCGGAAGGGTTAAAAGGATGGTGTGGAAACTACACAAGCATCACAGATAATTGCAGAAATTAAACAGTTATAATAGTAAGCAGGAAATAAATTAACATTTTACATGGTCCACAATATAAAATAACAATAACAGCAGTCCACAACTAGTACAGTGACAAGAAAGGAAAGTACAGCTACTCGGGGCATCCCCCGGCTCTGACCTCTGGCACTACCTCTGGGCACCCGCACCACGCTGCGCTCCTGACGCGCTCCCCGAAGGTGGCGCCTCACCTGAAACACGGTGAAAACACGCAGGGAATGAGTCTCGGAACAAGACTCAGTAGGGATCACTCGAACCCTACCTCGTAAAACGAGAAACCACTACTCTAGCGGTAGGAAAGTACCTCAGAAGGGAAAGTCCTGTACTCTACAGAACTAGACCCTACGGCACGTAAACCGACACACGTGCCACGGTACGAGAAAACCGAAACTCAACGGTCGAACCGCCAAAACCCGAAGGTCGGAAACACACGACTAACAGCCTGACACTCCGTACTCGACAGGAGTACCACCCACTAGAAGCACAGCCGGTAGCGTCCCCTGACGTCTTACACTGCACCGCAGGTGAACCGCCTGACGTGGTAGGTCCTACCCGAGGCGCAGACACCGTACAAGTAACCACAAACAAGTAACTAGCTGGGGTCACGCCCGTCGATGTGGGTCCAACAGCCCCCAACCACGTGTGCACACACAGACCACGCGTCCTAAGTCTGGCCCTCTGACCGGTTTTCCCCCGTAGCCGGACTCTGGCTAAGACGAGGAGCCTATGGTAACCGGTCCACAAACCGTCTCGAAAGGTGGGTGCCCGTACACCACTCCCAGGTGAGACCAGCACCTCGTACTGGTGGGCTACGACTAGTGGAGGGTCACTGAAGGAGTAGACTCTCAAGTCAACGGAAAACACTTCGCAACCGCAGGTACGAGGAACGCTCCTTGTACCAACACCGATGGACGGTGACACAAGCCGAAGTCACCACCTCCCGGGACCCCACGGCACCCCACGTGTAGCCCCCACATGATGCCCCACATCAGTCGGATTACGGGTCAGCACAGGGATCGAGACTAGCTCGTCCGGGACTCAAATCGGCGAAGAAGGGGAGTCGCGGTCACCGGAGGACCGCCTCCTGTGGTAGCGGTCGACCCAGGACCGCTATCACCTGGTCGCGGTCGGCCTGGAACCGCGACCACCCTGGTGCATGAAAACGTGAAAGCGGTCGCGTGAAGACCGCCTTCACCTGGTAGCGGTCTCCTGGAGACCGCGACCAGACTCCAACGGTCAAGAACCGTCTCGAAGACCGTGTCGGACCCCAGGCTGGAAGCGGTCGCCCCCTGACCGCTACCAGCAGTCGTGGTTAGTCGCGAGACCGCGACCGCCTGCCGACAGCACAAGCCCCAACGTTCGAAACCTTGATGATGGCGGTCCCCACCTGACCGCTATCTGATGAAGGCGGTTACTGGTGGACCGCTATCATCCCGGAAAACCGAGAAAGACCGGGAACGGCTAAAAACACCATTCCACGCCCCCATGCCTCCACCGGAGAGGGGGAAATCAAAGGGGAAGACCCCTGGGGACCCCTAGCATGATTCTAGGCCATCAAAACAAGAATCCATGCATCGAATCCATAGATCGGGCGACTCTCCCCAAAACATGGAAAAACCCCAAACATCCTCAAATAAGCCCCTCTCGGCCTCCCCTCGGCCTATAAATCACGGAAAAGATCGGCTAGAGGCTAAGGAACGTCACCCTACCTCAATGGAGCGAATGCTCCGCCGAATCACCCACGAATCACGAAGAACGCTTTAAACTTCACGAACTCCCCACACTTCCCATGCTCGCCGCACGCCCACGAGCTCGCCTCGCCGCCGCCCACACGTCCGCGCCGTCGCCCCGCCGCCGTCCGTAGCCGGAGAGGGGTCCGCCGCGCCCGAATGGGAGAGAGGGAGAGAGGAGAGGGCGGTCACGGTTGGGGAAGGAAGGAGGAAGAAGAAGAAGAAAGAGAAAGGAGAAAAGAAAAAAAGAAAAGAAATGGGATTATATAGGAAAATCCGATTTTTTCAGAAAAATACCGAAAATTAGAAAAATACATTTCCGGAATCCTCGGAACGCACCGTTCGCAACGGTACCACTCGTGCCCGGGTGAACCGCCCGGTTCGCCCGCAGCGAGCTTCCGAAGGAAAAGCCGAAACACACACCGGAAATCGGAAAATACGCACGGAAAAGTCGCGGAACGCTTCCGGGCCTCCGAAACAACTCCGGATCGCGCCGATCCGAACACGAAAGATATCCGAAACGAAATTTCGGACACAACGGAGCCGGACACTCCGAAAACCAGATCCGGGATCCACGAAAAAGGATCTGAAAGGTCCGAGATATTACAGGACGGGTCGACAGACCCTAAATTTTGAACCGTGTTTGAATTTCATCGTAACTGTTTTGAGAGGATGGCTCGTACGCTTGGGAAGCTGTTCATGTCGTCTAGTTGTGTTTTGATCACCCCTTATTGTCACCAACTATTAATATTTTTGGTAAAATATGTTATTTAACCTTGTTTAACTTTAACCATTGACAAAATTTGAAAATAAACTAAAATACCCCTAATCTTTCACAATTTTTTTCTATCTCTTTTATCTCTCGATCGTTAGTTCTTTGGCACAATATATTGATCAAAATAACTCTTTTTTATAAGAACATTATTTTTAAAAACTCAGATGAAAATAAAATATTTTTTAAATCTTCAATAGAAGTTAACTGCCGAGATATTTCTGGCACATAAGTAATTTTATGGATAAACTTATAAGAAGGATATATATTTTTACAAGGATTTTTTTTTTGGGCATCAAGAAATATTCGAGAAAGAGACTTTAATTAGGCAAAGATAGGGAATGAATGTTACCTCACCCAACAAAACTTGAATGAAGTTTATACAATCTATTAGAAATAATTAACTTTTGCCGATGTCAGTCGCATCAGCTCAATAAATTTTGTCGGATTCCAACTAATGAAAAAACATTGACAATTAACAGGATGATACATCCTGCCCACATAATTTGAAAACTAAACATAATTTTGTAATTAAAAAATTTAACTAAATACATGTTTAACATTGATTTGATAACCGAATAGGACACGAGCAATTTGGATAAACTCGGGTGTGCCATTCTAGTGGTTTTGCTCCTTTTGACTTCCTTCGTTGACGAATCTAGATCGAATGGGCCAATCGATCGAGTGCTTTCACTTGAAGTAGTTAGCGTCAAATAAGACCTTGCTCCTGCCTAAAACAAGCTAACCGCGTATCAAAACCGATGAGAGGAGTACAGGTCGAACAACTCACTCTCACCCAGTCTTATTCGACTAAGATTATTAGGGTGTTTGGTCATGTTTTTTTTTTATTTTTTTCTCTCTCAAATTTAAAAATAGAAATACAGATCTCATTAATCACATTTGGTAGTTACTTTCTAATTTTTAAGGGACAATTCTACTCTACTGAAATCTCTTTCAAAAAAAAAAAATAACTCCATTGTAATTTTTTTTCTAAGGACGCTCGCTCGTCGCGCGACTTTCTCCGCTCGCCTTCTCACCTCGTCACCTCATCTCTCTCACCCGCGGTGTCTTTGTCACCACTGTCGGAGACGTCTTCGTCACCCAGCGACATCGTCCTCCCGTGATCAAGGTATGCAAACTCACAACCCCCGTTGGTCCCCTGCACCCCTCGGTCGGCGTCGCCATCGAGGGAGACGTCATGGCCTCGCGTCGTCCGGAGTCGTTTTCCCCGTCAACCCTTTCCCCTGCACCCCTACCTCCCCCTCTCCGGGAGTTGTTTTCCCCGCCGGCGACGTTCTTCACCGTCCGGGTGTAGGTGACGACCTTGTTGTGGGTGTCGAAGGCGACGGAGAAGGATGGGTAGTTGAGGTCGCCGGGCCCCGAGCTGTCCATAGTGAGGTCCTTAACGAAGATCGCTATCTGCAGTGGGCCGTACCCGATGGCGCAGAGGAAGGAGATGCAATCGTCGATCTGAATGTCATAGACGAGGCCCGAGTCGAGGGCGCAATTAGGGTCGACGTGACCGGCGCCACGGATGAAGGGGGTGGACTCCCTGCAGCTTCTGCCACCGCCACCTACACTGTTATTGCAGTGCTTTTGTCTTCCTCTTTTGAAGATCCTGCAGCCATCCACATATATTTAACATATATGGTTCTTCTGAGAAGCTTCGTATTCTTGTTAATACCCACACAAGCCAATCGTGTAATGTCACGGACGCTAGGAAGTTGGCAGTAGTTGTGGAGAAGGTGATCAACGTGTACAACAGTACAAATCATTTTATCGAATTATTATTTTAATAATTTTTAAATTACATAGAGTTATCTGTCAAACAGATCTACACAAATTTTAAAAACTATGACGTTGTTGTCGAACAGAAGTTTCAACTTTCATTAATTTTAAAATTTAAATCAAAAATCGACACGGTACAATTTTTTAGATAGAAATAGTTTTAAAAAAAACTATTCCCAATCACCCTATACGATCTTTATTTTGAAATTATTCTGTCTACTTATCCTTAATCAGGTTTAATACTAGAGTTAGGTTATTTAAAGTCGATTAAAGTTAAGCTCTTATTTGTAGTCTTTCGTGTGGAACGAGTTAATTCTAAAATAAAGATAAATTATAAAATTAAAAAAATTAAAAAAATAATTTATTAAAATCTATCTCAAATAATATATTCCAACCTGTTATCAAATTGACACTTTTAAAATCTGGCCGGAGTGTCCCGATCGATCGAACAAGAGGATTTGTCGCCCAGTGGGCCTCCCTCTCAACCACACGCAAGAACGACGGTCTCGTGTGTGTCCTTGTCGCGTGGCTTCGGGTTCCAAGGTCAAGTCGCGGCAACTTTTATTAGTTTCGGACCTTCGGTTGGTTTTTGATTGGACCCGGAACCAACCCGGTTAAATGCGCCGGGGGTTTTCAATGTGGGAGACTCTGCTTTCCTCTCCACGAGCTCCTCCTCGCTAGAAATCTCAACCGCGGAAGTGTTGCCGTTGACACGTTGGGGTCACCCTTCGCTTACGGAGGAGACTTCCTCCTCTCAGCATTAAAGTCTACGTAATGCGATTGGCATCAAAGTCTAGCTAATCTTCTTTGCTACACCGTCTCGAAACAACATTAGTCACGTACCCCTGCATTTTTGTTAGCTCCTTTACTACGAAGACTGTGAGATCTCGTGTCAAATCGTGAGTCGTCGGATCTGATATGATCGTGGGGGTAATCACCTCAACATAGAATAATGTAAATAATGTGGAAGAAGCGATCACGGGGTCCAGGGTTGTGATCTCGAGAAAAATTCTCCGATATTTAAGTCAACGATTGTGAGAGCCAAATGTGAGAAGGAGGTAAGAAGAGTGAAGTGCACGAGACTGCTCCTCATCGGTGAAGTGGTTAGAGTTAACTTCAACGGGGAAGACAACCGTGAACCGTCGGATCTGAGATGATCGTAGGGACAGCCACCTCAACTGAGAATTCTGCAAACAATGGGGAAGAAGCGATCATCTCATATCATCTTCTTCCCCGTTGTTTGTATAATTCTGTGTTGACGTGATTGTCCCCACGATCATCTCAGATCTGACGGTTCACGTCTTGACACGAGAGAGATAAGTTCAGATGTTTTAATGGTTTACGTCAAACTAAACCAAACAAGGTACATCCGTGAATTTTGACAAGCTCCGGTGCATGCCCAACGTCGATGGAAACGATGGTACGCACTTAATCTCCCCTTCTTTTAACATTTCGTGTTCATGCCGTCCATTTTGCGCAGCATCGATCTTATAACTTCCGTTGGTTACATCAAAGTTTAACGTGAAAGAGGACCCCCGACAGCTAGAGGCTGACCCCGGACGTCGTTCTCGTTTTGATACAGACTAATTCTCCATCGTTACGTAGGTATATGTATATATATATATATACGCGCGGATATGCTCGTATTCAAGAGCCCATCGAGATGCCGTCCTCGTCCCGCTACCTACATCTGTTGTCGTTGGGTACGATATATCACATGATGAGATTCTTCATGTGGAGTCTCGTACATCGTATCTGTTAGTTGCTAGAGAGAGAGAGAGCGAGATCATCGATGTAATTATTAAACAGTCTATCCTTTTCGGGTGTTTGATGATTCGGATGTATTGGGTGAGGTTATTTAAAAAATTCATATATATATATATATATATATAATACACGCGTCATCGTCATGTCATCAATTTTTTAGAATAAAAATCTCACGTATTTCCCTCTCTCCGGCCCTCACTTTGGACACAGTGAAAATAATACATGTTTGTGTCATCAATAAAAGTGTCGGTGGAGTTGAAGTGTTGGTTTGAGATTTAAATGAGTTAATTAACTGATTGATGTATGAGTTTAAAATAAATATTTAATAGTTAAATAATCTCGAAATCCATTTACATACTCCTCTCCATAAGATTCTCGAGATCTTGAGAAGTCATTCTTCGTGTTTTTATCCTGTGATACTACTATATATACGTGTTGACACTAATCCGTTCCAATCCCAAACACAACACTGGGGTTCACCGCAGTCTTGTCTTGATCTTAAAACAACGAAGCCATATCGTGTGTGTGGGGGCCGGAGACGAATGGGAAGAGAGAGCAATTAAATGGGGTTTGTCGACCGGCCTCCGGAAGGCGGATGGCATCTTATTAAAAGCCATGGTGATGGATTATTATTGCCAGGTCGGTTTCATTGCCAGTGCTGCCTCCAATCAGATCACACAGCTATTCGAATAACAAGAATGGAGGGGGGAGATGGGGATGTGTGGAAGTTGTGATGGCCCTCCCCGCACTTTAAACACTCTTAATAGCAAGTGAGAAGAGGAGGTTATTAATATTAATGTTTTAAAATCGAAGCGGATAAATTAGTGCGCCGTCGACGAATGATCCAACCGTTCGTGTGGACCCGTGACTCGTTAGAATAGAATTGTTCGTATCAAAAGAAGGTAGTATATCTATAGATCTTTAATATATCTTAATTAAGAACTCAGAAGCATTAAAGATACACTATAATTAATATATCTTTTAAAAATAAAGAAAAATTACAAAAGAGACTAATTTTTTTTTTGCATATCTTTCTCCTGAATGAGGAAACGCATATATTACATATGACACTCTTTGTACGAATATATCATATGATTATTGATAATGTGAAAAATTACTGTAGCGATATCATTCATGATCATTCGGGGAACGTACTCTTCCCTCCCCATTGTTTTGGAGAGCTAGAAGAAAGCCAGGATCATTACCAACACTTCTGAACGTTAAACCTATTTAGGTGTGAATGGCCGGGACAGGCTCTTCTTGGCCCATTGGGCTTGCCCCGTTTTTTAGCCAGGTTTCGGCCACAAAGTGAGATGCCAGCAGGCCCAAGACTTCGGGTACCTGGTTTTTGTGATGAGTAATACTTGATGCATGTAGTGAATTCATTGAATTTTTTATTTTTTAAAAATTATTTCAACCTACACTTCTGTATGAGGTGCACCTCAATTAGACAGCTCAAAAAATAAAAAAAACTGATATTGAATTTTGATTAACATTCTTTATTTTTTAAAAAAGATAATCGAGTCATCTAATGAGGATGAATCTTGTATGGATGTGTCGGTGGGGTGGACTTCAAGGTTGAGATTTTTTTTTTTTTTTTAAAGAAAACAAAACTCACTACACATATGAGGTGTGCAATTACCCGTGCTGTGCAGCAAAGTTGCACTCGTGACTGAGTAGAACCGAATCTAGAGATGCCAAAGTTGACAAATATCCATGGTCATCTTAACTTGTTGAGTTATTGGAAACAGGGTGTAACGAAAGGCCTACAATCAGAATTAAAACTCAGCAGTGGTGGTACAGACTTGTGTAAAATCGTGATTATGTTTATTTGATTTAATAAATAAAGAGTAAAATTTGATGCAACACCTCCTACAATTACACCTCGAGGCGTTGCACATGTAATATTTTTATTTTTTTATATTATTTTGAGTGATCTCCACGTCAAGTTAATTAGTTTAATGTGTCGGTCACATCACCAGGTGACATAGCATTGGGATCACACAAAGATAAAACTCTAGCCTTATGGATAATGAAAATGAGTCAATTTCACTATTTACACAGGATAGTTTTTTTTCGCGTGACCCCTATGCTATGTCACTCGACACACCAAGATAACTTGGTATGGAGATCACTCACAAAGAAATTTCAAAAAAAATAAAGAATGTTGCACACGTGCAACATCACGAGATGTAACTACCCGGGGTGTTGCAGAAGCTTTACTCATAAATAAACTTTAAAGGAACTTTTATGTTCAATTAATAAAGGGATTGAGCTTGTAGATATGAAAATTAGGCTGGATTAATTTTGGTTGTTCACTTATAACTATCATATTCTACTTAACAATATAATTATTAAGAGAATTTTTTTAAATAATTTTATTTTAATAATTATTTAAATATACCTAATTTCAACATATTTACAAGACCATTTCTCTTTCTTGCCACCTCCTCATATGCCATGTCATTTTATTTACATATGCATATTGCTAGTTACACATATAAAGGAATACCTAGGCAATTGCTATATAGTTTACATAATTATAATGTAGGTTCACACAAATTTGTAATGTAACATCTTTTCAAATATAAGTTGCCGGTTATATAAATAAGACTATATTTACACAAGTGTAACTCAATTTAAATGATTAGAATATAAGGGTGTACATGTGTGTACTGTAGTCCATTACATATATAGGCTGCTTGTCACACAAATAAGATCATATTAATTTACACAATTGTGATACGGTTTATATATTTAAAATGCAAGTATATATACACATGTAATATAAACCTATTTATAGAAATGATATTATATCTAGAGAATTGCGTTAGTATTTAAAAATTTATAATGTGGTTTACACAAATGACAGTAATATGACTAGGGGTGTAAACAAATCGGATCCGGATAGGATCCTTTGTGATCCGGATCCGATATTCTAAAATTCGGGTCAGATCCGGATCCGAAATGAAACATCATTTTGGATTCGGATCTGACCCGAATCTGAAATTAACTTTTCGGATTCGAATCTTACCCGAAAATCATAAAATATATTTTTTATAATTAATGAGATAGGGAGATCTAAATTTATATATTTGGATCCACAATTGAGATCCAATAGTTCTATTTTCGGATTCAACAGTTCTTATATGCCGAACATCAGTTGCTTTTCCCCCACTGTGTATATCAGACTTTAGGATCCGAAGGATCCATTGACACTCCTAAAGCCATACACCATGGTCAAGCTCATAGTTTAGATACAAAATGTCTGTTGTAACAAATGCCAGCAATGGTGCAGCTTCGGATCCATTGACACTCCTAAAGCCATACACCATGGTCAAGCTCATAGTTGTTCAGATACAAAATGTGTGTTGTAACAAATGCCAGCAATGGTGCAGCAACCATGACCCTAGAGGCTTCATCTTTCACATTGAAGGTCCGAAGAATAGACAGGATGAAGGAAAATCCAAGTAAAGCGATAGCTGCCCAGCAATCAAGCTTCTCTGTCAGATCGAAGTTTCTGCAAAACACATCTATAAAATAACTATGTTAACAGTCTGACAAAATATCCAATTCTTACTAGTGAAATGCCGCATTCAAAGATCATGTTGTGGAAACGTGACATACCGACTGTGAAAAATAGCACTCCAGAACCATGCATTCATTGCCAGGAACCCATAGATATGCCATAAACCAGTGTATTCATAGTAGGTCCTCTTACTCTGGGTCCTCAAAGGCAACTTGAAATATAAAAGAAGGAAAAATGATAACCACCCATTGAAATGCATTACAAGATTGAGTGCAGAAAGCGCAGCAGATACAGGTTCCTGTGCAAGAGTAGGCATTGCCATTTCATAGAAAGAAATTCATACGAAGAAATAAAAGAAAATGTGGGATGTCGACATCAAGTGTCGACACTAGGTGTCGACACTTGATGTCGACACTACAACAACACTGAAAAATTTCATCAATGAATACTGATGAAAGTATTATTCCAGTTAACCATTTATGCAGGAATCATGCACATTTTATAAGTTAAACTGGTGGACATACGACTGAAGACCACATCATCAGTTAGAAGTATACAGTTAGAGAAGAATATAATATTTAGATTATCCCATCATCACCATTACCAGGATAGAGTCTTATCTCATCATCAATCTATAATTAATGCATGTACACATGCCAAAGAAAAGGATAAAATGTAAATGGATAGAACAGGATGCCTAGATCCTTGAAGAAGAAGTGTACATATCAAACTTTTCCAATGGACTAATACCCAAGAGAATGCACCAAAATATCTGCAAGAGACCATAGAATAAATGAGATAATAATGTAAAAGTAACCCCATAATGAAAGATATCCACTAATTCTGAATTCATCCAGAAACCACTCAACCTAAACATGTCAGAATAAAGGAAAGAATTGAGTGGGATTATGTCTTGATGTTCCCAAGTAGCCTATAGCCTAGAAATAAACTCGGGCATAAACCAGCTCTTGAGATTTAGTGACTTCTTTCGGACGGTTGTTGGTAGACCATTCATTAACAAAAAAGAAGATCAACGGGATGCAAGAGTTTGCAATCAGTGACAGGAACTCCAAATCTTAAATCAGTGACAGCAACAAATTTTTATCTACCAGAGATAGGAAAACGAAGAACACAAACAAAACCCATCACCACCTAAACTTCAGAAATCAAATTTGAAATGTACTAAACTTGATACACACATAAATATACAAATAACTAAAGAATGCTGAAGCAACCTAAAAGTAGTATATGCTGAAACAATATTAGTTGCATAAAAGATGATATTGGATGCTGGTACTCACTTTGTCAAGGAAACTGGAGAAGTATTTATGAATTTGGTCTGAAACTATGCCTTAACATCAGATCTGATTCCACACTAAAATGCTTTGTTCACATCAGATCAAACACTATAAAAGAGCAAATTAAAGCCCTTCTGTTTGTTCCATCGAGGGTTTGTTCCATCGAGGGTTTTATGTACTCTACTGCAGCGAGAGGGTGAAAGGGAGTGGCTCAAATTATGGGATAAGTCATCCGGGGAAGTGAGAGGGGGGGTTGTTGTACAGGAACGAAGAGTAAGCAAGAAAGTTACGGAGATTATTGCAATAGGAACACAAGGAATAGACTTGTGATGATCTTTGGAAATTAAGATAAAACTTTAACCTAATGAAATGAGAAAGCACAGTAGAAAGAATAAACAAATAGAAAGAGTGTTGCTTGGTGTACCTCGTACACCCTAGAAGAGAAAATAACCCTAAGTTCCCAAAATCTAAAGATTCAATTCAGATCCCCGGCCATATGTTCTCGACCAAAGTCGAGAAGAAAGAAATAGATCTTTCCATATTTACAAACATTAAAGGGAAGGGGGAAAAACATGAAACAAAAAAGAACCCAGAAGAGAAAACAACTCAGAATCAAAATCCGATAAAGAGAACCCTAAAAAGAGGACGACCCAACATTGATCTGCTACAGACCCCACTGCTCGATGCCACCCAAAACAGAGAGACAGAGAGAGAGAGCATGATCGAGCAGGAGTGAGAGCTAGAGAGAGATCAGCATACGACGTACCGTAGAGACGCAAAGAGGGGTTCCGAAAAGGTTGATCGCAAAGAACGTCGGCGTCGTCGTCGTCGTCGCGGGTGGCTGCCACAGGTGCTGTCGTCGTCGTCGTCGTCGTCGCGGGTGACAGCCGGAGGAGATGTCGTCACCGTCGTGAGCAGCCGAAGGAGAGCGAGATGTTGTCGCCGCCACATGTGCTATCACCGCTGTAGGTGGCCGATCGCCGTCGTGAGAAGCCGCCGGTGGCCGATCGCCACAGCGATGTGGAACGGGAGCAAACCCTAGAGGGACTGAGGGAGGCCGCGAATGGGATGGCGTCGTCGCAATGGCCCGATAGGGTTGCTCGCCCCGAATGGAAACACTTTATGGCGCCCCGATGACCCGATCCGAAATCTCTGATTTCGGATAAAAAACTTTCTCTCGGATCCACAGAGTTGCCTCACTCAGGGTCAAATAAGAAGCTCCGAATCCGAAAATAATTTCGGATTCGGATCGGATTTTGGATCCTAAAGAATCCATTGACACCCCTAAATATGACCCATTCACATTTATAGGTTATCAATTACACAAATAACAACGCATTTACACAATTGTACCATACTTTACATGAAGGGCACATGAGGAGGTGACAAAATACATCACTTGGCAAGGAATAGGTATAGTTTTGTAAATATGTTGAAACTAGGCATATTTGAGAAAATATTCATCGGGATAAGATTATTTCACAAGAATTCCACGTAATTAATATATAAGTATATGAAATAAATATTATATTTCACTCATTTATCAGTTCAACGTAAGTATTAAATGACTTAAGATTGTTTAGTATTGAACACAGCTTCAGGTTCAATTAGACAGAACTATTAAACAAGTTTTTTCCGTCGCAGAGGGGATAGCCTGGCTCTAACCTGAGACGGGCGAACCAACTGCACTAGGCAGCAGCTGATTCAAAAAAGAAAATTTATACCATGAAATAAATTGAATTTGAGCAAAGAAGAATTCAGCATATTTACCATTCAAACAACTCAATCTTGAAGGAACTGATTAGTTCTATGACAATAAACGAACACTAAACTTGAAAGGAGTAAATCTTAGCTGCTCGTTTGCAACTCTAGGCCACACTTGCAAGTTGCAAGGCTGGAAGGCCATCTGTGTCTTAAACAAGTATTGCTATTCCAAATAGGTGTATTTTTTTGCACTCCAAATGGATATATATATATATATATATATATAACGGTCCTATATATATTAATTATATATTACTTGTTCCAAATGAGTATTTTTACTCGTATGGAGTGGGTTTTCATTTTTTTTCAAATTTTACATAGATATATTTAAAATTGGGTTTTTTGCATGAAAACCATTGTTAAAAGTGAATTTACAAAAAAATCATTCCTAAAAATATATTAGCAGATATATGACTGTGTAATCTGAATTGTGTAAAAATGCCATATTTATTTACATGCATATCACTTCTTTTTACCAACAACTTACAAGAAAATCACGCTTAAATGACATTTATGTACTATTTGAATTAACTCAGTGATATACATGCTAATGCATTTTTAAGAATGATTTTTTTACAAATTCACTTTTAACAATAATTTTCATACAAACAACCCTTTAAAATTTGACAAGATTAAGGAACCCAAATCTAAAAATCTCTCTCTCTCTCTTTTTTAAAAAATGGCATAGTAATTAAAGTCCAGAGAACTCACGTTAAAATCGAATAATATAGCATAAAATTGCATGCTAGAAATGATCGACTGGTGTCGTGGTTTCGTTCTGTACAAGACAAAATGGAGGAGCAAAAGAACAGTACGTGCCTCATCAGTCACGGCACCATCGATCCGTCGATGGAGTAAAGATAGCAGTAGGGGAAGAGGTGGTGGAGAAAGAAGGGAGACCGAAGGGGTCTAGAGACAAAAAAGCAGAAGAAAACAAAGGGCCTCTTTGTTCTATTTTGCCCCTTCTGAATTTTTTAGCCAAAGTTAATCTCCATCGTTGATCAAGATCGGTCACATAGCCTAGTACCCACCTTGGGCTGAACTAATGGGCCCCAAGCCCAACAACAAATTGTCCATAGTGATCTAGTCAACGTGTCTGTCGAAGACCAGCAACCTAGTTGGGAGCAGCCGGGTGAGGTGGTGAGTTTGATCTTCATGATCCTTTGGAGGCAAATAAAGGTCTTAGCAAAAAAATTTCTTGAACAATTTTTGTGGCCGAGGACAAAAAGAAAAGAAAAGAAAAGAAAACGATTTGAAGGAAGGACAACAGAAGAACTTCCACCGAGGACAAGCAGGATCACATGTGTACTGTCCCATTGCATATCTTATGAAGTGGAATATGATGTCAAATCTGTGAACTTGAAGAGCCTTGCACATGGGTGTCTTGGGTTAAGAGATGAAGACTAATCTTATAAATATTTGATTACTTTCTTAACATCAGCGTGAGATTAATCTTGTGACAAAGTTAGATGGAAAAATAGATGATATATTGTCTAATTTGGAGATGTGCTTCGTCAAATCCTTTATTACCGCACTCATTACAAATTTTGCCCTACAAAGTGCCAACTAAAGTGAACAAAAAGAATCCTTTGTGTCCCTACAACATATTTCTTTATTTGTGTCCCTACTATAAATCTGATCACACTATAGTGGGGGTTGCCATTGAGCTTTCCACCTACTAAATCTTATGAATTATGATGAATCAAATGCATACTAATAGAAATAGCACTTAATTTGTATACTAATAGAGTAGCATGAGAGCTTGTTAATTAAACCTATATCACGTTCATCATCTGGGTTTTCGATAAAATGGAACACTAAAAAATAGACTTGAGAAGAAGATCATTATTAATGGGTTGTTGTTTTTCTCTTCCTAGGTAGAGCACAACGTACGTAGCTACCAAGTACTACGTTAGATTTACAAAATGCAGCTGTTTTATTGTCAATAATTAAAGGCACTAGTTTTATTCTCAATAATGAAATCCAGCATGATCAATCCAAGGGTAGAAACCCTCCTTGAGTTCATCTGCGTAGCATCAAAGCATGTTACAAGTTGTAGCTTTCTCCTCTGTGACACTATTAATTCCTATTCTCTTATCGCCAAGAGTGATAGTCTCCCATGTTAACCAACTACTAACAAAGTACATGTCAACCAACTACTAACAAGCTAAGGAGGTGTATTAAGCTCTCAGTCATCTTGAAACCTAGATTCCTCGTACAAAATTTGGACTTCAACATCCTATGCCCCAGTTTGTTGTAATAAGGCATTATGAAGATAATATATCATGATGAGAATGACGGCGTGCAAATATCTTTCATCACTCAGTATTATAGTAAACTAATGAGGGGGTCTGTGTGCAGGCTAGAGGCAGACGTTTGAGGCAGAGCAGGCACCAATGACATATTAGTGTTCATGAATCTCTGCACAGAGCAGGCAAACAATAAAAATGTAATCCCTTCTTTTCCTCCACTGTGAAGATAGAAATTCTAATACTCATTCCACCTGTGCATGCACACGAGGATAGGATAGAAACAAAAGAATCTCACTACAAGAGAAATCGAAAGTAAGGATGAAATTTTGGGACGGAAATATATTTCGTCAAAAATCTTTATTAACATAAAAAAATTATGAATATTTGAGACGGAATGAAATTTCATCCCAGATCTGTCCCTAATTTAGGACAGATTAGGGACGAGATTTCATTCCGTCTCGAATCTTTATTAACATTATTTATTTTTTTAAAAAATTGAATTGACATTTGAGGCGGATCTAAAATCGTCCCTAATCAATCCCTAATCCGTCCCTAATTTGAGATGGATTAGGGACAGAAGTTTATTCCATATCAAATCTTTATTAATATTATTTACTTTTTTAAAAAATTGAATTAACATTTGAGACGAAAATAAGGTCGTTCCAAATCTATCCCAAATTAGGGACGGAATGAAAAATCGTCTCAAATTAGGGACGGACAAATCATTATTAACATTATTTATTATTTAAAAAAATTATATGTACATTTGAGACGGAAATAAAATCATCCTAAATTTGAGACGAATTTGGGACTAAATTTCATTCCGTCTCAAATACTTTTTAATGATAATTATTATTTTAATTTTTTTAAATATTTGAGATGGAACAAGAATCCATCCCTAATCTATCCTAAAATTTTAACTTAATCTATTTAAATAAAATAATTGAGATAGAATAAAATATAACAAGTAGGGCCGACGAGCGGGCCAAACTGAAAGCCCAAATTCGACCCGTAGGCCTAGTCGGGCTAGGCTTTTAAGCCTGTCCAATTTGCCCGCGGGTTGAAAGGGCCTTGAAGCCTGGCCTGAAATCAAGCCAGAACAGCGGGTCTATTTGGCCGGCCCAGCTTATTGACTGCCCTAATTTGTACTAGTTGTAAATCCATCACAAAGTATTTTTTTAATATTTTATATTTATATATTTAAGTAATATAAACTTAAATTTACCAGTGTCATCAAACAACACCAACTCAACATTACGAAGATCCAATTGTTGGATTTGCTCGCAAGCAACATCCGACCATAAGTTTTATCTTTGATCAAGATTTGACTATTAGATTTAAATTTGACGAAGATATGACTATCAAATATGCTCGCTATCTAAATATGACCATTGGATTTAGCCATTTGAAGATGATCCAACGATTAGATTTGCTCCCGATCTAAATTTATTTGGTCCCGATTGAAATCTAATCAATATCTAGCCGTTAGATTTACCATTGATCTAACTCTGACCATTTAATTTAAATTTTGATAAAAGTTCAACGGTTAAAAGTGAGGAGGAGGAAGGTACAATATTTTCCGTCCCAAATCCATCTCTAATTCGGGATGAAATATTTTTATCTTAAACCCGTCCCAAATTAGAGACAAAATTATTTTTCATCACAAATTTCGTCTCTAATTTTGGACCAATTTAGGATGAAATATTTTCATCCCAAATTAGAGACAGATTTGAGATGGAAATCATCCTCTTCCGGTCTAACTTTTACCAAAACTTAAATCAAACGGTCATAGTTAGATCATTAGTAATTTTAACTATCGAATCTTAATCAGGTTTCGATTAGGACCATATAGATTTAGATTGGGGGCAAATGTAACAATTAAATCATCTTCAAATGGCTTAAATCCAACGGGTCGGGCTGGCCTGCGGGCTGAACTCAAAGCCCGAGTCTAGCCTGTGGGCCTAGTCGGGTCGGACTTTTAGGCCCGACCAATTTGCCTGCAGGCCAAAACAAGCTTTGAAGTCCAGTCCAAAATTAGGCCAGAATCGCAACCCTATTTGGTCGGCCCAGCTCATTGGCTGCCCTAATTTGTACTAATATATAAATCCATAGTATAATCTTTTTTCAAATATTTTTATATTTTTATATTTAAATAATATAAACTAAAATTTTCCACCGTTGTCAAACAATACGCAACTCAGTATTATGAAGATCCAACCATTTGATTTGTTCCCAAACAACATCCAACCACACGTTTTAACTTTTGTAGTCTCTCCGGATAGTTTTGATAATGACAAAGCTTTATGTTAATGGTTCATGATTTGAGGATGAATTGTGGTTTTGCAATTATTTATAGCTCTCAATGTGTTTCAGTGCTAAATGTGAATGGCTTTGAATGTGAGACTAAGAGAATGAGTGTTGAATACGATGTTGAATTTGGTTTCATGAGCTTCATGCCATGTTTGTGAAGATTCTTGTGAGAAATCAAATATTTGATCACATCTTTACTGTTCAACATGTTAAAGATCTTTGAAAGGCACCAAGACTTTGGTTTAAGGTAAGATTGCTTCATTGAGCTTGAATACTTACTAATTTCCCTTAGTTTATATGTTTTGTAGGTACTTCGGTCGACCAGTAAGGAATGTCGGTCGACCAAAACCGGCTAGTAGAAGAATTCTGCAAAAAATTGGAACCCAGAGAAATTTCGATCGACCTATGAAGGGAATTAGTCGACCGATTGGTGACAGTGCGAGAAAAAGAAAAACACAGGGAATTTCGGTCGACCGATGGGTCAAGCTGGTCGACTGACGCTGCCAGCCCACCCCCTTTTGTTCACATGGCCAGTCGACTGATGTGCAAAATCGGTCGACCGATTTTTTCACGCGACGCACGTGTTCCGGGCAAACTGCGCGTGGGGTGCTCGTGGGGCCTTTCTATGACCTCCAAAATTGACTGTTGTACCCTCCCTTTATGGTCTATCATTGGAGAAAGGTTTGGGATGTTTCTAGAAGGGGTTTGATGGTCTTTTAGTCATTGAATTATCTCCTTTAGGCTTATATACGATAATGAGAAGAAAAGAAGCTTAAGGAACAAGAAAGAAAGGAGGAGACCACGGGAGAACATATGTGTGGCCACAAGTGGAGAGGAAGAGAGAGTTCCTGGGATTTGATCAATTTTCTTCCTTTTGCAGGGGTGATCCAAGCTAGGAATAGTCAATCTTCATCCGTCTTCAAGCATACAAGCTGCATCGTGGTCGAATCTCCAAGGAGGAGTTCGTTCGGCCTCATCTCTTCTGAAGATCGACCCCCCACCTTCAGAGCTTCAAGGAAGAATCTGCTATTGGCCTCGAATCATCAGGAGATAAATCTGAAACCTCACGAATGTTTATCTTCAATGTTTTGCCTTCATCATTTGTGAGTATTGAGCATGTATTGAACATCTTTTTGTTTTCTGAACCCTGATATATCTAGTGTGAACCGTCTGTGTACGGTTGTGTGTGTAGGGTGCTGCGTTTGTTGCAGCGTATGTGTGAGTGTTGATCTAGTCATCGGATCGTATGGGAGACTCCGTCTTCGTGTGTGTGTGGAGTTGTAACTCCGTGTGTTTCTTTTAGAAGCGAGTGGATCCTCACCAATTCGGTGAGGGGTGGATCCGACGCTATTCTGTCTCACCGAATCGGTTAAATAGCGTCGGATCTTTTAGAAGCGAGTTAGTTAAATAATAATTGAAGTTTGAGACAAAATTCAGATGGAAAGTGATCCGACGCTATTCTGTCTCAAAAAAAAAATCACGTGGCCAAATCCCGTTCCTCGTTGTCATGACTTGGGTTTTCCGATCAGGAATCCGTGGGTTTTGGAGTATTTCCGCAGGTCTCGGATTGTGTTTTGTAATTAAATCAGAATTTTGGATATCAGGCCCTCAAATCCCCGAATGTGGTGAAACAATATGTTTTCAGGCTTCCGGGTGCTGCAGTCAAGTTGTGCGATTTTCGAGGATCGCAAGGGTGATTTTTTCCCATTTTTTATTTTTCAGACTTTTAAAACTCCAAAATGTTTTCTATTTAAAATCCCCCTTCACCCCTCTCACCCTCATTCTCTCATTCTCTCCCTCTCTCTTCTCTCGTTTCTCTCCTTCTCCCCACCCATTCTACAGGCGGCCGACGGAGGACGTGGTGGACGAGGTGGGGGCGACGTGGGCGACAAGCGGTTGAGGACGGGAGCGAGGAACGGAGGTGGTGGCGCGGTGTGCTTCTTTTGCGGATTCGCGAGCCCGACAATGGTTTGAGTGATGTTTTCGTGTAGAATCGACATCCACCACGTGAGAAATCATCGTGAGAGATAGGGGGACAGATCTCTAGCCCTTGAATATTGATTTCCCATGATTTTCTGCCGATTCGAGTGAGGTAGAGCAGGTTTCATTCCTTGCTAGGGTTAAAATACATGTTTGGGGTGAGCGGCGATTCCCGTCGATTCAAGCAGTGTTTCTTAGTTAATTTCATAGTGTTGATAGAATGGATAGTGGGGAATGATTCCCCCTTGATTTTCCAGTGCTTCCATGTGATTCAGGGCCATGATAAGGCCGAGAGTGGGTTTTGTTATGTTTTGGGACGGTTTGAGCATGTTTTGGGGCGAGAATCAATTTCATCGATTTGATTTATTTTTCAGGGTTTAAATGCATCCTCCCGATGGGTTGGAGGTTGGGGAATGATTTCTCCTTGTTTTTCCGCTCAAATTGGTTGAGTGGAGCATGGTTTAAGCTCCCATGACAGAGCTTCTATAGGTGTGTCGCCGGAATCGATCGACCAATAGGGCAAATCGGTCAACTGTTCCGCGTTCGCCATGAAGAAGTAGTCTGTCCAGAATAGGTCGACCGATTTACACCATAGGTCGATCGATCTAATGGATCGATCGATCGATCCAATGAACAGGTCGACTGATTTATGGTCTGTTGGCCTTTTTAGCCATTGGTCGACCAATGGCTTGTGTTGGTCTACCATTGAGGCTTTAGGGTCGACCGTTGGCCTGTGTAGGCTGACCTATTGGGTCCCTTTAGGCTTCCCTTGCCCCATGGATGCCTCGGACACCTCCGTTGAGTCGGGTTTTGAGTTGTTAGGTGTCTGGGGGTGTTGAGATTCCTCAAATATCGTGCCCCTATGGTTTCCGAGTGACCCCATGTGTTTTGACACTCTCGTTGCCTGGATTTTCACCCTTGAACACATAAATTAATATTATATTCATGAAAACCCATGAAATTGGGACATTTCTTCCTCGTGTGGGCAGTGGTCGCCCCCAAGATCGAGTTCTCCATGTGTGGAGTCTTATGGTTCTCGTGGAGGGTTTTCCCACATGAGCTTAGTGGCCGACGCTCGTGGTTTCTGTTTCATTGTCCTCAGAAGGCGTAACAGCATGGAGCCGTATTGTACAATGGCCTTGGGATGAGTCACGTGACTCGATGGCCGATAGTTTAGCAAGTTTAACTAGCTATCTTGAGTCTGGTGACACTGAGCTGCCCTGTGTTTCGTGATACTTACCAGGGGTGCGTGCATAGCCTGATGGTACTTTCAGTGTTTCTTCTATCGAGAGTTCCCAAGTCGAGTGACCCCCCACTAGACAGTGCTTTCTTGGGAGCGTGTGTGCTTACACATTGGAGAGAGGTGGAGAACAGACCTGATGAGATGATTTTTAGGCTGGTTACCGTAAGACCCCTTTCCTTTACGCCTGAGTCCGGATTGGGGAGAAAGTGAGTCTATCAGTGCACACGTGGTTGGGGGTGCTGACGAGCATGACCCCAACCAGTCCTTATTCTATGGTTACTTGTGTACGGTGTCACAGTTACCGTGTTGAGAGAGTGGGTGACACCTGAGGCTACAGACTAAGTCGTTAGTGGACGCATCCAGCCTCACTTCTAGGGGGTAGGTTCTCCCTTCGTGTGAGACTTGACTCTCCGAACTTTAGGTTTTGAGTTTCTTGACAGTGAGGTCGTGGTTCTCTGGGTGACTTTCGTGTGTTGTTCTCGACATTGGGGTCGATGGTTCCTGAAAGAGTCATCGTGGTTTCACCCGTAGACAGAGTAGTGTTCGTGACAGTGAGGTCGTGACCATACCCCTAGACCATGTGGTCTTGACTGTGGCCTTCATCAGCGAGGACAGACCTTCACAACAGAGGTGTCACTGTGTTCCCTTCAGTAGTGTAGCCATGGTTTCACCATTGGTTCGGTGGTTCGGACTGCGAGGTCGGGGTTTACTTTCTGTTGACAATAGGAGTAGCTTAAAGAGTGGAGAGGGGGAAAATCAACCATCCGAGAGCACGGCCCAACTAGGTCCAATTCGACCAACCAGGCCCAGCTCCCCAAAGTGATAGCCCCATTTTGGGCCCACTTATTTCAAGCCTAAAAACCAACTTAGAGCAGCACTTCCTAGGCGGCCCGTGGGTCCGAAAGTCCGAGCGACAGATCGGTCGGGAGATCCCTTGCGGGAACCCGATATGGCCTACCCGAGCTATACATTCATCGCTCGAGACAAAATCTCGAGCGAACGCCTCTGGCTCGGACCGACTGTCAGAAGCTCATCCCAGCGTCCGTTACGCATCCAGCAAGAGCAGGGAACTCCAAGGGATAGAGGAGGGCAAAAGTCCTCACGCCATAATGATCACATTTTAAGGACGTAACCCCCCGAAGCCCCCTCAGCTCCCTGGACTATTACGTTAAACGGATTGCTATATAAACTCTAGGGAGACCCCCTGAGAAGGTAAGGCAATGGTCCTGAGATAAAACTACCACACTTCTCGGTGGAGAATAATCCCGCGCCCCCTCTCTCCTACCCTCTCTCTTCACCTTCATGCGCTATCGCATTTGCTGACTTAAGCATCGGAGGGTTTTCCCCAGGGAATCCTCCATGGGCACCTCTGATCCGTTTCCTGCCTTGCAGTTCATACAGACGTGGTGACCGTGATCAGAAGATTCCTCCCGGATCTCACGGCTCAGGATCAACGCGGGATTACGCCTCTTCAGAGAGCTATGTTTCCGTTGCCTTCTACTGTTACTGTTGTTGTTACGGTTTACCACCGCTGTTTTGTGGTGGGTGTAGATTATGGAAATTTAATCCACTTAAAAAAATAATAAATAATAATAGTCTGGGAAAAAGAAAGAAGAAAGAGGAAGAGAGAGAGGGGAGAAAGAAGGGGCATGCGTGGATGCTAATATGGAGTGTGATCGTCAGAGACACGCGGGCCTCAAATTGATATAAACAGTAAAAAATAAGGGAGGGATCACGAAAAATAACTTTTTAATCCGAGCGAGATTGTGAGTGCATCTTCTCTTCCAATCGGCCAGCCGATGAAGAGAGTTTTCCTTAGATTGATTACCCATGCAAAAATAACAAACATCAATAAAAGATTCATGGATTAGAAACAAGGTGAGTGTAGCATCAAATTCTTGATAGAAATAAACATGAAAGCATGGTTATGAACACACCTTGTTGGTGTTGGCTTTAAAACCCCTATTCAAAAGGGTAAAGGAAATATAATGAATGAAGAAGGGAGGGAGATGTGCAAGTGTTGCACCAAGGAGACTCAACGTGGTTGAGATAAGAATAAAAATAGATAAAGTAGATGAAGATGATGCATGCAATACTAACAACTTAATAAATAAGAGAGAGATGGGAAGAATAGGCTTATTGGTTTATTTCTCCAAGAAAGGGCTTTAAATCTTCAATGGGGAAGAAGTCTCCAACGTGATGAAGCCTTTAGACATGGGGAGACTTCCTCCTTGAGCCCTTAGTCCAGCAGCACCTCCTCTTGGATCAATTGAGCAGCCTTAACAATGTGGGAGAGAGGGGTCCCATTTATAGGAGAGAAATTCATGGGTTTAATTCCTTAAAAATAGGAAAATCAATTTTAATTAGATTCGGAAGGGGATATTCCATGGACAAGTGTCCTCTCAACCTTAGAAAGCCATAGGAGCCCTTTCCCAAATGGAAAAGAAGCTCAAAAGGAGGAAAGAAGGAGGTTCTGTCAAGTTCGGAACTCTGTAAGAATTGGCGTCCAACCGAGTGGGCGCCAATTAAAATAACGTCCGCTCAAAGAGACGCCAATTCTGACCCATTTTTAGAAAGATTAAAAATTTCTAAAATTTGAAGGAAAATCTCGTCCACCATGGCTGACGCATATTAGGGATTTTACGAATTTTGGTCAAAATTAAAGATCACAAAAAAGGTAAGGAAAAACGCATCTAGGATACTGGACGCGCCTAAAAATTGGCATCATTCTGGACGGACGTTATTTCTTGAATATTTTAAAAATTAAAAAATTACCAAAAATCAGAAAAGGAAATCGCGTCCACCAAAACAGACGTGTATTAGGAATTTTATGAATTTTGGTTATTATTAAAAAGGCCCAAAAGGGAATTAACGTCAAGAAGATGGACACCAATTAATGAATTGACGACTTTGTAAAGAGGCGTTAATTCTTTAACAATACGAAGTTGGCCCAAACTCGGAGAAAAGAAGAAGACACGTCCAGGGTGGAGGATGCAGTTTGAAATACGCATCTAGGTGGCTGATGCGTTCAAGGAAATTAGTGCCCTTTTATAAAAGGAATAAAAGAATACGCGTCCACCACTCAAGACGCGTTCATGAATGAGCGACTTTCCAAATAGACGTTAATTCATGAAATAAATCAGGCAAAAAATGCTAGGAAAATGAATACGCGTCCCATGGTGGATGCGATTTTGAAAAGTGTGTCGACTCAACCAGGCCCTATGTCGACTCAAAAGAATTGGCGTCCATTCGAGCAGGCGTTGATTCTTTGGGAAGGAATTGGCATCCACTGGTATGACGCTAATTCAGAATAGCCCCGAAAAATTGGAGAAAAACCCGGGAAAGCTAAGGAAAGCTGATTGATCAAGAAATATGAGAAAAACCACTAAAATAAGTCGATTTGAGGGTCAGATTTGGGCATCGTAATGTGATAGGAGATATGCTCAAAATGATGCCAATTTTGACGTGTCTACAACTGCCCCGTCTTAGCGTCTGTTTTGTAAGGGAGTGACACGGAATGGAATGGAATGAAATGAAGTGTAATGAAGTGGATGGGAGTAGAGCGAATTAAAAAGTAGATGCTAAGGTGTGATGAGACACGTGATCAACATCACTTGATAAGAATTGAATCAACAGCTCGAGATGCAGCAATCTTGAGGGGGTTCGATGAAATAACACGGACACGAAGGAGATAAAAGAGCGATCAACTTCTAGCGCGATGGAAGTACCCCAGGTCATAAACTTGTAGGTTTCACCATTGGAGAGCGGTTACTAGATAATGTGAATGTGCTACAGCCAAGGTGGATTTAAGAAAAATGATTGAATAAAAGGATATAAATCCAAACAAGGAGTTTTCAAGGAAATAACCCAAAATGGCAACAAGGTAAACTGAGGACATAATTCAGCATGGAATATGTAACATCTTGGAAATTAATGATCAAGTTGACTCTCAAAATCAAGTTTATAAAAGGGGTTTTCCATGGTTAATTTAAAGTCCTACATGAATGCATGCTGGGTTAAAGGGAAAAAATTAAAATAAATTAAAATAGAAGGTAATCAAGGATAATATTGTTAAGCTGTCCAGACTGAGTTAAGATACCAATTTGTGAGATGGTACTAAGCCGAAGTCTGTTTATCCGCGCACCAACTTACAAAAGGGAACCATCGTCCCCAATCTTGGACGGCTCAACGGCCTATTCGTGTGAGTAAGATTCCTCTAAAATTATCATCGTTTTTGATGAAGGGAACTCAAATTCCAGATTTACCAAAGTCACAAGGTCCTTGATATAATCTAATAGCGTAAATAATATATAGTAAAAATGCATACAAGGGAGATAGTGAGGCAATAAGTATATGGGAACTTGAGAAAGGCAATGCGATGCAATAAATCACCGTGAGACTAGGATGATGCTCGGATGGTGGGACCAAAGAGCTTCTTTTCTTGCACTCGAAATTCGGTTAGCCAAGATTGTTGAACTATGATTTTGATGATAACTAAACTTCTTGTGTGATGCCTTGGTTTTGATGATTGTTGAAGTCATGATTTTGATGTTCATGTGCGATTAAGTGAATGGTGATAACTAAACTAAATGGTTGATTGTTCCTGTCGATTGGTTGAATATGACTGACTTGAACATGTGCTTTGAATGCTTCCCATGCATACTCTTCATGGAGCTTGGCTACATACATGCATTTGTGAGAGCAACAATTGTTCCAATCTTATATGTGAAATTGGGTCTCAATGTAAATCATTTTTTGAACTCTAATACATATTTCACATATCATTTTGAACTTACATTATGTTGAAACAACTCATGAGAAACTTGCTTGAAAATTAGAATCATGGTACTTATATCTTGCTCAAACGGTTTATAATAAGCTCTTGTTGATTGATTGAAATTGCCAAATGGCCAAAGGGGTTTCATACATGTACTTCATGCAATTACCACATGAATTATTGATCAAATTCCTAATCCTTTTTTCTATAGTTTTGTAGGTCAAAACACTCAACATATATTCTCCAAGATCAAAGGAGTTTGAAGCCTCAGACTTAAATGGGTTGTAATTGAGTTCGGGGGTGAAACCTAAAAAAGTCTCATTCTGCAGAACTATAGGTCGACCGCCCCAGGTCGACCGAAAATGCCAGGGATCAAATTTCTACTGGTTTCTCAGTAGCGGTCGACCGCCAGCTTTCACAGGTCGACCGCCAGTCCCAAGCCAACATATGTTGACTTTGTTTTCCACTTCGAGAAGAGCCATTCTCCATGGATTTCTTTAATCCTAAAGTCACCCAATCACCCACAAAATGTGGATCTGGTCTGGGGGTTGTCCATGGACCATTCAAGGGCTATAAAATATCTCATTGGAGTCATAAACCCTATCTATCCAAGAGATCCAAAGGGGAGGCTATCC
Source organism: Amorphophallus konjac (assembly GCA_022559845.1). Taxonomy (NCBI): domain Eukaryota; kingdom Viridiplantae; phylum Streptophyta; class Magnoliopsida; order Alismatales; family Araceae; genus Amorphophallus; species Amorphophallus konjac. The sequence goes on from CM040121.1 coordinate 532,108,887, forward strand.
AAGGAGGAAGAAGAGATACTGTAGCTCCGTGAACAGTATCTCGTGCAGCAAGCTCTTCACTTACCTCCAACCCATTCAAGGTATTTCTGAAGTCATCTACCTCCAAGAAGGTGTAGAAGCAATCAAGGTTCAAAGCTAAATCCATAAACCTCTTCATCAACTCAAGGTGATCCAAGGGAAGAAGAAGAAGGATGCTACAAGGAAGAAGGAGCCATTCAAGCATCATCTAAAGGTACTCTAGCTCCATTTGAAGTCAGTAGTCTCAAAGGAAGAGAACAAGCTCGCAAGCATCAAGAAGATACATGGATTTGTCCAAGGAAGAAGGAAGGGTACTGTAGCCGTGAATAGTACTCCGTGTAAGAAGATCTACATCAAATACAAGGCCATTCAAGCTGAGTCTCAAGCTATTCAAGTGAAGAAGGAATCAACGCGAACATCCAGAGCACACACTCAGGGGGAGCCTAAATCAGGACCTTTCTAAACTATGGTTTATTCATGTTTATGTTTTGTGCTTTATAGTTTCAGATTTGTGTTTCTTAAAAACTGTAAACTCATGTGTGTATGGATCGTTGTTGGATCTGTGGTCGTGTGTGTGTGTGTGTCGTACTTGATTCGTGTGTGCGTAGGTCTTCTTAGATCTACGTGTGTGTGTGGATTTATCCAGATCTTAGTGTTTGTGTGTGTGGAGTGCTGCACTTGTCGCAGCGTGTGTGTGTCTTGTTGATCCGCTTGTTGGATCGTGTTGGAGACTTCATCTCCGTGTGTGTGTGTGTGTGTGTGTGTGTTTTGGGGTGTGTCCCCGTGTGTGTGGGCAGGCGTCGTCCTGCGTGTGTGGGTGGATCGTCGTCTCCGTTTGGGGATTTATCCCCGAGTGAAGCCTCACCGGGTTTGGTGAGGGGTGGACGTAGGATTGCCGTCGTTGCATCCGAACCACCTTAAAAACCATTGTGCACTATGGTTTGATTTGTGTGGTTTGGTCCTTTTCTTCTACCTCCATTCTAAGTGTGTGTATTTGTTAATTGTTGTTACGGATTTATCTACGTATATGTTGCATAATCTATATCATTATCATACATAGTTTGATAAATCCGATTTGTGATCATATAGTTTTAAATCTCTTAACTAGCATTATATCACATGTTTCAAAAAGGTCAAAAGTTGTCAAAAATTGGTAAACACCCAATTCACCCCCTTCTTGGGTGTCATTGATCGCGGGACTTCAATTGGTATCAGAGCCAAGGCTCTAATTTCATAGATCCAACGATCTAGAGTGATCCAGATCAATGACTACCATTATGTACACTTTGAATTCTCCACCGGTGTTTGATGGTTGCAATTTTGATTTGTGGTTAGGAAGGATGTGCAGTCTAGTCAACTCATATGATCCTAAGCTATGGAAACTTGTCTCACATGGTCCTTATGAGTTGCCTAAAGATAAATCTATATGGACCGCAGATTCCAAGATTAAACATGATCAAAATTGTTTGGTTCTAAAATTACTTATTGCTGCAGTTGATTCTAATCATTTCCCTTTTATCTCCCATTGCAGATCCGCGAAGGATATCTTGGTTGGTTTAACCAAAGTTTGGGAAGAGCATGAAGATCAATGTCTTGTGGCAGGCACGAGTGATCAAGGGAGTGATCAGCAAGTTGAATCAAGCTCAAAGGTAAATTTTGATTCTGATAATGAAGATGAATTTAGCTATGAGGAGTTATTGATTGCATATGATGAGCTTGCTGATAAATATGAGAAGGTTAAGTCTGAAAATAAAAAATTGAAAAAGGATGTTGGACAAAATAAATGTGATTCTCCATGTAAAGAATGCTCGCACTTGAAGGAATTGATTGATGGTCATGTGTTTGACATTGAAATTCATAAAGATCAAATTTCTTCTTTGAGAAATAAAAACAAAGAGCTGAGAGAGAGAGTAAGTCTTATGAACAATGGTCAAAATGAGTTTGCTCATGATAAAAATCTTGAAATAGAAAATGAGAAACAGAAGGAATTGAATAGAACCATTTCTGAAAGATTGCTTGCTTTTGAAAAAGGAAAATCTATAAATGTTGATCAATCTGAAAAAGTGCATGCTTGGTTGCAAGAAATTGAAAGTCATAAAACCATCAATGCTACTTTACATGAACAAGTCAACTCCTGTGAAAATAAACTTCTTTCCTATGAATTGCACATTGCATCTCTTGAGAAAGAGATTGTTGACTTGAATGTTTTATTGTCTAGATTTGTTAATGGTCAAGAAAATTTGGACAAACTGTTGGGGACGAAAGTGAATTTTTAAAGGGAAGGGCTGGGTTTTAATCCTGTGAACAAAAAGAAGTTTGAAAATAAAGTTTATGCATCTTTTGTACACAGTTCAAATATAGCCAGCACATCAAATGAAAATCTGAAAAAGGAAAAATATGTTGCACACACACATGCATCCACAAAGAAAATCAACTTGCACCAAAAATCTAAAAATGTTGCTAGCACTTCCATGCATACTAACCATACTTCTGCCACACACACACAACCAACTAGAAAGAAACTCACATGGTTTTATTATGGAAAATATGGACATGCTATGCATAATTGCTTCATTATGAAGAATGATGACTTGAGAGCATATAGGAACCAAGCTATTTTGAAAAATGCAAAGAAAGTCTTCACCACAAAACCTTCCATGCATTGTAATCACTATGGTAAAAGAGGTCACACCAAGTCATACTGCTGGTTACTCATGAAGAAAGAGAGTTTTCACTCAACTAGTCATGCTCACACACATAAATCAGTAGAGCCATAGAGAAAGAAAAGTGTAATGCCACGTGTTCCCCCCCATCACTTCGGCAAATCTGGAAATGTTAAGCATGATTATTTTCCTGTGAAAGATGATGATTTGAATGTTGTTAAGAAGTGAAAACCATGTGCAAATATTACTGCTAACCCACAAGGACCCAAAAGGATTTGGGTACCTAAAAATGGCAAATGAGAAATCTGTTTTGCATGTGTGTCTTGGGAATGCAAAGCATGAAATTTGTTTTCATCAAGAAGGTAAGGCACACGAGTCAAGTGGCATAAGTCAGGTTGGAAGAAAACTCAAAAATTAAAATTTAGAAACTCAGGTGATATCCCTCTCACTCTCTTCAGTAATTGTGTCATGGTTTGACTCATATTATGCTGAATAGTCTTGTGATAATGCACATGTCTGTATATGCACTCCATCCATAGTTATTTGCATATCTGTGTGTATATCACTTGTCATATAGCATCTTGTTGTAGGAGAGCTTAAAGTTTCTTCAGATCATATTTTCACTACATATATTGAGTTGGCATATACTTTCATACTCTGTCATGCAAAGGTTGAACATTGTGTATTTATGCCATAATGCATTGCTATCCTCCTGCCTTCGTCATCCATGATTACATAGTATATCAAATGATGACATGTGAAAGGGCAGGTTAAGCCTGTTTGGAAACTATCACTACGCGTGAGGTGATCTTCAGATTTAATTTCTCCGCCTGGTACTATGAGTCATTTACTTAAAAGGCTACATATGACATTAGTTTGTTACTGAACATCTTGCATTCATGCACACACTAAGGGGGAGCTACCACATTCGTCATATGAACTTAATGTTTAGGTTTACACATGAGTCATGCATTACATCTAGAGCTGTCTAGAGGATGTTAGGTGTTAAAATAATTTGTCATGCCATTGTCAATAAATTTGAATCGAAATTGACAACTCAAGTCCTCTTGTCCCAGGATGCAGATTATACTCAAAAAAAAAATTTCAAATGGTGATGGGTTAATCATGACCAAGTTTGAATCAATTGAGGAATACCTTGTAAGGATGAAAATGATAAAAATCTCCTCAATCCGCCACCAGGAGACAGAAAGTGATCTAGATAAGTACCCAAGACATGGTATAAAAGGCCCGCAACAGGTGGAAGACTTGGAAGATGACGGATGCTCAAGGCACAAGTATTGGGAGATTAACTTCTGAGCTATGTTTGAAAAACTCATAGTTGTTTTAACCATATTTCCATGAATGAAGACTAAAAAAAGATTGGTTTTGCTATTAGAATGCATATCCATTTTCATGCATAAACATTGTTGATGAATCTTGACATTTGCATGTGGGAGATTATGGAATGCACCTCTCACCAGGTCTGCTGAACTCAGGTAAATATTCTGAAAACCTGACATGTTGTTGCCCTAGTATGATGTGATGATTTTATCAAATTGCTTGAACCAAATTGAAAATCTTGAGAAATGTGTATGAGGTGATTTTCTATTGAATATCTCTCAATTTGAATTGCATGATGACATCTCAGCTCAATTGAGTATCTGGTATATCAAATACTGAGTAGTGAAAAGGTGTGTCACATCCACCTGGGAACTCTCACTTTGCGTGAGTTGGTCTTTGGATCAACATTCTCCGCCTCGTACTAGAACTCAAAGAAGTCAAATGGTTGATCTATGAATGAATCTTTGAACTGAGTTATTTCAATTAAAAATATATTTTTGCTCATGGTTCAAACATTTGGCTTGTGAATGATTTCTAATTTCAAAACTTGTGAAAGATTTCTGAAAATCTGATTTTGAACAATTCTGAAAATTGGGTTGCATTGTTTAATTGTGATCATGTATGCAGCTCTATTCATAAAGATCATGTCAGAAAAAGATACTTGTTTGATCCATTAATTGAATGTGAATAGTCTCATGTGGAAGTTGTCACATTGGATTGGAATCAAAGCTCTCATCTTACTTTTGCATCCTGTTTGTCATTCTCATCTTGCATACATGCATGCATGCATAAGGTGCTTTTAGATCATGCAAATGAAAATCAAAAGTCTGAATCCCTTTGCACATTGCATCGCATTCTTATATGCTCATACGTTGTATTGCATTGGAACTCAAGCATTAGTCGCACTTAGTTCATTCAGTTGGCATCCATTCAATTGGTATCAAATTATCCATTCCATTGGTATCAAACTGACATCACATTACTCGCATGCATGTCAAAGTGCATGTTGCATACATTCCCTCTGTATGCTTGCTTGATACTATATGCTATTCACCCCCATCCTTTGGCATTTCTATGGCCGTATATCTCCTTGCTAAATAATGTTGCATTTGAGTCATTATTGGAGTGTTTCATGTCGTACACTCTGGGGGAGTTCTTATTTCATAGGTACATCTATTTAGGGGGAGTTGCACTGTTATGTATTCATGATATTTTCGGTATACATGCTGAATCAAATTCGCACACTTCATGCACAAAATGTGAAAATGAGTGTTAAAGATAAGGATATATGAATTTCTTTTCAACACTATCGAGATGTTAAACTTGCTGCATGTATGTTGAAGAGACAGTTGAGGAAAAAGCTGCCTACCCATCATTGTTGAAAAATCTGTAATGATAATAAAAGATAGAGCAATGCTCGGTCTCACTGAGTAAACTGGGCACATGTCACCTGAGACGTGATGTGGTTCATATCTAAAAAGTGTTGACTAGTATCTCTATTCAAAATGAGGTGAAATGGTTCAGTATTCTGAGTAACCGGGGATTCTGGCATGAGCTCCATGCGTCTACTCGCGTAAAAAGGAATTATTTGAACCTGATCACTCTTGAAAAATTCTGACTATCATGTGATATTGGTTGAGTTGAAAAATATTGGTGAAAACTCATTACAGTAGAGCGTAGCCTCCAATACGCTGTTCTCAAAATTAAAGTACAGTCTGTAAAATGTCTCCTTGTGTTAATCTGAAAATCTGAATATCCATATTACAACTATCATTTTTCATGTTACTCACTTACACATCCAGAAATTTGATTCATTATGTATTCAGAAAATTGATTGACTGCTTTAGCAATTGCATGAATATCCTATATGATTGTACAATCTCCCATGTGCTACACATGTGCATTCCGGTTAGCATGACTCTCTTGTATCTTTCTTATACCCATTCCCTGTTTATATATGTACGGGGGAGATTGCATGTATGTTTATATGTAAATGTTTGGTTGCATTGTGTACACTTCATGAGTCATCATCTGCATATTCATAGCTTCATGCATTTAAACAGAAAATGCAAAAATCAAAAAATTTGAAAATAAAGGAAAATTCTTTTGATATGCCCTCCTGCTCTTGTTTGTTGTGAAAATCTGACATGGGTTCTAGATCTTGAATGCTATCCTACTGAACACCTCATCTTGTGAACGTCTCCACTGGCTCATATCCTTGAGGCCAATCATTACCTTCATTTGGTATCAATACTTGCTTGACTGCATTTGCTTTGGATGGTATCAAATTGATTTGTGAGCATAATCACCAATTGGTTTCCTCTGATTGGAATCACATTGCTTTGTTCGTCCATGATTTGCCCTTGCTTCGTCTGATTTGATAAGATGGGCTATTGTTGTTTCCAAGGGAGATAAATTTGTTGATATTGTTGATCATGTCCCAGGGGGAGAAAGATTTGCATTATCCCACTTTTTGATTATGTCAAAGGGGGAGAAAAATTGATGATTGTGTTAGGGGGAGAAGAACATGTTGTATGCTCATTTAGTTTGTCATCATCACTTTGTTTGTCATCATCAAAAATGGGGAGATTGTTGAACTATGATTTTGATGATAACTAAACTTCTTGTGTGATGCCTTGGTTTTGATGATTGTTGAAGTCATGATTTTGATGTTCATGTGCGATTAAGTGAATGGTGATAACTAAACTAAATGGTTGATTGTTCCTGTCGATTGGTTGAATATGACCGACTTGAACATGTGCTTTGAATGCTTCCCATGCATACTCTTCATGGAGCTTGGCTACATGCATGCATTTGTGAGAGTAACAATTGTTCCAATCTTATATGTAAAATTGGGTCTCAATGTAAATCACTTTTTGAACTCTAATACATATTTCACATATCATTTTGAGCTTACATTATGTTGAAACAATTCATGAGAAACTTGCTTAAAAATTGGAATCATGGTACTTATATCTTGCTCAAACAGTTTACAAATAAGCTCTTGTTGATTGATTGAAATTACCAAATGGCCAAAGGGGTTTCATACATGTACTTCATGCAATTACCACATGAATTATTGATCAAAGTCCTAATCCTTTTTTCTATGGTTTTGTAGGTCAAAACACTCAACATATATTCCCCAAGATCAAAGGAGTTTGAAGCCTCAGACTTAAATGGGTTGCAATTGAGTTCGGGGGTGAAACCTAAAAAAGTATCATCCTGTAGAACTATAGGTCGACTGCCCCAGGTCGACCGCCAGCAGCGGTCGACCGCCCCAGGTCGACCAAAAATACCAGGGATCAAATTTCTACAGGTTTCTCAGTAGCGGTCGACCGCCAACTTCCACAGGTCGACCGCCAGTCCCGAGCCAACATATGTTGACTTTGTTTTCCACTTCGAGAAGAGCCATTCTCCATGGATTTCTTTAATCCTAAAGTCACCCAATCACCCACAAAATGTGGATCTGATCTGGGGGTTGTCCATGGACCATTCAAGGGCTATAAAACATCTCATTGGAGCCATAAACCCTATCTATCCAAGAGATCCAAAGGGGAGGCTGTCCAAGGAAGAAGAAGAGGTACTGTAGCTCCGTGACGAGTATCTCGTGTAGCAAGCTCTTCACTTACCTCCAACCCATTCAAGGTATTTCTGAAGTCATCTACCTCCAAGATGGTGTAGAAGCAATCAAGGTTCAAAGCTACATCCATACACCTCTTCATCAACTCAAGGTGATCCAAGGGAAGAAGAAGAAGGATGCTACAAGGAAGAAGGAGCCATTCAAGCATAATCTGAAGGTACTCTAGCTCCATTTGAAGTCAGTAGTCTCAAAGGAAGAGAACAAGCTCGCAAGCATCAAGAAGATACATGGATTTATCCAAGGAAGAAGGAAGGGTACTGTAGCCATGAATAGTACTCCGTGTAAGAAGATCTACATCAAATACAAGGCCATTCAAGCTGAGTCTCAAGCTATTCAAGTGAAGAAGGAATCAACGCGAACATCCAGAGCACACACTCAGGGGGAGCCTAAATCAGGATCTTTCTAAACTATGGTTTATTCATGTTTGTGTTTTGTGCTTTATAGTTTCAGATTTGTGTTTCTTATAAACTGCAAACTCGTGTGTGTGTGGATCGTTGTTGGATCCGTGGTCGTGTGTGTGTGTGTCATACTTGATTCGTGTGTGCGTAGGTCTTCTTAGATTTGCGCGTGTGTGTGTGGATTTATCCAGATCTTAGTGTTTGTGTGTATGGAGTGCTGCACTTGTCGCAGTGTGTGTGTGTCTTGTTGATCCGCTTGTTGGATCGTGTTGGAGACTTCGTCTCCGTGTGTGTGTGTGCGTGTGTTTTGGGGCGTGTCCCCGTGTGTATGGGCAGGCCTCATCCTGCGTGTGTGGTTGGAGCGTCGTCTCCGTTTGGAGATTTATCCCCGAGTGAAGCCTCACCGAGTTTGGTGAGGGGCGGACGTCGGATTGCCGTCGTTGCATCCGAACCACCTTAAAAACCGTTGTGCACTATGGTTTGATTTGTGTGGTTTGGTCCTTTTCTTCTACCTCCATTCTAAGTGAGTGTATTTGTTAATTGTTGTTACGGATTTATCTACGTATATATTGCATAATCTATATCATTATCATACATAGTTTGATAAATCCGATTTGTGATCATATAGTTTTGAATCTCTTAACTAGCATTATATCACATGTTTCAAAAAGGTCAAAAGTTGTCAAAAATTGGTAAACACCCAATTCACCCCCCTCTTGGGTGTCATTGATCGCGGGACTTCAAAGATATCATGAAACAAGCAATGAATAAATGTGATAAAGCATAGCAAGGCAACAAAACATAGTGTGGAAAACAGCATGGATAGCATGGCGTGAAAAGCATTGCATGAGACATAGCATTGAAAGCATTCAATGTAAAGCATGAAAAGCATGAAGAACATCAAAGTATTGAATATCATAGCATCGGGAATAAAATCATAAAGCATGAAGGCATGAAAGCATATGAAGCATCATTGTTTTGTTGTTGCGTTTGAACCATAAGGATGACAAACTTGGCATATGAGATTTGGAGTTGGATGATCTAGTTTGTAGGAATAACTTCAGAAAGACTTGCTCTTGAATGATTAGAGTGATGCCCATGGTGGCAGGGATAATCAGATAAAGTTGACATGAATGACTTTTGGAAAAATGGAGAGATGATAATCGAAAGTGCCCAGAGCAGACAAATCATGAAGATAATGAAGTGAAGAACATAGGGAAGAATCAAAAGATTGATATAAGTAGAAGGAGAGGACTCATCCCGTACTCTTGGTCCTTCTTGCAAAAATGTCCCTATAAAACACTATCAGTTAATGGAATACAATGTAATTTTTTTAGATTTTGAAATATGTAAATTTTTATGAGTTTTGAAAATATTCAAAATTTTATGCATTTTTGGAAATATCCTTTTTTTTTATTTTGGGAAATATGTAAATTTTTTGGATTTTTATTTAGGCATTGTTAATTATAGCACTAATGGGTGCTCAAACCACTGGCTAGGGGTCATTGTTCCTTCCCTTTTCGCTAAAAACTACTCGAAGCAGGGCGTGCATTGAGGGTGACGCCCTATAGTCAGCTACCCTTGGATAACGATGCCCCTACTAAGGTCATACCTGAGAAACACTCAGTCTTAGAGGGAGAAGAGAAGAAAAATGGGGATAAGCTTGATACGAGTTGAGAAGATATCAGGTTTTGACTTCCTTCCATAGCACAATCCCTAGATATTCGGTCTGTTGCGCAGGGCCTTTTTATCATATCATTGAACCTTAATTCTCTTTTAGGCATGCATACGAACGGGCTCATGACATCCCGCGGGAAAACTTTACTGCCCTCTTGTCATGCCATATTCTTTGAATTTTTCTTTCTTTCTTTCTTTTTTTTGATCTTCATCATTTTGCTCTTGTGTCCTTTAGACTCGAAAGATATTTGCAATTGAGATTCAAAATTCAAAATTAAGGTCATAATATAGACTGTCCCTATATGAGACTTCCTCTTGTCGGGGTGTGCTTATGTTAGTTATTTTGCCTAGAATATCTCTACCCTCATATTTCGGCTAAGTAGAGAAGAGAAAAAGACCTCGTGCCCTCGAGCATGGCCCAAGTAGCAATGATGTTTACCAAAGGAGACGGCTAAGGATACCGTGAAGTATGTGCGGTGCCCAACTAAGGGTTACCCTTAATGAGTAGGGAGGGAGTGCCGAACTCCTAGTGCGGGGTTCTTATAACCAAAAGATGCTACAAAAGTAAGCCTAAAGACTCTTTTTCTTTTTCTTTTTTTTGAAATTAACTTTAATTAAGACCTAGGATAAAAATCCTAGACTACCACTCTTGATCAAGTTAAGAAGCACATCTTGTTAAAAACTTTATGTGAAAGAATGAGATAAGGAAAATGCACACTTACGCAAATACGTTACCTTGCGGCCTTGTTGTGAAAGTAGCTACCGGAAGTGATCTTGGGATTTGTTGTCTTTATCATTGGCAGATAAGAATAAGGAGCAAGGATTAGAAATGTCTTAACAAGAGGGAGTGGTGCCTAAACCAGACCCAAACGAATAAGGAGAAAAGGAAAAGAGGTGAGGGTTAGAACTCCCTCACTAAGATGAAGAGACCATGATCACATGAAAAGGCGTACAGAAGGAAAAGAGATTAAGAGGAGGAGTGAGGACTAAAGCCTCGAAAGTAGTGGGAGAATGGGCAGATGCCCACAACAGTTGAGGTAGGAGAAGTCGGGTTGGACCTGGGATTGGGAGGAATCAGGAGAAGAAATTGGTAGATCGAGAGAGGAGGATCCGGAGGGTCCGGAGGCAAAAGGGAAGAATCATGATGGGAGTGAGAATCCGGAGGTTCTGGAGGAAGAAAATGGTGAGGGACGTCATGCCCTATGAAAAGGTATGGGAAAAGATAATTTAAGAGGAGGAAAAGAATAAAGGACGCGATGTCCTGGAGGAGTAGAAGGATGAATCGGAGGAAAGGAAAGAGGTCCGGAGGTTCAGGAGGAATAGAGTGAGAAGGGGCGCGATGTCCTAGGGAAAGAGACGAAGAATCCAGAGGTTCTGAAAGGAGAGAATAGAAAGAAGGGAGGGTGCAATGCCCTAGGAGAAGAGGAAAATCTGGAGGTTTCAGAGGAAGAGAATAAGGAAGGGCACGATGCTCGGAAAGGATAAGAGAATAAAAAGAGGAGTCCGGTGGTTCCAGAGGAAGAAGATACCATGGGACGCGATGCCCAAGGAAAAGGTATGGAGAATCCATAAATTTCGGGGAGGAAGGTAAATCAATAGTGAAAGGATCCAGAGGCCCCGGGAGATGGTAAAGGTACGGGTTTGAAAATCGGGGAAAGAAGGAATGCAAATGAATGCAATGTAATGAATGCGAGCGATGCATGGAATGCAAGGGAGGCAAGGAGTGCAAGAAAGAAAGTCTCCTTCTCACCCTATGAGTGGCCCATAAGGAGAAATTAATGGTTAGTGGTAAGGTAAATGGAATAGAACAAAGGGTGAGTGGATAGGTGGAAGGCCCTTCATTAAAAGAATGCCTGCCCCTCCATGGCAAATAACGTAGTCGGCCAAACGGCTCAATGAATGCAATTATTGCCAAAGTACTCTCATTTGATGAAGTATCACAAAATGAGTTTAGCTTCTTGAAAAGTGGCTCCCTTAGAAGGAGAGGAATATCAAAATGAGGGAGTCAGAACTTAGGCATAGGAAGCTTCGTAGTGCCCAAGGATGGTGGAATATTTTCATGAAAAGTATTTGGTAAGGCGGGCACTAGCCCCTTGCAAGGAAGTGTAGGTGGAGAAGGTGTGAAGTTAAAGGCTTCAAGCAAGGGATGCCCTGCCCCAGATATAGGCATGGACCTCATCATCTCCTTAGCGGAAGAATGTGTCATTAGAATGCGGGAGGATAACCTCTTCTCTTGATTAGGAAGTTGTATAATGACGGGACAAGGGATAATGAGAGCATCAAAGACATCCCGGCCAATGAGTAGCATAACCTTGACGATCTTGGCCTTAGCATGCCACGACATCAATTCTTGACATTCTTGCATGGTGTGCTTTGGTGGAGGTCTTTCAATAATGCCAAGCACAAGAATGCGGATCAGCATCCGACAAACAAAATCTTGACTTTTGAATAGCATAGCTGTAGCAAAATCCTTTATGTCTGGCTCATGAACATTATCTTTGGCACATATACTTGTGGAGACGCACCCACTCCGAGGGGTGGAGGAAGGCGGCGAGATGGAGGCAGTAGGCTCAATGGATGGAGGCGTTGTAATGAAAGGCATTGGAGAAGGGGTAAGTGTGAGCGAAGGTTCAAACACAACGAGCTTCTCCCCTTGCTCGGAAGCATACGGGGTTTGCTCAGGTGCAAAAAGGGGTGGACCCAGCTCAGGATCAGCCATGGGTAAAGGTGAAGGGTTAGGAAGGATTGGCTTTTGGGTTATGGGGATAATGGAGGGCCGAGGTGACGGCGATGGAGGGTTGATTGGTTGTAAACAAGGTTTGGCGGGAGGTTCGGTGGAGGCCGATGGTGTGGTTGTTCCTTGTGTAGTTGGAGGGGAATCAATAGAGGGCCCGGATGGCTTGGCGGAGGCCGATGGTACTGAAGTAGTTGAGGGGTTAATTGGAGTCTTGGCGGGGGTAAATGGTGCAATGGGTTTGGTTCGTAACGTCGGATTTTGGTGGTGCGAGAGGTTTGAAGGGTAGGGGAAGAATCATGATGCACCAATGTGGGTGATTGGAGTATCAACCCATCATCGTAGCACCAATTGGTTTCGTAAATGGGAGCGGGGACGGTGGCATCATCCTGAGAAGGGGGTTCATCGGGCAATGGAGGGAGAGGAAAACGGAGAAAACTCGTAGTGGGTGTCTCTTGAAAATCTTCATGTTGTGCCGTCTCCAACTCTTCATAACCATTAAATTCAAGTGGACGTCGTGGTGAAGGCGTATTGATGGATGATGGAGGTGTATAATGGTGCGGAGGGTTTTCCATGTATGAAGGTAGATGTGGAGGCGGAGGGGCATAATGTTGTGGAAGATTTTGTGTATATGAATGCCGAGACAGAGTGCCATATGGATGAATAGGGTGAATGGGTGGAGGGCGGACGGCATCCACTTGATCGGTAAAGCTTGGAAGATCATCTTGCTCACTCGTGTTGTTGATGTCATTCATGCCTCTATTATCCTTTCAATCTTTCTCCATCTTGGTGATGTTGTTCATGAAAGCGTGAAGGGGATTAATTTGAGGAGGAGGAGGTGGCAGCCGTGGGCTTGAGACCCTCTTTAGTTGTTCCTCCATGTTATAGATTTTATCAAGAAGAGCTTGTTGGAGGGGAGTGACTTGAATAACGAAGGGTTGACATGGTGGCCTTTGAGGAGCGGCATATGATGGCCATGGAGGGTGGAGAGGTTGAATAGAAGGAGGCGGGTGATGGACCACCCGAGGAGGAGGATGGGTGTAAGAAGGAGGCGGGTGATGGGCCACCCGAGAAGGAGGATGAATGGATGAAGGAGGCGGGTGATGGGCCACCCGTGAGGGAATAGAAGGAGAATGTGACGACGAAGCTAAACCCTCAACAATGGCCTTAAGGGCTTGGGCTTGTTGAGGGGTGAGATGCAATTTTTGGGAGACTGTCTCACTATGTGGAGGAGATGGTTCTGGGGGAATAGTGGCTTGCGATTGATGCGAGGGACCATAAGATTGAGAATTGCCCATGGGGCAGGCAAGACCATGAGAATGAGGACATGGTCCCTTAGGAAAATTATGGTGAGAATTATGAAATTGAGGATTATATGAAGTGCTAGGTTGTTCATCCTCATGAATATAAAAATTATTAAACATGTTAACTTGGTTATTCAAGCGAAATATTATGCACAGCAATCAAGATTCAATCAAACAATGTTACAAAGATATCAAACAAGTGAGATGTTTATGCTTGATTTTTAAGTTAGACATTGGTGAATTAGATGATTTTTGACGAGGTTTATGTAGTTCACTCAAGGTAGGAACTTAATAGGAACTTAATTTCAATATGAGGTCAACTCCGGTGCCAACTAGGTTGATCTTCTCACCACGTATAGGTCAACTAAACCCGAGAACTTCAAAAGGTACAACCAGTCCAGTGATCGAAGAGGGAATCCTTCGATGTCGGGGACTTGCGGAGGCCTTGGTTTAGGAATTTTCTATCTAATGAGAGGAGTTCTCAATTAGAGGGTCCTTCCTTCACCAAGAGAGGGGTAAAATCTCCTAAAAGGTCTGGGGAGAGGAGATCTCCCAAGCCAAATGCCCTAAGAATGCAAAACTAATGCAAAAGAAAGGAAGAACACATGTATGAACAGGAATATGTAAGAATAATGTAAAATAGATCACAAAACATGGGTATTCTGTGAAAAATATAGGGAATTGGTGTTTGTGACAGTGGGCGCCAATTCTTAAATTGGCGGCCACTGCTCTGGACGCTTTTTTTTTACGGTAAGAAGAACGCCTCCACCACCCCGGACGTGTTTTTTTAGAAAGCGGCCAGAAAGTTAGGAAAATGCAGAAAACCAATGAAAAAGAGGAAAAACACTCACAAAATCACAACATAGCTTATGGCAATCAATACGAATATGAAATAAAGCATGGCATGCTCAACTTTCTTTTTTAAGATAAAGAAAGGGAATTTCCAAAATCTAGCAAATTAACAATCACGTAGGAAAGGGGGTTGTGCACGCGGTGCACAAGGGATAAAAAGAATAAAGGAAGTGCTACGTGGAGCACAAAGGGGGATGCATTGTGGGTGCAAAAGGAGATGGCACACGTGGGTGCTAAAAGGAAAGGGGTAATCAAAGAAAAATGAAAGGTAGTCCACCCATGATCGTCAATTTATAGATTATGAAAGTTTAATCCACTTAAAAAATAAAATAATTAATAAATAATAATAGTGTGGAAAAAAGAAAGAAGAAAGAGGAAGAGAGAGAGGGGAGAGAGAGGGGAGAAAGAGGAAGAGAGAGAGGGGGCATGCGTGGATGCTAATATGGAGTGTGATCGCCAGAGACACACGGGCCTCAAATGGATATAAATAATAAAGAACAAGGGAGGGATCGCGAAGAATACCTTTTTAAAGCGGGGGAGATTGTGAGTGCTCCTTCTCTTCCAATCGGCCGGCCGATGAAGAGGGTTTTTCTTGGATTGATTACCCTGGCAAAAATAACAAACACCAATAAAAGATTAATGGATTAGAAACAAGGTGAGTGTTACATCAAATTCTTGATAGAAATAAATATGAAAGCATGATTATGAACACACCTTGTTGGTGTTGGCTTTAAAACTCCTATGCAAAAGGGTAAATAAAATATGATGAATGGAGAAGGGAGGGAGATGAGCAAGTGTTGCACTAAGGAGACTCTCAACGTAGTTGAGATATGAATAAAAATAGATAAAGAAGATGAAGATGATGCATGCAATGCTAACAACTTCATAAATAAGAGAGAGAAGGGAAGAATAGGCTTATTGGTTTATTTCACTTATTGGTTTATTTCTCCAAGAAAAGGCTTTAAATCTTCAATGGGGAAGAAGTCTCCAACGTGATGAAGCCTTTAGACATGGGGAGACTTCCTCCTTGAGCCCTTGGTCCAGCAGCACCTCCCCTTGGATCAATTGAGCAGCCTTAAGAATGTGGGAGAGAGGGGTCCCATTTATAGGAGAGAAATTCGTAGGTTTAATTCCATAAAAATAGGAAAACCAATTTTAATTAGATTCAAAAGGGGATATTCCATGGACAAGTGTCCTCTCAACCTTAGAAAGACATAGGAACCCTTTCCCAAATGGAAAAGAAGCTCAAAAGGAGGAAAGAATGAGGTTCTGTCAAGTTCGGAACTCTGTAAGAATTGGCGTCCAACCGAGTGGTCGCCAATTAAAATAGCGTCCGCTCAAAGAGACGCCAATTCTGACCCATTTTTAGAAAGATTAAAAATTTCCAAAATTTGAAGGAAAATCTCGTCCACCATGGCTGACGCGTATTAGGGATTTTACGAATTTTGGTCAGAATTAAAGATCACAAAAAGGTAAGTAAAAACGCATCTGGGATACTGGACATGCCTAAAAATTGGCATCATTCTGGACGGACGTCATTTCTTGAATATTTTGGAAAGTCAAAAATTACCGAAAATCGAAAAAGGAAATCTTGTACACCCAGACAGACGCATATTAAGAATTTTGTGAATTTGGGTAATTATTAAAAAGGCCTAAAAAGGGAATTAACGTCAAGAAGATGAACGCCAATTAAGGAATTGCCGACTTTGTAAAGAGGCGTTAATTCTTTAAGAAAATGAAGTTGGCCCAAACTCGGAGAAAAGAAGAAGACGTGTCTAGGGTGGAGGACGCGGTTTAAAATATGCTTCTAGGTGGCTGACACATTCAAGGAAATTAGCGCCCTTTTATAAAAGGAATAAAAGAATACGCATCCACCACTCAAGACGCGTTCATGAATGGGCGACTTTCCAAATAGATGTTAATTCATGAAATAAATCAGGCAAAAAATGGTAGGAAAATGAATACGCGTCCCCCATGGTGGACGTGATTTTGAAAAGTGCGTCGACTCAACTAGGCCCTGCTTCGGCTCAAAAGAATTGGCGTCCGTTCGAGCAGGCGTTGATTCTTTGGGAAGGAATTGGCGTCCACTGGTCTGATGCTAATTCAGGATAGCCCCGAAAAATTAGAGAAAATCCAAGAAAAATCAAGAAAAATAGGGGAAAATGAGGAAAGCTTAGGAAAGCTGAATGATTAAGAAATATGAGGAAAACCACTCAAATAAATTGATTTGAGGGTCAGATTGGGACATCGTAATGCGATAGGAGATATGCTCAAAATGATGTCGATTTTTGCATTTCTACATGGGGATATGCGAGATCCCTACTGAGCCAATGAGATGAGGCTCATCCCTTACTTTTCAAGTGTAGCGGCTTCCAATCGAGGTTCGGAGATTAGTGTAGCGGTTCGTAGTTGCCAGCCTACTAGAGTTGGGGCGTGCCTGACGATTGAGTACACTTTCTTTTTTATAGACTCTACTTTGTGGATTAGACTCTATAGTTAATTTGATTACTTTAAAATATAATTTATTTCCTATTATTTAATTAGTTAATTGTGCAGTTTATTTCTACATTATTTTAAATTTCTATGCATCTCCATAACACCAAAATAACCCTTCCGAGTCTCACGGCTCGTGGGTAGCGGGCTAGGATTTGGGTTACGCCTTCTTGTACTTGGATCCTGGGTCGTGATTGGTGGTATAAAAGTAAGGTTGTTGACATACATGGGAGTTTGAGATAGTTTCAGTGTTCCAGAGTTCAGAGAGTTCAGTACAATCGGTAGTAGGCATAGGATTTTTGTGTTTGTTTACCACATTATTTCTTGTGCATGAGCTAGAGTAAGTGGTGATGGCGCTGTGAAGGTGGCTCCGCTTATTATTAGGGTGCCCGTGGGGGCATGAGGATTAATGTAGAGAGTTACCTCCCCCAGTGGTGGTGGCCCCATATGTGCTAAGTTGCACAGAGTTTTCATCGACATGTACGAGTTTTGGTGCAACATTAGAGATACCAACATTGAGGTCAGGTGGCTGGCGAGGATAGTTCGTTGCGAGATGGCCATGAACGTGCTTCGAAGGAGTTAGTGCTGTTTTGGCCACCCTAGTTTGAGATTTAGCCAGCCCTGAGGCGACAAGGTTGTGGACTGAGATGGTGGAATAAATGCACTGTGGTGTCAAAAATGACGTGCAGGTCCCACCATTTTGGCGGATTTAGGGGCAGAAATGTGTAGGGAGGTCCAAGTGAGTTTTAATCATGCATGTATGTGCATGAAAGGGCTACGCTAGTCTTGGATCCGATTTGGGATAGTTGGTGGTGGTTTAATTCGAGGCGCAAATTATGGAAATTGGGAGCCATTATTCACCGCACCAGATGCGCCACATGAGGTGGCAGATGAAGAGCAGAGGTTCAGTGGCGGATTCGGGACTTGAGGATAAGCTTAGGCAGGTGTCGATCATGGTTCGTGTTATGGTTCTTGGTGCGGTGGTCCACGCAATAGCATCGCATGATGTAGATATTTTGAGGACTCATGAGCTAAGATTGTGATGGTTTCAGCAAGGATAGATTCGATGAAGCAATGTCTAGTGGTCAAAGGTGTAGCAGTCTTCAAACCTGGCATCTTTAGTGATTTCCTCACCCCCTAACAAGCTTTCTGATAGGTTAGTGGTCTCAGGATCAAAAACAGGCGTAGGAAGGGAGTGTGTAGCAGCTGCCAGCTCAATTGCTGTGATAGAGTATGGCTAGCAACGAATAGAGTCAGTACCGAGGCATAATATGATGCAATTTGGCAAGTGGTGGTGATGTGTTAAGGAATTGCTAAGAGTGGTCCGGCGGGACACCTAGCATGTGTTGCCCGGAGGGGCTAACCTAATATAGTGATGGTTTTTCCTAGTGCTGAAAGGTGAGGTTCCCAGCCCGCGTGAGATTCAAGGCCTGGTTAGGTGTAGAGGTCTCCCACCTCATAGAAGGTATATTGGTGTCTCCTTAGTTGAAGAGAATTGTGTTTTGGTTTAATTCTGTTGTCTTTCATTGTGTGTTTTGATTTGATTGGCATCCTCAAGTATGCCGAGGAGATCGTGTGAGAAGTGCTCTACGTATTGGCAGTGCGATTGTCTCTAAGAATCTATGCCCTCCCCTTGATGTGGTAAGGGTGTGTTGGCATTGTTAAGGAAGGATGAGTGCCAGCTTGGCTATGTGTGCGAGAATTCATAGCTAGTGTTATGGTTCCCGATGTGTTGTGAAGCCTACAGAGTTGCAGAAGGCTTGCCATATCAAGAGAGAGAGAGAGTATGTGCTTAGGGTTCGAGGTATGTGAGCCTTCCTCACCCTGTTTTCTGGAGTTATCCAGCCATGTTGGGAAATGTTTAGATGGCGGATGTCTGAGTTGTCTGTGATGATTGTGCGTGTTGTGCAGAGTGTGCAAGGGAAGTGTGGTGGGCCCTTGGCCCACGAGCTCCAGGATCGTAATGATGGCTAGAGCGGAATGATTTCAAAAATTTGGTAGAGTATTAGAGGATTCTGACCAATAGAGATGGTCGTTTCCTCGGTGTGAGATTATTTTTGGCTGTGTAAGCCGTATCAATTGCCTTGCCATTGCTTGAGGGGTTGTGATTAGTGGCATTAGTGGGATAGAGAGTTGGGAAAATATGATGGCAAGTGTGCCGGATGAGTTACCCTGTTCATCCAGTAGAAGTGATGTCTGGTAATTGGTGGTAGATCCAGTTGGGGGTTGAAAAGGAAATAGACTAATAGAGAACAAGGACAAGATGATCGAAGTTGGTAAACTAGGTGCTCGACTTACATCAGAAGTAGTGTCCTTAGGATAGAATTGGGATCCAAGTATGTGAATATAGAGGAAGGATTTGTGGGTCCCAGTTAGTAGCTACGAGCGATTGGTAAGGCTAGCCGAGTGGTCAGTTGTGATGGTAACTGAAAGGAGCCCGATTGAGTCCGAGAGATTTGGCATTGCGTAAGGACTCAGTTGTGGCATAGATTAGTAATGTCTGGAGATCTGTATAAATTGGTGTACCATTGACCAGATTACCATGATAGAAGCATGGCACTTATCTGTTCCGAAGAATTAGTGCCATGATTTGCAAGGCAATGTACTATGGCTCCGTGGTGAGAGCGGGGCTGGGGTTGGCAAGTGTCCATTTGGAATAGTTGAGATGAATGATTTGATGAGACTGTATAATGGATGATCCCTGGGCATGGAGGTCCCATGAGGGATATCGGTGAATGGGGCCCTCGGTCTTGTGGCCAACATGGGAGGAATTCCCTATAACTTTGAGTCTAGGGTTGGCATGGACTGAGGATTATGAAGTTTTGTCATATGGTTTCACCATGCTTCCCTGAGAGGGTAGAGTTGGCGTGAGGATCAGATTTGTAAGCGGTGTCTAAGCTAGGACTGACTCGGGGGGTGAAAATGGTGAGTGTGAGAGTCAACGGATGGACTGTCGAGACTTAGAATAAGATTATCGGGCCCTATGAAGAAATAGGAAAAAGGAAAGTTGAGCAAGTAGGAATTTTCCATTGATGAGTAGCTGGCGGTTGGTGGATAGACTTTCACAGCCAGAAGATGCCAGTTGAGGTGAATTGAGAATGGTGAGAGCCGTGAGTAAGCGAGGTCTTGGGTAGCCAATCACGATATATCTTTCCCATGGTTGGATCAGGATTACTAAAAGGATTATGCTGGGACTAGAGTTAGTCTAGTGGTGCTATGGGTGTTTAGCTTGCTAGATATGAGAATGTTTGTGGCGTGGAGCCGACGGAGATGACTATGTAAGTTAGTTGAGGCTCAGGGATGGATGTCCCTTGTGAAGGGTGTGAGGTCAGTCAGCAGGCTAAAAAATTGTTGCTTGATCAGTCTTTCAAGTGTGGGTAACTTGGTGGCGACAGGATTTCATGGCGCGGGTCAAGTCTCTTTCGTGTGTGAGAATGTGGTGATGATGCCTATAGTTAAAGCCCTGTGGTGGCTGAGGTGATGCCAGACTCGTATCCTTTTATATGCAATACTCGCTCTAGAAATCACTGTGAATTGTGAAATGGAGTGAGATGATCCTGTTCGTGGTAATGTTCTAGCTACGTTCCTCAGATGCGGTGGTTTTGTGAGAATAGAAGTTCAACCTGGAGATCTGGGAGCATTGCCAGCTGAATAAGTCTTTCTTCCGTTGTGAGATGGGTGTTGTCTCAAATTTCGAGGATGAACTTTTTGTAAAGGGGGAGGACTGTAAAGACTTGGGTTTTCGGATCAAGAATCCGTGGGTTTCGGAGAGTTTCTGTTGGTCTTGGATCGTGTTTCGTAATTAAATCAGAATTTTGGATATCCGGCCCTTGGATCATTGAATGTGGTGAAACAATATGTTTTCGGGCTTCGGGATGCTGTAGTCAAGTTGTGCGGTTTCTGAGTATCGCGAGGATGATTCTTCCCCATTTTTTTAGCTTTTGGATTTTTAAAACCCCAAAATATTTTCAATTTAAAACCCCTTTCACCCCTCTCACCCTCATTCTCTCATTCTCTCCCTCTCTCTTCTCTCGTTTCTCTCCTTCTCCCAACCCATTCTCTGGACGGCTGATGGAGGACGTGGTGGAAGAGGCGGGGGTGACATGGGTAGTGAGCGGTCGAGGACAGGAGCGAGGAACAGAGGCGGTGGTGTGGCATGCTTCTTTTGCGAATTTGCGAGCCCGACGGTAATTCGAGTAGCATTTTCACATGGAATTGACATTCTTGGCATGGGAAATCATCGTGAGAGGTAGGAGGATAGATCCCTAGCCCTTGAATATTGATTTCCTATGGTTTTCTGTCGATTCGGATGAGTTAGAGCATGTTTCTTTCCATGCTGGGGTTAATGCATGTTTGGGGTGAGTGACGATTCCCGTCGATTCGGGCGATATTTCTTAGTTAATTTCATAGTGTTGATGGAATGGATGGTGGGGAATGATTTGCCCTTTCTTTTCCTACGTTTCCAAGTGATTTGGGGCCGTGATAAGGCCAAGAGTGGGTTTTGTTATGTTTTGCGATGGTTTAAGCATGTTTTGGGGTGAGAATCAATTTCATCGATTCGAGTGATTTTTTGGGATTTAAATGCATCCTCCTGGTGGGTTGGAGGTTGGGGAATGGTTTGCCCTTGTATTCCCTTTCAAATGGGTTGAGTGGGGCATGGTTTAAGCTCCCATGGTGGAGCCTCTACAGGTGCGTTGCTGGAATCGATCGACTGATAGGGCAAATCAGACGACCATTCCACGTTCTCCATGAAGAAGTAGTCTGTTTACACCATAGGTTGATCGATACAATGGATCGGTCGACCGATCCAGTGAATAGGTTGACTGATTAGGGGTCTGTTGGCCTTTTTGGCCATTGGTCGACCAATGGCTTGCATTAGTCAACCGTTGGGACTTTGGGGTCGAACGATAGCCTACGTAGGTCGACCTATTGGGTCCCTTTGGGTGTTCCTTACCCCGTGGATGCCCCAAACACCTCCGTTGAACTGGGTTTCAAGTTTTTAGGTGTCTGAGAGTATGGAGATTCCTTGAATTTCATGCCCATGTGGTTTCGTGGGTCTGAGTGATCCCATGTGTTTCGACACTCTTATTACCCCAGTTTTCACCCCTGAACACATAAATTAAATATTATATTCATGAAAACCCATGAAATTGGGCTATTTTATCCTCGTGTGGGCGACGATCGCCCCCAAGATTGAGTTCTCCATGTGCGGAGTCTTATGGTTCTCGCGGAAGGTTTTCTCACATGAGTTTAGTGGCCGACGCTCGTGGTTTCTGTTTCACCAGCCTAGGAAGGTTTAACGCCATGGAGCCGTATTATACAACGGCCTTGGGATGAGTTGCGTGACTCGATGGCCGATTGTTTAACAGGTCTAGCTAGTTGTCATGAGTCTAATGGCACTGAGCCACCCTCTGTTTCGTGATACTTACGAGGGGTGCGTGCATAGCCTGACGGTACTTCAGTGTTTCCTCTATTGAGAGTTCTCACATCGAGTGACCCCGTACTAGACGGTGCTTTCCTAGGTACGCGTGTGCTTACCCACTGGGGAGAGGTGGAGAGTAGACCCGATGAGATAATTTTTAGGCTGGTTACTATAGGGCCCCTCGCCTTTGGACCCGAGTCTAGTTTGGGAGGAAAACCAGCTAGAGGACCTGACTTAGAGTAGTGAGTCTGTGTGTGCACACGTGGTTAGGGGCTTTAGACACGTGCTGACGAGCACGACCCCAACTAGTCCTTATTCTATGGTTACTTATGTACGGTGTCACATTTTCTGTGTTGCACTACAAGAAAATGCGATGTTAGCGACGGAAATTTTAGACGGATTAATTTCTGTCACAAACCCGTCTGTAAATTCAGATGAAAATATTTCATCACAAATTCCATCTGTATTTCAGACAGAATATAATCTGTCTGAATATACGTCTCAATTTGCGACGAATATTCAGACGGAAAATATTACGTCTGAAATTACAGACGGAAATAAGTTCCGTCTGAATTTCTATCGCAAAAATTCTCCCCTCCCACCACAATCAATCCCTTCCTCCCACCCCTTCCACCCTCCATTCCCCCCTACTCTCCCTCTCACTCTCTCTGTCTCCTCTGCTTGCCGTCGTCGCCGTCGGAGCCGTCGCCGGAGCTGCCGCCATCCTCTCCGCCTCCGCCTCCCTCCCTCTCTCTCACCATCGTCATCGCCGTCACCGCTAGCCTCCTCCCATCCTCGCCATCATCGTCACCGGTAAGTCCTCTCCCTATCTCCCTCCTCCGCTCCCTCTGGCCGCTCTCCCTATCCCTATGTCCCTCCCCCTCTCCCGATCCTATCCCCCTCCCTCACTCAATCCCTCTCCATCTCCCTCTCCCTCTCGCTCTCCCGGTCTCCCTCACTCCCTCTCCCGCTCCCTCACTCCATCTCCCGCCCCTCAAGCCCTTCAACCCCCTCCCTCTCCCTATCTCCCTCCCCCTCTGCCTCTCTCGGTCTTCCGATCCCACCCCTCTCCTCTCTCTGTAACACACACAAACACGCACAGACACACCCTTTCTCCCTCCCCCTCTCCCGATCCTGTCTCTCTCCCTCTCTAGGGTGTCCGCCCTCCCCCTCCACCGCCCTCTCTTCCCCTGTCCGTGGCCCCCCTCCCCCTCACACACACACACACACACACACACACACACACACACACACACACACACACACACACACACACACACACACACACACACACACACACACATACAGAGAGAGAGAGAGAGAGAGAGAGAGAGATATACACAGACACACTCACACACGCACCGTTGGCCGTAGGCCCCCCTCTCCCTCTCCCGTTGCCCCCCCCCCCTCACAGACACACGCACACACCTGGTGCCCCCTTTGCCGGACGGGGGTGGTCTCACACACGTAGATAAATTAATTAATTTTTTATTTTATTTAATATATTTTTGTATTCATCGTAGGATAATCGGCCGAGGGAAAGGGAATGAAAGAATCAAAGATTTTTTTACAAATAAACAGTAAGTACAAATTTAATTTCATTTTTATATGTTGTTTCATTTTATTTTAATTTATGTAATCTTACTCAGATTTATTGTTAGGATGTCTTGTTTAATATTAACTAAATTAGAGAGGGGGTGGGGCATTATGGGCACTAAAAAAAGAAAAAAAAATAGAGAAGAAAGAAACAAAAAAAGGAACAGGGTAGCAAATGCAAGTGTTAAGCACGGGGTGGGGATTTTCTGGCTCTGGAGTTGAAATCCGGCTTGGGCTGTTGTGTACAAACAACAGATGATAATCCAACTTAGTTTCTGAGTTGGCTGTAAATCAGAATGGGCAGAGAATGAGATCTCTCCTGGGCTAATCCACCTACATTCTCTTCTGCGCCTTGATTCCAATCAAGAGCACTCAAAGCGGATAAAATGAGCAAGATAAAGAATAGATGATGAGTATGGAATTAAAATCCCTGGTTCAAAAAAAACCATCCGCACAAGACCCTTTGGATAGAAAACCCAAAGTTCCTGTCTGGGCCACCCCTGTGCAGCCATCTGTGCAAGGGTCGACCCCTTACCTCAAGGGGTCGACCCCCCTCCTTTTTCCTTTGTATCCTCTTTCCCTCTTTTGCAGACTCAACAGTAAAAAAAAAAGATAACGGACAGACAAAATATATAAAAGAGAGAATAAGGTCCATTGTGAGCCAAGGTGCAGTGACCTAACACAGTCCAAAAAAAATTGTTAAATGAAGCAAGTCAAATGCAAAAGGCCAATGATGCACTTTGAAGCCCCTTGTTTCAAGAATCATTATCCAGTTTGGACTGTTATGCAAAAAAAGGGAGATGATGATCAGACCAAATTTTCTGAATTTCACTGAAGATCAGATTGTGCAAACCAGTGGGGAACTAAATTTTGGACCAAAATTTAATTTCTCAAGATTGGGATCGGAAGTTCTGAACAACAAGCATGAAGCAATAGTCAATCTGATTTCAGAAGTATGATGAAGCCTTGTGAAGACAATATGAAGTGTACAAAGAAGGGGTTGTGGATCCAATTCATCAAGCTAGAATGGAAAAATCGGATATCCAAAATAAACTCATGTATTTTGGACTCCAAATGACCAAGCATAAGCTCACAAAGTCTGAAGTGGAACTGAAGGATGAATTTGAAATCTTAACTCCCACAAAAAAAAGAGAAGGAACCTGAGTTCTCAGTTTGAGGCAAGTCGACTTGGGCGCCATGCAAGTCGACCAAAGTGTCTCCCCTTTTGGGCTTCGCATGCACAAGGCCAACACCCTTCAACCCAGCTCCCCTTCTAAGACTGTTTATTCCATATGCATTGCGTAAATGAATCAACTCATCCAAGCGCATTGCCTAAATAAGCTAGGATCATTCATATGCATGTCATGCACAGATAAGAATTTCATACGCATTACACTAAACAATGTGTTGATTAAATCAAAACACTTCAATTGCATCTAGTGGAGGCATGGCAAGCAAACCCGCTCGGTTGTGCAGTCAGCCTCTCCTATTGGCCTCCCCTCTCTGCTGTGTGTAAAATGAAAAAGAGAGAGAGAAGAGAAAGAGAGAAAGAAGAAAAAAAGGTGGAATCATGTTGGCACACCTCTGGGTCGCAGGACCCTCTAGGCTGCCCCTTCCCCGGGTCGGCAGACCCGCAGACCCGAACTCATTTAAATGAGATCATTCACCTAAAAAAAAATGGACCCTCTGTGCTGCCCTCGCACTAAACAAACGAATCAACTAGATAAATCGACGAATAAAATTATTTTTGAAAATTTAGTGCGTCCACAGTAACAGTCGACTTATAGTAATTTGATGTTGATCTGACTAAAAAATGTGGATTATTTAGCTTGCATGTTCTTCATTTGAATAATTTTATAAAATTGATGTTATTTAATTTGATGTATGCATAATGATAAGTGAGATGTTATTTAATTTTATGTTATATAAATACATGGGGTTTTCTCTGTGAGCTGAGATGCGTGGGTGCGACCTAACATTACATGCACCTCATGAGAGCGTGTTAAACCCGTGTCAATGAACCTTCCCATTCAAGACTTTGAGATTGATGTATATGTTCTCAATTTTTTACGAGAATGTATATATCTACATCAGAGTCTTGAGTTGTCCCATTTGGACAGTCTGTGAGTGTTTGTATGGTTTGTTGAGAATTTCAGTTGCGTCTCCTCACTCTTCTCTGATATACCTTTATTGATTTTGAGTGTTTTTTTAATCACTTACTTGTAAGTGTTTAAGAAAACTTCAAAATCAATAAATATTTTTGGTATATCGGAGAAGTGTGGGGAGATTCTGGCGAAGTTTTCAGCAAATCGTGCAACACATATAGTAAGTGATTGTACGATCAAACCTTCATAGATGGGTTAAAAAGTTATAATCTAAATAATAGTCCTCTTCCAACTGCAAATGGTCTATGACGAACGATGTGAGAAAGGGTCGGGTTTATTTTTAGGAGTAATGATTTCAAAGTTATTTATGTATTAACATTTATTAGGTGCAGACAAAATATTGACAGATCATTCATGGATGTAACGTAGAATAGTTGACCGGGTGGTGTCGGGTGACTTTAAGCATGGAGTTGAGAGTTTCATTCAATTTACATTGGGGAATCCAAATGTAGCAATAGATCGTGACGGTCACATTCGATGCCCTTGTTCAAGTTGTAGAAACTTGAGGTGACGTTCCCCATGGGATGTGCAACATCATTTGTACAACAAAGGGTTCGTGGATGGTTATACAAATTGGACGTGTCCTGGTGAGGAATTCTTGAGGTATGAGCTCGACAATATTGCAGGCACAAGTGGGTACATGGATATGGTTGTAGATGCTGTTGGTCCTAGTTTTAATGTTCATGAGGAACATGCATACATGGAAGAGGCGCAGAATAAGATAGCCAGAAGATTTTATGAACTAATTAGGGATGCTGATGAGCCGCGGTGAGATGGTTGTGAAAAGCACACTCAGTTGTCTGCAGTGTCACAGTTGTTGAACTTGAAATTTTAATTTCACATCAGTGAGACTTGTTTTGACCGTCTCCTCCTCTTGATCAAGAGTATGTTGCCTCGAGACGAGAAGTTGCCAGAAACTTTTTACTGTGCAAAAAAGATGGTCAATGAGATAGGGCTTGGATATGTGAAAATAGATGCATGCCCGAATCACTATATGTTATATTACAAAGACGATGCAGATAAGATATCATGTTCTATTTGTCACCATGATAGATTCAAACCTAAGAGAGGGGACAATTCAAAGCAAAAAGATGTGCCTTACAAGGCATTGCGATACTTCCCTCTTGTGCCTAGGCTGCAGCGGCTGTATATGTTCTCAAAGACGGCTCGACATATGGCATGGCACACCGAAAGAGTATGCCATGCCGATGATATAATCAGTTATCCTGTCGATGGTGAAGCTTGGACACACTTCAGTCGTACTCATCTTGCTTTCTCAAAGGAGCCGCGTAATGTTAGGTTGGGTTTATGCACAGATGGTTTTAATCCATTCGGTGGTTCAATGGCATCTTATTCTTGTTGGCTAGTGTTCATGACACCGTACAACCTTTCGCCGGACATGTGCATGGAGCAAGAAAATCTATTTTTGTCCTTAGTAATTCCTGGTCCAAAAAGTCCCAGAAAAAATTTGGACATATATCTCAGGCCGTTGATTGATGAGCTCAAATTTTTATGGACTGATGGAGTTGTTACTTATGATGCATGTAGGAAGTAAAATTTTATTATGAAGGCTGCACTAATGTGGACAATAAGTGACTTCCTTGCATATGGAACATGGGAGGTTAGCATGTCCTTACTGTATGAAAGATACCAAATCATTTGTATTGAAACATGGTGAGAAAGCATACTGGTTTGATTGCCATCGGCGGTTGCTGCCAAGTGACCATCCTTTTCGAAGGCAAAAAGACTCGTTTAAAAAAAATACTGTTGAAATGGATGAAGCAGACTTGCAATGGGTGTCGGGTCGACATATGGTGACACGGGTGCAAAATTTACCAGATGTAGTACAATTGTCTGGTACCACACGTCAACTCTCTAGCTTTGGAAAGGATCACAACTAGAACAAGAAAAGTATTTTTTGGGAATTGCCTTGTTGGTCAACTCTTCTTGTACCACACAATCTGGATGTCATGTATATCAAGAAGATTTTTTTGATAATGTGTTCAATACGATCATGAATGTTAAAGGCAAAATAAAGGATAACGCCAAAGCACGTATGGACTTAAAGATGCTTTGTAAACGTCCAGAACTAGAATTACAGAACGTAAATGGAAAAACTGTGCAGTCTAAAGTAACTTACGTGCTTAATGATACATAGATCAAGGAAGTGTGCCTGTGGTTGAAACAGTTGAGATTCCCAGATGGATATGCATCCAACATAGCCCGTTGTGTGAATGTTAATGAGGGAAAAATATAAGGTCTGAAAAGTCACGACTGTCACGTGTTCATGGAGAGGCTAGTGCCCATTGCATTCTGTGATTTGTTATCAAAGCCTATATGGGGAGCACTGACCGAAATGAGTCAGTTTTTTAAGATTTTATGTGCATTAGAACTCAGACTTTGGGATGTACAAACTATCGAAGAAAATGTGGTCACAACTATTTGCAAGCTAGAGAAGATATTTCCTCCGACATTCTTTGATTCAATGGAGCACCTGGTCGTCCATTTGCCATACGAGACTATTGTCGGAGGGCCAGTACGATTTTGATGGATGTATCCATTTGAGAGGTATGCAAGAATTTTTGTTAAGTTACATGTCGTCCATGGTCGGTACATGTCATTGACTTCTTGTTCAATTGAGATGAGTGGGTGACACCTGAGGGTGCGAACTAAGTCGTCAGAGGACGCATCCAGCCTTGCTTTTAGTGGGCAGGTTCTCCCATCACGTGAGACATGACTCTTTTGACTTAAGGTTTTGGGTTTCTCGACAACGAGGTTGTAGTTCTCTGGGTGACTTTTATGTGTTGTTCTCAATAGTGAGGTCAAGGGTTCCTGACATAGTCGTCGTGGTTTCACCCATACACATAGTAGTGTTCACGATGGTGAGGTCGTGACCATACCCCTAGAATGTGTGGTCTTGACTATGCCCTTCATCAGTGAGGACAGACCTTCATGACAGAGTTGTCGTGGTGTTTCCTTCAGTAATGTAGCCGTGGTTTTACCATTGGTTCAACGGTTTCGACTGTGAGGTCGGAGTTTACTTTCTGTTGACAATAGGAGCAACTTAGAGAGCTATGTTTTCACCGCTTTCTGATGTTACTATTGTTGTTACAGTTTACCGCCATTGTTTCTTGGTGGGGATCCGCAGGATTCCTACCGAGCCAATGAGATGAGGCTCATCCCTTGCTTTTCAGGTGTAGCGACTTTCCCTCGAGGTTTGGAGGATGAGCGTAGCCGTTTGTAGTTGCCAGCTTGTCAGAGCCGGGGCATGCCCGACGATTGAGTACACTTTCTTTCCTATAGACTGTACTTTATGGATTAGACTTTATAGTTAATTTAATTAAATAAAAATATAATTTACTTCCTATTATTTAATCAGTTAATTGTGTAGTTAATTTTTACATTATTTTAAATTTCTATATATTTTCACAACACCAAAATAACTCTTCCGAGCCTCACGGCTCGTGGGTAGCTTCGGGTTATGCATGTTCCTTTCCGGTACTCAGATCCTGGGTCGTGACACTCGCCCTCTCCTTCCTCACTCTCTCTCACTCTCGCACTCAAAATCCCCTCCATCACCCTCTCCCTCTCTCTCACTCTCTCACTCTCTCCTTGCTGGCCCGTGCCGCAGTCGCCGCCGCCACCTCGCCACCACCTTACCATCGTGCCACCGCTGAAGCCGTCATCCTCACTGCTGGTAAGTCCCCATCTCTCCCTGTCTTTTTTTTTCTTCATACCCCTTGCCGATGGGGGAGGGGAGGGGAAGGGAGGGGTGATGTGGTTGGGGGATCGGTGGGGGAGGGGGTTGGTAGGCAGTTTGGCGCAGCTATTAGTGCTTGCACAATTACTATATCTCCACAGACACCCAAACTCATTGACTTTTCACGTAGGAATTTGACATTCCTAGATAGTCATTTATTTTTACCGCACAATCCCAACAAGTGTATTACTCAAGTTATTCGTTGTCCAGGAATAAAGATTGGTGGATAGTTTGTAGGGTTAAAGTAAGGCTTTTGCCCAATTATGAGTTGGATCTGATTGAAACTATAAATAAGGATGCCAATGTCAAATTTTTTCAATCAGATTAGGCTGACATTGTAGAGTTGACATCTTCTACGTATCTTCGTTTGGACGAATTTGATGAGCCGCTTTGGTTATATAAGGACAATGAAGTGGAAGAAGTCGATGCAACTGAACTAACTTATAACGTTGTAGGGGAGGAGGAGTCCTCTGAGGAGGAAGAGTATTCTAGTGATAAGGATGAAGACGATGGCAAATATGAGGATAAGTTAGACATATCATCGGCATCTAAAGAGGAAATAAAAAATATTTGAAATATTGTACATAATTTTACATATTTTATAATGATTGTTGTAAATCTTATATAATTGTGGATTAATATGTAATAATTTTATTATTCTTAATAAAGAGATGGTTCAAGGAGGTTGAGTGAGCAGTGGGAGTGGGAGGATATAGGGTAGTGGGAGGGGCTCTAGTCTCTCCTCTTTTGCGTCTACTTTGGGCACATCACTACCATCTCCAGGTGCAACTATGTCTAATTAAATTTCTGATTTTCTTATACTTTATTATGATATAAGCCTGATTTCAAATATGATTTCTAAAATAGACTGAGGAGCTCAGACATCCTCCATCATTCAGGGAGCTATTCGTGAAAACCCACATGAAGAAGGGATGGATAAGTTCATCAATGAGAGATCTCGCTTGGCATCGGTAAGTTTACGTACATATACAACTTCTTTTTTTCATTTCAATTATGAATGATTAATATGAAATTTACAATCATTTTCATTTCATTTGCAGAAGTGATGTGACACGAATCCTCGGACCTAGATTTGCAAGCAACACAACAATGTGGCAATGTCACACAAGCGGACTCATTTGCGTTGGCACACTCGGGTCCGTAGGTGGACCGGCGATGGTGGTGAGGGTCCGAGGTTTGACCTAGAGGTTCCAAGGATATGGCCAGCTAGGGATGGACCCCCAATGGTCCAGGGATGCCCAATTTCAAGGGCGGCCGGCACGCCGAGGGCGTGGGATGTAATGACACTCTCACAACTCACCCGCGGTGGCACTCCAATTGATGGAAAATTGGAACGAGCTCTCTCTCACTGCCGACGGCGCAACTAGAGATAATACTAAACTAAGCAAAGGTAAGAAACCAGCAGAGGAGGGTGGTCATAAGCTCACCTGATCGGTGTGAAGACACCGATCCCGGCCGGAGACGAGGGCGAGCGGGGGAGTGTGGGTTCCCCGCACATTGCGCCGATGAAGCTTCCCTTGTTCGAACAATACATACACTACTCCCCACACAGGGGGGTTGGACTAGGGGTGGGGACAATCTTGGTTACAATTAAACACTACCTCCACACAGGGAGGGGCGCTAAGCCGGCCAAGCGGGGAGGGGAGATTAGACACCACTACACGCTGTCCTATAGGATAGAACCGTGAAGCTCTGATAGGTACGCCACGCACGGGACTCCTAACGCGATGCCGCTAGCACCAAAATGTTTCTGGAGAAGTCCAGGGGTGCTCCTGAAAGTTTAGCCTTGTTCTGAGGTCGCTGGAGGGCGTGGCCGGCCGACGAAGAGGTCATGCACGAACCTGTCCCGTTGGACAGATCTGCGCCGCCGTGGTGCAGTCGTCGGTACGCTCGATGTAGAACTCCGAACGAGGCGGGACCAACTCGGTCGGATGGCCGACAGAGAGGTCTAAGTACCCTCAAAAGATGGGCTCCATTGGATTATCGAGCCGGGCTTGCTTACAGATGTTGTAAGCTTTTGATTTCTGGGAGAACAGCCAGACAGGGAGACGAAGGCCGTGTTGGAACTCTCTGCACCGAGATCAGAATGGGATGAAACTACCTGGGTTGATTTTGTGTCGTCAAGGGTCACAACTTTGCTGAGGACGTCCTGGGCCGACGATGAACAGTTTTGGCGTGGCACGCTCTACAAGGTAGGCACACAGTATGGGTAGACTGGGTGGCCCCTGATCTACGCAGTCGTGGGAGAACGAACGCCATGCACTGTGCCAAAGTCAGAACGAGGCGAGACCACCTCAGGAGCGTTGAGGACTTGGAGAAGAAACAACTCTCAGAATAGAGTTCAGGCTGAATCACACTGTTGACGTTGGTGCAGCCTCTGCCAAACGGACCTCAAGTTCTGGCTCAAATCTGGCGCAGCCGCACGAGAATGGGCACCACGATCTGTAGTGAAGTTGGAACGAGACGATTCTACCTCGCACGTGAAGAGGACTTGAAGGCGCACGAATTCTTTGAAGGAGGCTTGGACTGATTTGCACTGTGGAAGACGGTGTGGACGCTGCAACCTCGACCAAAGTTTCTGCTACAAGCCTTTGAGCAGCAGAACAAGGGGATCTTCAACGTCGATGACGAGGACGATGCCGTGGGATGCCGGAGTCGCCGTGGACGCACCTGGAAGGGAAAGGGGGGTGGGTTGCAGAGGGGGGGGGGGTGGATGGAGGCGGTCTCTCTTGGTGGAGGTGGGGTGAGGGGGGGCGCAAGTGGGCTTGGGGAGGGGTGGTCGGCCAAAGTCAATGGAAGATGGTGGGAGGTGGGTGCGCAAATGGCCAAGGGTATGGAGAGGGTTGCCTTTGGATTTAGAGTGGTGGGTTAATAGAGGGTTTAATGGTGGTCTAGGGAATGGGAAGGGGTTGCCTTGGGGAGGGGAAGGGGTGCCTAGGAGAAGGGATTCTCTCTTGGGAATGTGAAAGGGTGTATGGGGAAGGGGAAGGATTGCTTGGGATGTGGAGACACTAAAGGGGAGTAATGGCTCTTGGGGAGGTGAAAGGGTGGGAGGCTGAGGTGCAGGGTGATGTGGCAGGGGAGGGAGGTGAAGGGGCAGGGTCGCCCAAGGGAGAGAGAGAGGGGAGGAGAGAGAGAGGGGGTCGCCCCCTTTAGAGAGAGAGAGAGGGGAATTCACCCCTTAGAGAGAGAGAGATGCACAAATCCTTGTGGCAACTTTTTTTATCAATACTTCATTAGCTTCCAAATGAGGGATTGGGGTCCTATTTATAGGAATCCCACATTTTCACATAAGTCCCTGACTTTTGGACTACTAACACTTAACCAAGGGGAAGGGGGCGCCCCTGGGCCTAGCCCATATAATTGGGCCCATTAACCAACATAATGACTCTAGACTTAGTTAAATAGCTACCTAATCTAGGTATTGGACTCAAATAAAAGGAAAAGTACATGATAAGAAAATGAAAATTACATCATATGACTCGAAATATAGTGGCGAACAAGATGTAGCATAGTTGGCGAGCATCGGGATCCTCGAACAAAGGGGATAGCTGGTGATGTCCTCATCAAGAAGTCATATGATGGGCATATGACTAAGAAGTACGGGGAGGAGGACACGCAGTAGCTAGAGTTAGATCTTAAGACATGGATGGTGACAGTTGGCGCACCAAGGAAAGGCCAGTTTTATGGTTTTGGGTAGAGCCTAGACACCAGCAGGGTGATATCATCTTGTGCAAGTTCAAACTATTCCTAGACCAGTACCAATGCCTACACTATGCCCCCGTCGGCCCCAGTACGTACTTCGAGCGACTTCGGAGAGATCATTAGAGAGGAGATGTCCCATTTGGAGGGACGGATTACGTCAAGCGTCTAGTTGAGCGTTCGGGCGGAGATTATGTCGAGCGTCTAGGCATAGATGTCGAGTCTCCGGGCAGAGATTATGTCAAAGTTTACATAGGCTATTGCTGCCCTCCTCTCTCAGGTGGGGATGTTTCCTCATGGAGCACCCTCGAGCACAGTAAAACCCTCTCATGTGAGTGTTTGTCCTAGTTTTTAACGTCACATAATTAAGAGATATAATACTGCTATTTAGAGTTATAATACTGCTATTTAGTACTGAGATTATACTGAGATTGAACTTAGGTTGGGGGGGTCCAAAATCTGAAATACTACCTTGATCGGAATGATGAGAATTCCACCATGACCTGGGTGGTGAGAGTGACTTAGGAGAGCTGCCAGAATCCAAATTGGATACCCAGTTTGGGCTCGATGCTCAAATTATCCTTTTCTGAACTAACTTAGTTTAAAATCAAAGAATTCAAATTTGGGGGGTCTAAAATATAAGTTACTAATCTAATCAGCATGCCGATTGTTCCAACACGATCTGGGCGGTGAGAGTGACCTGGGAGAGCTGACGGAATCCAAATCGGATACTCGGTTTGGGCTCTGCGCTCAAAATAGCGCTCTCCATTATAACTTAGTTTAAAACAAATCGAGGAGCTCAAGTTGGTGGTTTAAAATCTGAAATACCGGCTTGATCGGTATGTTAATTGTTTCAACATGACTTGGGTTGTGAGAGTGACTTAGAAGAGTTGACCGAATCCAAATCGAATACCCAGTTTGGGCTCAGCGCTCAAATTATCATTTTCCAAACTAACTTAGTTTAAAATTAAAGTACTCGGGTTGGGGGGTTCAAAATGAGAAATATTGGCCTAATCAGCGTGTTGATTGTTCCAGCATGACCTGGGTGGTGAGAGTGAGTTAGGAGAGCTGGCGAAATTTAAATTGGATACCTGGTTTGGGCATGACACTTAAAATAGCATTCTCTCTCGTAACTTTCTTTGAAATCAAAAAAGTCTAGTTGGGGGTCTAAAATATGGAATACTGGTCTGATCGGCTTAATTAAAGAATTCACGTACATATTATCTTGTTTCGAATTTATAAAATAAAATAATTTATTTAATTTAGTTTTTAAATATTTCTTTATTCATTCATGTCTAATGTTATATTTTTTCTAATATAGGATCCTCCAACGGGGGCGACGGAGGAGACGAACAGGATGGGGACATTGAGGACATTTCTTTATTTTTTATCATATTCTAATAAAATGATAAATTTTAAATATCATATTTAAATAATTTTTAGTGGAATATGAATGTTATTTTATTTGTTATTGTGATGTGTGTATGTTACCTATTCTTTTCCATTTAATATGTATTATTTTATATTTATATTTATATTTAATTGTTTAAATTTATTAAAAAATATTAAACATTTAGAGATGGATTTAGGGACGGATTTAGATCTAGGGATTCGTCCCTATCTAGGGACGGGTTCTTATTCTGTCTGTAAAATTATGGGTGAATTTATGGACGGATTTTAAATCCATCCTTAAATATATATTTAAAAATTTTAAAAATATTTCACCAATATTAGGGACGGATTTAGGTATGGATTTCTTGTTCCGTCTCTAAAATTAGGGACATATTTTAAATTTTGTCCATAGTTTTTTAAAAATTGTTTAAAAAAATTGCCAATGTTAGGGACCAATTTAGGGATGAGTTTTTTTGCTCCGTCCCCAAAATTAGGGACAGATTTAAGAACAAAGTTTAAATTTCGTACCTAAATATTTTTTAATTTTTTAAAAAAATCGTCAATATTATGGTCGGATTTAGGGACGATTTTCTTATTTTTAGGGATGGATTTTAAATTTTATTTATAAATATTTTTTATTTTTTTAAAATTATAATTCACTATTTTTAGAATGGATTTGAGATGGAATTATTTCCTTCAGTAATTTAGGACAGATGTGGGACGAAAATTTTTTCCTTCCCAAATTAGTGACAAAAAATGCGGGACGACTAGTATCCGTCCCTATTCCGTCCCAAATCGATTTAGGGACAGAATAGGGACGAAATAGGGATGGGTTTTAGCCATCTTTATTCTCGCATTTTTTTGTAGTGTCTTAAGTATTATTTAGTAAAGAATTATGTTACACATTGAATCGCAGATGTATAATAGAGTCAACACATCAGGATTGAGTGAGTCCTCTGCCGAAGGAAGAGCTAGATGATAATGATGGAGGAGAGGAGGATAGTCAGAGGCTTGTAGGAGAATGCCCTACTTTGGAGACCTACGACGGTGGCTCCACTATCGCCGTATGGGTCGCCCACCACCGCTAGCAGACCTGATGGTCTAAGGAGGTGGACTTCCCCAGGAGCACGAGGAAGAAGTAGATGTAGAAGTTCCTACATGCATCCGCCATCATCGAGGAGGTGTGTGAGACCCTTGTCGAGCTCCTCCGTAGGAACCCCATTCAATGGTAAGGACGAACCCGTCAAGACGTTGAGTCTTGAGCTCGAATGCGCAGGCGAGGGGAGGGAAGGGGAGTCCATACCAAGGCAATGTGCATTGGGGCCAGCGTCGCCACTGCTCGGTGAGGCTATGAAAGTACCTTGCCAAGCATCTCCCTCTTTTTATGGATTAGAAGAGGGGTTTTAAAAGAGCCTTGCCAAGCCACGATTACACTAGGGCCTTCCCTAGCTAGGGTTTGGACCATCCTAGAATAACATGCAGATGCTTAGGCTACTTTTCACCCACAAGGATAAGGGATGAGTGGTAGAGAGATGAAGGAAGCAGAGGCTTAGGTGAGTAGCTTGCTGGAGGCAGAAGAAGGTGGCCATAGTGACAACTATGTATTCTTTTTTCCCTATCTATTCCTATTTCTTTACTTATTTTCTCACTTTGTGTTGCTCTACCCTTGCACAATGTTAGAGCCATGTAGATCACTTTTATAGATGTTGGGTCGCTTGGTGAAAACACAATCAAGAGGGGAGGATGAATTGATCTCAGCCTATTTAAAAATTGACTAGATGAAACTCTATTTTGAGTACACCGCGGATTCTACTCAACCACTAAAACTAGTTAAGCGAAACCCAGAATCACTATGTATCAATTTGATCGTGGTTAAGAACTGAGTGTGGCTTAATGAAATAATTTCAACTTTGCAAATCGTGTGTGTAGATTGAATGTGTGTAGCAGTTTAATTTTATTCAGTGTGTGTGGAAATGTTAAATTGAACCTATGAATGGAGATAGAAGAGATGGCCAATCACACAAGTGTTCACACAAGGACACAACGATTTTTAAGGTGGTTCGGGACCACAACAGGGCTCCCCACGTCCACCCCTCATCAAAACTTGGTGAGGCTTACTACGTTGCAAATGCAGCAACACACACGGGGACAAGTCCCCAACACACGCTAATAAATAGTTTAGCCTGGGATGAACCCCCCCACACACATGTTGTTTTCACAGCACCACACGGGGACAACCCCAAAACACACGCACATGCTGCCAATCGCAACAAATCAATCACACTCGGATGTGCACATCTCATAATATGATCACACACATCAATATCTCAGTTAATACAAGTTTGTTCTATCAAATCAAGATCAAATAACACATTAATGTCAGATCAAGCTTCGAAAAATTCAGCAAGTTTTATTCCCCCTTTAGATGGCTACGCCCGATGCTCAAATAGCCGCGAGGATGACTGGATGATGATTCTTGACATAGATCAAGCCTTGAATACGATTCAGAACGGATAAAGATGCTTGAGATCAATGTAGATGTCCTCTTGGCAGCAGGGGGCGAGCTCCTCTCTTCTTCCTCTTCTCCTTCTTTTCCTTCAAGCCTATTTTCCTCTTGTGATGGATGATATCTCCCAAATTCGCAATAAGAGAGTATATGGTCGAAAAATGATCCAAAAGACCCTTGTACCCTTTCTAGAAGCATCCTAAAACCTTCTCACATGTTAGGGAACAAGTTGGGGGAAATTTGGACATTTTACCTGGCTTGGATGAGCTCCCACGTGAGTGCCACGTCAGATTCGATCTTACTCGCGCGTAGGCCCTATAACGTTCGGTCAACTGGTCTTGAGGGTTCGGTCGACCGCCCCATTGATCGACCGAACTTCATGTGTTGGTCGACTGATCTTTGTAGAGATCAGGTCATCTATGTTCTGGGAAATCCGGTCGACCGGACCAGTGCCGTCAGTCGACTAGCATGACTCTGCCCTTTCATTTCAATAGGTCTGCTGCCTCTAGCCAGTCCAGGTCGACCGGCCTATCGCCCAGGTCGACCGGCTCACCGGTAAAACATAGAAATGAGTGCAATTAGGCCTTGGATTAACTAAATTAAAGACTAGGTAACTTAGTTGATATCTTTGGTATTTTTGAACTCTTTTTGAACCTGTTAAGCACTCGGAGAAGGATTAGACAGTAACTCACTCAATGAATCAAAATTATGAAGTGAAAAGTCATCCATTCATTGTTTATAGTGATATTGTGATGAATATATGAATTAATCATTCACACCATGAGGGGAATCAAGTTAACAAATTTTCTCTTCAGAACTTGACATGATTTCACAATGAAACTCATACTAAATGAGGCTCAACATAATATAATCACAATTACATGCAATTCAATGATGCTCATCAAAATATAATCACATGCAATTCATGATATATTTTCACATATAAAGATTTGTCATTATCAAGAGTACATGTATAAAGTTTTGTCATTATCAAAAGCACTCGGGACACAACAATAGACATTACAAGAGATTGGGAATGATGGGTCACGGGCTTAGGAGGATCCCTCTGCACACATAGTGACTGGAGTAGCTGCGCAGGACTAGTTTAGGTGACCTAATAGTTCATTGACACCCTTGAGAGGAGTAGTATTATGGGAAACTAGCAAGGGACCTCGATTTGGCGGGATGGTAGTTATGGGGGTGACATAGGTAGTGCATACGTGAAAGAGTAGTTGACACAATGAGCTCCCATAAACTCACCAAGAGATTGGTACTCCCTAGAAGCGTACAGAGAAGGCACATCATCGATAACATCCTACAAGTGAATGCAGTAATTAGCAAAAATACCTAAGGCGTCGTCCAAGTGTCTGCTCAGTATAACCAAAGACCAACACTGCATAAAGAGGGCGCTTAGCAGAATGACTGTCAGAGCCAGCTAGCAACACTTGAGTATTTAAAAAAAAAGGGGAGATTAGGAGGATGAAAGACTTACTGTCTGAAGGTATCTCAATTAAAGAGTTGAAATCAAGAAAGGTCTCCTGAGTTATGCCCTCGAGGATTCTTATCAGCTCCGACATATCAACGGCCCGCTTCACTTCTCGAGATTCTTCATAAAAACCCAAGTCAAAAAGCTGTTGACTCAGAGCATCTAGAGTCATGCCACCTTCTTCACTTTCTGTAGCTTTAGGAGGGAGTAGGCCCCTGGCAATATCCTTAACATTTCTAAGGTTGAGCTGACAGAATTGAAAGAAGGCAACAAGCCAGCTCCTGCCTTTCGCTAGCGCCCTGTGGCAGAGTCGTAATTCTATGGACACCCTGGCATCAGCAATTTCATGCTCATAGGTTGCCCGAGCAATGCTATCATCTGCAGACTTCCAGCTCTTATAATCCTCCTCCAACCTCCTCAAGGCATCTTTGAAATCTGGGTACCCCACTTCAGGCTTTAGTGGGGAAGCTTTTATTAAATGCAAGTTATTCTTCTTTTTCTTCTTTCCCTCCTCGGTGTTCTTCCATGCTTTATAGCCATCTAACAGTACATCAACCCGACCAGGAGCTAATTCCTCTAGCAGATTGGTATTCATTCTCGTTCGGCTCTTGGAATCACATCCAGCAGTGGTTGGAACAGCTCGCAAAATCCAACCACTTCACCTACTTCATTGCCCCCAACCGTTTCCCGTACCTCTATTGAAACAGAATGGTTTCATGTTCTTTCATCGATTGGTTATTCCTTTCCGTTCGTATCTCCTTCTCCAATTTCGGTCTCGATTAGTTCACAAGATTGAATGGCCAAGTCTCCTCCGGACCCTCGATTCGATTGTTTTCCAAGAATGTTGAGCCGGGTATGTAAGTTAAGTTAAGTTAAGCCATGTATCTGGGAGGAACTTTAAAGAAGGGCTTTCGGTTCTTTGCACCCTGTTTTGGTCTTGCAGCTATATTTCGACGCAAGCGCCTCTTCTTGTTTGAATAATTGGACGTTGAACCCATTGCAGCTATATTCCCGATGGCTGATTCAAGACTTTCTAGGGGCCCTAAGCTATCTCCTAAACTTCTGGCCCTTGGTTAGGCCTTTTAGGGTATTTTAGGTTGTCATATCAGAAACCATAGGGTTGATTTCCTTGATTGATTATACTGATAATATAAACAATATCTGTTTCTGAGCTATTGCTATTGATATACCGATAGGAGTTTCTCTAGCTATTGAGCATATCCCTTGAATGAAACGAGCGTAGTACTTTCAGCAAGATAGAGCATAGATAAAGAGATAAAGTGCGCTCTTCCTGGGTTGGAATTTAGAATTAAATGGTACTTTTTTCTTTTTCCAGTTACATTATTTTCTACTATAAACGAGGGCCACCACGTATCGTATCAAGCTATTGCTTTTTGTGCTCTAATGATGGCTTGGTTCGGATAAAGATCTATTGTATCTCATCAAAAAGGATGGCTACTGGCTGACCTAACTTACTCGCGGATGAGGAGAAAGATTAGATGAAAGTCAAGCAAAGGCTTCCCTGCTTGCGTGGCATCCAACACTGTGGCTAACTCTATTCGATCATCTAACTAGCTTTCGAACTGGATAGTACTACCTTAACAGGTATCGTGAAAGAGCTACGACCAGTAGCGAACGAACTAGAATCTAGTGCATATACAAGAAAAAGAGGAGGATCGGAAATCAAAGTACTGGCTGGAAGAGTCAAGCACTCGCCCTTATACTCGCTTCAAGTATTCCGCTAGCCGCAAGCGCCTTTGGTTAAAGATGGGGAAGACCTGCTCGCTGACCCCGCAAGCGCAGACTATCAATTCCGCAAGCGCCTTCTCCGATCTCTTGCTCTCATATGTGCCTTTCCGTGAAGCTTCCACGTACTGCTACCCGGATTCCAACAAAACCATCCCTGCTGTTTACTTCTCCCAGGAAGAAGTGCAGCATCTCTCCGCGCCGTTCCGCCGCAAGCGCCTTGGTTTACGTCTGATTCCATTCTCCCTTGCTTGAGCTTTCTTCTTTCCTCTGCTTTGGTCTACTTCCTTCTTTTCATCCTGTGTAATTATTGCCCATCTTCCATCTCTTCTTGGTCCATTCAAAGACCTGTAGAATAAGTTTCGTTGATTTTCTTTCAATAAAGCTTGTTCAGTCCCTCTAATAGAGTGATTATTACTAGTGAAAAATGAAAAAATTTGCTTTCTTTTGGGCCTGATCCGCCCATTCCTGCTTTTCTCGAATCTCGTCATCGGGAGTGGCAACTCTCTCAATCAACTTGGAGCTTTCCCTTGCTTCCTTCTTTGTTCCGGTAATCTATTTAAGTAGTTATTAAAGTACTGGTAGCCTCTAGCCTTGAGTTCTCGTCTATCTATCTGTATAGGTCATCCCTTGCAATTCAATTGGGACAAGGGTCTCAGACTCCTCTTTCTTTGGTCATCTGTCCGCGAATTTGTTGGAAAGGCTCTTTCTCTTTGCTATCTCAATCGGTCCACGAGTACCCTCTCTTGCTTACTTGTTTACAAATAAAATCTATATTTTATAAAGTTATTGACTCCATTCATAGGTATGCGCGAATCCCATCCTTGGTCAATCTACTCCTGCCTTGCCAAGTGCTCAATCAGTAAGACGACAAGCTTATTGACTTGAAAGACTACTTCCTTTGCCCTCTAAGCTCTCTCCTTCCTTTCCGGAGTGAGGGACTGAGTCTATATGCCTTCCTTTGTTTAGTTAGTAAGAATATGCCAGTTCTCTCATTGAGAGGTACTAGGGTCCAGTTACAAGTCTTGATAAGAGGGTGCCTTGGCACCTAGCGTTTGAAGTCTCTCTATGTCCTTAAGCGACAGCCCTTCTTCAATCGAGAAGATAGGGGCCCCGCCAGTAAGAACTCTCGATAAGGCGCCTTCATTTCCGTGCTCAGTATCCAATTTCAATGCGCTATCATTACCTTAATGCAATTCAGTATTAGAGTCTTCCGTGAAGGAATGAATTCAAGAGTGAACGGCTGCGGCACATAGGGAATATGGAATATGAAACTCAATTATGTATCGCCCGAAAGGGTTGAAGCTGTCGCAACATTTGTCTCAGCCATCCTTATCTCCATTTCACGGTGGAAGCCCTCGGGATCGAGCATCTTCAATTCCTGCATTCGCATTCTTTCGGCTCGCGCCGACATAATCGTATTTATTATCTCGGCGCATTTTATTCTGGCATTGTCCAGCCCAAGCATTACACTCTCATAAAGCTCGGTCAATGTCGGTTCTCTATATAGATCAATGAGATCCACATCGGGAAGGAGGGCCCACCAAATCTTACACCCCATGAGAAGACATGGCCGAATCAAATTTATTGACATATCTGCTGATATAACAGGAGGAGATAAGAAAAGATCATAGGTGGATAACCTAAATTCTCTCAATACGATCCTTGGATTCGGCATTCGTTTTTTGACTTTGAGATAGGCTTGGCGGGCAAAGTCGATCGTGCACCTGTCGTGTGACCCGTTGGTCCTAAGCTAAGCAATGTCTTTCGCGAAGCGACCCACCTAGAAACAGCTCTCCTTTATGTTAGGGAGGCACGCCAATGGAACTTCGATCGGATGCGGGTATCCAATCCCGCCGCTGAGATGTCCAGCGGATTCCGGGGCCTTGACGAATGGTTCCATTGTTGTTATAAGAGCAAAAGGCCCGGGGCATAGCAGGATGAACCAATGTGAATGAGTGCAAGCTTCGTTGCCCGAACACGATTGGTGCTGACCACACTAGGTGCTACCGTGGTAGCAAGAGAGGCCAGGCGGTGCCAATTGATAGGTTGTCACTGAGCATTCCTAGTCACACGGGAATAGAGGTCAAATGGCAAGGCGCTTGCGGTACGAGTACCTGCGGTGAGCACTCCCCTCGAAAGACAGAACTCTTCCTTATATAAACAATTCTCAGTCTAGTCCTTTGTACCAGAAGAGTGCGGCAAGGAGGAGATACTAAGCAATCAAAGGGATGCAAGCGCCTATTAGCTATTATAGCCAAGGAAAGGGGATCGATCCCAGACCTAGCGCGAAAGAATAAGCAGTCTTAGCGCATCCGACAGCCAGCCCTATGAGCTAGCTTATCAGCTCGACCTCTGCCACTACTGCTTCGCTAGCCAATGCTAGAGATGGAAGATCTAAAACAAGGGCTGAGCCTATGACCGACCAGCCTTTGTGATTGCTTATTCGAAGGCAGACTTGGACTCCTTTCCTTGGACCAGGCACCAAAGCAAGCAAGAGATTGAAGCGGGGCATGGGAGACACGAAGTATTGCGAAAGAAGGAACAAGGGACGAAAAGCATCTCGAAATCAATGTATTCATAACAATTTTAACTCCCTCGCCATTTCGCTCTTTCTAGTTCTAGCGGGAATGAGAGGCGGATTCCCTTCCTTGGGTAAGCCCCTAGAGCCGCTGATTCGCGTTTGTCT
Source organism: Amorphophallus konjac (assembly GCA_022559845.1). NCBI lineage: Eukaryota > Viridiplantae > Streptophyta > Magnoliopsida > Alismatales > Araceae > Amorphophallus > Amorphophallus konjac. The sequence continues at coordinate 532,152,492 of CM040121.1, forward strand.
TATTCGTCTTATTATTCAGGTTATATGGTCCACTTGCTGGCCTCTATTGGTTGAAGTACTATCAATGATGTTCTTTTTTATTTTCGTTGGATGGGGACATTGATGATGCTTCAGCTGATTGTTGGCGTCTTGCGCGTGCGTCAGTTGATTATGTAGTAGTCATTTTCTTTTTTGGATTTGAATCATGTTGATTCTTCTTTTCGGGTTCATAGTGGACGTTTGCCTGGCTATGTTTCCGATCGTTCAGTCGCCACTGTGGCTCGCTACCCTACTTCATTTTGCAAGATTTGGTATGTGTGGTTCCATCTGTCTGTGGTTGGTCTGGGCCCTCTGTTCTTGCAGGTGGAAGCGTGCTCCCCATGTAGTTTTCTTCGTTCCCGTGTAATCAGGTGCGAGTGTAACGAGTTTGTTTGAAATAAGTCCAATGAGATGATACGAAAACCAAGAGTTAAAAGCTGGCTCAGAAGAAAGTCTAGTGGGGCATGGTTTAGAAAGTAGGTTACCTGCTCGTAAGAGGCAGTCTAACTTAGTTAGTTGCTCATCAGAAGGATAAGCAAGGTTTTATGAATTATCCTAGCAAGGCTTATAAGATAAGGCTAAGCGAAAGCAAACAGGGGAGCCCCTTTGTAATGTAATGAAGGTTTGGTGTTCAGTCCGCCATTCCAAGGTAAATGCCTGGCTATTCAAGCTAGCGTGGTAACGAGACGGTGAATGAAAGTGACTCGGTTAACAAGACTGAGGAAGATGCCTAGCTAGTTTTGAACCAGAGCAGGGAAGTAAAATAGCTAAATCGGAAGTGAAGCCCTCTGACCTTCCACTTTAAGACAGTCCCTAGCGCCTACAGACTGCTTAAGGCAAGCTACGCTTGCTTACTTTAGCTCCTAGGAAGAAGGAAACAAGGGATGAGCGTTGACCAGGCAGGGGAGGCGGCGACAGCGAGTAAACTCCCCTTTTCTTCTCCTTTCCGTGTTCGGAAGCATTAGCTGCTAGGCCCAGGAAGGCTTCTTCAGTCAGGCGGGGCAGATCGAGTCATCCCTAAATTGTGAAAGTCTGAGGATGTCCTCTTTGCTTCGTAGACGAGCTCCTTGCCTGATGCCCTCCGAGCCTGTTCTGGCTTGGCTCGGTAATACTCTGAAAGAATGAAGACCATGTTGCAACTTATCTCCAGAGGCGGCCGACGTGACCGATCACTGTTGCCCCTCGAGTCCTTCTGTTTTAGAGATTCCTCAAAATCACCCAACGCCTTCTTTAGCTTTTCTGCGAACGATGGCTCTGAACTGGTAGACAGTGGTGATCCTGGAGGTGAATAAGGACCGTATTGTCCTGCAATGGTCTTATCTGTCTGAGCAAGGATCGTACTGTCGAGAAAAAGTACACCCACAAATCTTTCGCATTAGCGCCTTCTCCTACTGCGAGTAGTATTAGAGTATCTCTACTACACTTGAAACTTTATGTTGATCAGTTTGTAGCATGTTCAGCTAGTTCACCAGTTAGCTTTCCTGCCAGCTTGCCAACCAGTTTGATAAAGTAAGGACAGCAAGCCAGTAAGCTGTAGTCCTGTTGTTGAGACAGTTAAGCAGTTTAGTTTCTCAGTGAAGAGGTTGTCTAAGATGGAATGAGTCTAAAGAAGTCAGTTGAAGTTGGACTGTTAGCAAGTCTTAGCCTTTTCTGCTGACTTATGTATTATCTCCTAATCTTCAAGCGAGGGAGGGCAGGCAGTTGAGTTGCTTTCTATCTTATATCTTCCTTCTACTAAGGACAGTGATAGCGAAGGCCAGCCAAGCCAGTCTTTGAATCATTTGCCAGTTAGCAAGACAGTTGTATTTGATGATCTAAGAAAGTTTTCTCTTTTGCCTGCAAGTCAGAGTTGTTTTCCTGTTACCTGGGGATAGTAATCTAAGTGAAGTCAGTAGTAGTCCTTTAAGCCAGCTGCTTGTTTATTCTCATCTAACGCAAGCGCCTCTGATTCCAGCAAGTCAGCCAAGCCAGTGATTTAGGGATTTGCCTTTCATATTCAGTAGCATTCTCTCAATTTGACTCCAACTGGGGAATCCTCGGAAAAAATATGGAGTCGGCGGCCTTTTTGAAAATAGATAGGTATTGGAATGCAGGGCTATCCCTCTTCTTTATGCGGCTCTTCCCGGCAGTCAGACCTAAAAGATGAATGAAAGAATCTCTTGGTATGGGAATGAAATGAAATGATTGCTCAGGTGGTCGAGGTCATTTGGCACTAGCCTCGAAAAAAAGTTTTAGGTAGAATGCGATGCCTCAGGAGTAGCGATTGGGGCTGTGTTGAGCCCAGAGGGAAACCTGTTGCAGCGCTTCAGTGAGAAACTGAAAAAGTCGAGGTGCGAAGCCACTCGACTAATAAGGAGAGGAAGAACTCAGACTATATAAGGAGCTGTACGTGTTGGTGCAAGCTATGAAGCACTGGAGACACTATCTACCAAGGAGTTGTTTGTTTTTACTTTTACCTACCGCGAATGACGTAAAAAACGAATGGATCCTGCAGAACTTTATGTTTGTGATCAAACACAAAGCAGGGAAGAAGAATGTGGTTGCGGAGTAGGCGGAAGTTCCTACTGCAAATGGTTATAACCCCAATATATGATATATTAAAGGTTGATTTCGGGGAATTCCGAAAGCGTCAGTATAAAGACTTTTAAAAGGATGCCTGGGAGGCTTTTTGTGAAGGACCCGGCGGTTTGATGATGATTCCCTGATGGATGGACTATTGAATAAGGTCCAGCCAGTGCGTGTGCCCAAGGGTCCGGGAAGCATTGACCACAGCCACAGAGAGGAAGGGAGGGGCACTCGACGAAAGGGGGGGTGGTCTACGATCAGGTTAGCAATGACCGGATGGAGCAATCCGCCAAAGATTCGATACAGAAGCCGCCAGTAAAAGAGTCAGAGGCGCTGCTAGCATCCGAAATTGGAAGGGGTACGCCCTCCGGGAGCACTGGATGACTCGTCTATCTCGTACCGATCAAAAGCTGAACAGCTCGACCAAAGTCCGTCAGTCGCACGTACTCTATTCACGTTTTGTTTTGAACCCAATCCAGGGTCTCGACGCCCGCTACGGTTAGGCTCGCACGTGATGCTAAGCAAGGACTTCCCCCTCAAGTTGAAATATAGGCCGAATTTCTTTACCGAGTTCCCTCTCGGCGGTGAAGCTGCGATTTCACTACGATCTTGTACATGCAAGCCGTGAGCCGTCTTCTCGCCAGGGGTCCTTCCTGGGCCCATGTACTCCATCTACGAAACCGGCCGTGCCTTTCTCGCTCTCCGAGAAGAGGGGAATCAAAGCCCACCAACCTGCTACTCAAACGCACTTTACGCCCAGGCTCTAGCGGAATATCCATACCACTCTGTCGTTCATCGTGGGTTAGCATAGCTGACTATCGTGCAAATCCGGGAAGGTCCTGCTCTGCAATTCGCTCGAAAGAGAGGGGGGCTTGCCATTACATTACCTTCCCCACCCATTTGTTCCACCCACCGCCCTTGGTTTCGAAGCTCTGCCGATTGAGAGAACCAAACCCGTGACTACCCGTGACTAGCTAGCTCGCTTGCCCTTCCCCACCTTTAGCCCACCTTTCAAATGTGATCAATATCGTGGCAACCTACCTCGCCTTCTCCCAGGTCGATAACTAATTGACGGCGATCGTGTTGGTGTTCCGCTTAACCGGGCTCCATACACTGCCGCCTACATGGGCCATTCTCGTCGATGTTGCGCCGAGAACGGAGAGAGCCAAACTCAACTACCTCCCTGGCTGACGCCTCAAGTTGGGAGGCTGCCGAGCTTGGGCCTACGGTGCCTCGCCTCTCTCTCTATCCATGCAAGAGAGAAAGAGGCGCTTGCGGCGACCTATTACGAGTAGGATGAAAATACTCCTAGCCACCAACAAAGGGATCGCTACAAACGACCCACCACGAGTATGATCAACTACCTATTATCATATAGAAACAGTAGAGGAGCCTCTGTTTGATCGATCACGGCCATAGTAGGCGCTTGCGGCTATAGCGGTGACGTTCTCTTTCTACGCGAGCTGTCTGGTCTAGCTCATCTGATCCTCACCACCCCCTATCTAAGCTTGTGACCTGCTACCTTTGGTAGCACCTCATCTGGCTTATCCACTTGTCAGAAGGAACGCCATAACCATATAGTGGACATGCTCTTTTGGAGTTATTATCCCACGAAACTTGAAAAGGGCAGTCTGGTGGAACATCTGACCATAAAAAGTATAGTAAACACCGGAAGAGAATCAACCCGGCACAAACAAGATCGGGGATCCTTGCCATTCCACGGGAAGACAAAAGCCGAGAAGAGCTCCATTGGATCACCTGTGAAATGCCTTGTCAAGCCGACATAACAGATCACGAGGCGCTTGCGTTTGGGATCCTTCATCAAATAAATATACTGCCTTGTAGCCTGACCTTTTCCTCCTTTCTCCCAAAAAGCTTAAAAAAGGGCAATTTAAGTTCGATATCCGTCCGTTTCCACCATCAATTAATTAATTTAAGTATACTAAGTTCCTCTATTCTTAACAGTTTGAAGGAGAAGCATGATTTCCTTTTTTACTAGGAAAGGTTGTGAAGAGGGAACTTTCTTATTAAAAGGATTCCAGATGAAGAATAGATCAACTGGATCCACCGAAGCGGAATATAGTTGATTGACTATGAAACCTCATGAGCAAGGGCGCTAAGCGGGGATGTTCTTTCAATGGAATGGAAAGAATGAATAGAGAAGTCCCTGTTTAGAGCCGGCTACCTATTCCGAAAAAGGGTTGGAAGGGACCAGGAGATGCCACTTTGACTGTACTAAGGGTGGGTTGATAATCCACAGCGGAAGCTCTCCTTTCTTAGAAGAAGAGGACGCCATTTTCCAAGAATTTAGTTGGTACTAGTTTTCCAAAGGGCCCCCTTCTTTTGTGGTTCCATCGTAGTCTTAGACCAGACTTTCTTATTCAAAGGAATTTCGCGTCCCCTTTCAAGGCAACCAGGCCATGGACCAAAGTTGCATAGAGGAAGAAGGAGGAAGGGGGCTTTTCGATGACTCGGGCAGCCTACTGACGAAAGGCTTCCTTTAAAGGAAAGGGACTATTCTGAAGAAGACTCAAAGTAATGGCACCCGTCAGATACTAAGTACTGGGAAATGTATCGAATGAGGCTAGTCGATCTTTATCTACGGGCTATGTTAATATTAAGAAATAGAAAATTAATAAATAGAAAAAGACCTACTCCCTCCCATCCCATGGGTTAATTCAAAGAGGCCCACCTCGCCCCACGAAAGATATCTATTTTATCGCTCCCCATGCTTCTTCTTCTTCCCTCTAGCCTTAACTTTGGTTTAGTTACAGAAAGAGGACCCCTTTATTCAATCACGATTACGTTGACGACGAACTAATCAAATCAAGATCAATAGGAAGGCTAGAGACTGGCTCCGCTATAGTATAGAGCTACGTGTACACCACCACGTCGAGAGAGCGAATTAGAGAGCAGACCGATGATGATGATACTCATATCTTATCTAGTTGCAGGGAGTTCTCTTTTTTAATCTGAATAAGGGGCGCTTGCGGCACCTCTATCTATGAGGGATACTCTATCCAGATCTCCCCAGCAGTCATCACAATCTGCCAGGAATTTATACGCTGGTTCGATAGGACCAGGCGAGGACTCCCACCACACTGAATGAATAAATTTCATCACATTTACGATGAGATTTATGAAGCAAAAAGCAAAAATCCAGATGAAGCATTTTCGACCGAATGGGACATAAATATATAAGAGCCAAAACTGCTAAGGGCATTCCACCCATCTTGATAATCTTTCATGCGGACGTCTTTTTCTTCGAACGGACACAAGAATCACCTTTGAGTGCGCTTTCCAGTTGCACTATGCTTTCCTCGTCTAGTCTTCCCTTCCTTTCATCACATCACTTTGTGGTTCATTAGTCACGATTTTCATAAGCAAGGCTTTCTCCTTATTCTATCACAATTCTATCAAATAAGTGGTTTCACTCCTTAGGCGCATGCGCAAACGGTAGGCTAAAGATATTTCATCACCACGCCAGAAAGACATGCCCCCTAGCCGATAAAGGAGGGCTGGCGCCCCCTTAGGGATAGGGTTGAGGAGGGTGACAGCGCGACTCAGGCCCAGTGTGCCTTTTCTAAAATGAGTAGAGCGAAGGGCTTTCACAATGGGAAGAGCTTTAAAACCCCCTGCTTCTTCTTTTTGCCCGAAGCCCTTGTTCGGTCTCCGCTTTTTGAGGCGGGACTTTATCTATCATCTTACGATAATACAGTATGCTCACCACCTCCCACCTATCCTACATACTAAATAAAAGAAGAAGGAAGTTCTTTTGGTCATAGATCAGACCTTTCAATCATCCCAAGCCCTGCGTCTAGGACTAATCTAGGGAGGTGATATTGGCAGTTCGATGGTCTTGCACAGGGGGTTCGGGCACATCCCTCCAATCCGATAGCTCTCATAGGTTTCATATCGAAGATCTTTTTATTTATTATTTATCGCCGAGCGCTTCCTCTATGTAATATGTAATGCTGCAACTTCCTTGCCTTAAGGATTTCTTCTGCTGAAGAACGACAGTCGAATGCTTTCTCCCGAGTGAGATCTAGATCATTGGTCCGATGTCACTAAGCCAATTCGATGGAAGCCAATTTTCTCAAGCTAGACGGCTCACCTCTCTTCTTCCTAAAGAGTGACCACCACCGGTGAAGATAAAGGCATTTACAGGTCTTCCGAACCTGAACCCGGAGCGATGCCCATTCGAGTAATAGTAAGTAAGGGGTGCTCTCTCACTCACTCCCTTTCGAGAGTTCTAAAGACTAAGGCCCTTTCGGATTCGCTTTTCTGGTGATTTATCTGATGCGGACAGGGAATTTCGCTGGAAGGAATTACCACTAAAACAGGTACTTTCTCTCATCTCCCCAGCAAGGCAAAAAGATAAAAAGGCGCTTGCGGCTTTAAATAGTTGGGATTTCGTACTTGAACAAGGAGATCCACCAGCTAGCCTAGCTTTTCCTAGCACGACAAGCCTTTCCTGGATTCTTTGTCGATTCCTCTTCCCCACGTTCCTTTTTCGGGCATATCGAGAAGTTGAGTACTTCAGCCTCGAGAACACGGAAAACGCGCTTTCTTTCTATATGCGTAGGTTCCCAGCCGAGGTCAGATAATGGAGTCAACGGTAGCAGCGATTTCGAGCATCAACTATGATTAATCATCGGATCCGTCACAGTCATCCGAAGGGAGAGGCATTTGACTAGGGAAGCAGGCCGGGGAGAGGGAAAGCAGGAAGTCAGAAAGGCTAACAGCCGCCAGAGCAGAGAGAGAGCTTTCATAAGCCTATGATTGCAAAGCCCTTATTCAAGATAATAATATCTCATCAATGCACTAAGCTCCCATAGTGGTACAGTAATATGAATATTTAGCAAATCCTATGTTTCAATTCAGGATAGGATGGAAGGTCAATCAGTTTCAAGCTTGTTAAGGCAAGTTTAAGAGTTTCCTTAAGCCTTCATCGTGCCCCCAGGGACTCATAAAAGACCAGGAGGAGGGACAAGGGCCTGCAATCGTAATCCGGAAACTTGCAGCATAAGTCTATATTTCCTGTCTAGTTTGCAAATCGTTTTGCGCGAGCCAAAACTTGAATTGCTCTAGGTCTAGGATTTGAGCTTTGCTTTGAGTTCAGCTTGAGTTCACAGTTTCCTTCTCCACTTGCTGCTTCCTGGTTCATCACACCCGGGATTCCCAAACCATGTCTGATCGCATCTGAATAGAATGGGTCCCAGCTTTGGCCGTTCTAGGCAGTGGCAGCGGCTGATGTAGCGATTCTGTTTCGACTTCGAGTAAAGTAGCTAAGGTTTTGAAGAATTATATATTGCATAGCCCAAAGCGTAGGTAAGGCAATCTTTAGATTGTTGTTGAGTACCCAATTTCCTTAGAATAGGCAGAGGGGGACGAGACTACTGATTCAACCAATCAATCTCTGAATTGCAGGTGCAGGCTAGGGGTGAACAGACAGGAGTGGCACTGTGAAAGAAAATATCTATCATCACCGGGTCAAGAAAACCAGTGACTGAAGTACGGAGTTGAAGCAGTAGCTTTCGGCTAAGTCTGAAAGAAGTTCGTAAGGCGTCCAACGGTCCGGCTAATAAGTCAAGGTACAAGACCGATAGAGAGAGGTTGGTTCGGCATTCCGTGCTTTTGCTCTTTACGGAAGTTTTAATAAATGTGGAATTAGAGCGGGAAGGGCAAAGGTTGGAGAGGACGAAACGAGACCTCACCGGCCACAGCTGTGTTCCCCTTATTATGATGAACCGTGGTGAGCGAAAGAGAGAGCTGCGCCCTTGGATTCATTTCCCATCTGTATCTGTAGAGTCCAGTCCTGCTGTTAGGGCTGATTACTATCTTAGGTTTTCTCAGTTGGAGATGAATGGTTATGCCATTCTTACTCATAGTGTTTATGCTTGCTGGGATGTTGGACCAAAGAGCTATTGGAGGTATTCGTTCTATGAGTTGGATCTCGCTTCCAAAGAAAATAGGTTGTTTTGCGGTTAGACGGGAGCGCCACTGTTTCTCATTCAATGGTCGACAGCATCTTTTGAACAAGAACATCGGGGCCCCTCTCCTAAGCCAATCCACTTCCGGTCGAAGCAGCATCCATCTCCAGGACCGGTTGTCCGGTTCACCTTGGCGGGTTTCCGCTACTAACGTTATGGGGTAGAGGCCAATGCCAGTAGCACCAGTGCTTGCTTGCTATGAGGTAACTCGCTCATTAGTAGCAGCTTCTCTCACTTCGTTCTCTTTGGGTTTTTAAGGCAAAGTTGCAATGTGTCCTGTCGGAGAGTTGGAGCTAGCGTGAGGATTTGCCACCATCCATGACGATAGTCCCAGGGAAAGGAGTCAGTATTGGCTGTTGGCATGTCCGAGCTAAGATCGGTTGAGGCGGGTAAAGACGGTTGCCTAGCTTACTTAGTAAAGGACTCCTTTTGTTTAGCGGTCATGGATCGATTCTATTCTATTCTATTCTATTCTAGGTGGTTCACTTTCCCTATTCTCAGAGTTCACGTTCTGATCTAGAAAATCGACTTTTCAGATGAGTTCCATAGTTTTGGACAGGACAGGTGGAAACTGGGAGGTAAAGAAAATATTCAAGCCTTCGGTCCTTCGTCTTACACAGACTACGACTACTCAATCTTGGGTTGAGCTCCCACTACCTGACTGACCTTGCTCACACTCAAGGCTGTCCCACCAGACACTCAAAAAAGTCTCACAGATGCAACCTGGACAGAAAGACTTGAGAACGGCTACTCGGACACACTCAAACTACCTTCTAACTTAGGCTGATCTGCTTAAGACGGGACATGACTTGGTGCTCCAGACACACACAAGTTAGCCCAGTTGCGGCTGGGTTTGGGATCTTCCAGCTGGCATTTTGGGCTGTTGGCTTGCTGACTCACTCAGAACTGCTTATAACTCCACGTGCACACACGGAATTCCAGCTCTCGTCCCCGTGCACACACGGAATTCCAGCTCTCGACAGGCACTGCTTCCACTCTGAGGCGGATAGCACTCAGGGCTGAAACCATGCACTGCTGGCCTAGCTGAACGAGATGGAGCGGCACCGACACCACAGGCCACGGACACGTGAAGGAATGAACTCCTAACTGAACTACTCCATGTAGAGCGACTTAGGTTCTCGACCACTGCTTGGACTGGCATCTTGGAGGGGGGACAGACACTTTTGCTCCTCCCTTGGGAGCGGCCACGCGAACCACTCTCTTGGGTCTGTCTTCGCTATCACAGCTCTAGCGAGTATGCTCAACTACGATGAAACTGCGCCTCAGTTCGCCACGAGCCTGCAGATGTAATGCAACGGGGAACTGTTGGGTATGCTGTGTTGATTGCACATCTTTCTTCAAAACTCTGTCTTTCGAAGACGCATATACCGACGGGACAAAAAAGCACTGAGCATTCCCACGACACAACAGACACACTGCTACTATGCATGCTGTGTCACATTTCTCAGTCTTGCTAAGATATCAGGAACTCAATGACAGTGACTTTTCTCAGCTTGGAAAACTTTGTGTTGGGCATGTTATAGCACCTTGGAAGAACTCGAAAAGATTTGGCCAGCTACAAAGACTGCTTAAGAAAGAGAGAGTGGCTGCACACTTTTTAGACAGACTCTGAGCATGGATGCGATAGCTAAAATGCTAGGTCTGTCAGGGATAATAAAGCAATGCAGGGAGGCATTAGTAAGGCGATCTCTCCCCTGACCAGGATCAGAACAAACCCAGACCGGGAACCCATCATCTCTCCTCCGGGTAAACCATTGGAACTGGGGGAAGCTCAGCCCAAAGGATGGAATGCCAGTTAGGGACAACGCGAAGATCAACACGAGTAGAGCGGGCGCTTCACCATTTTAGATTTGTTTCGTCCTCGCAAAAGCGCCTTACCATAAAACTGACAAGGCCGGTCACAGGGTTAGGACAATCTCTCTCGTAAGTCATCCACTTGCTTGGAGCTGTGCGGGCTAGCCGGCTCGCGACGGTCGCTATCCTTGTCTGTGTAGCACGCGCCTTCTCTCTCCCCATTCATTTCGAACCTCCGAAAGTCGAATAGCGAACCGGTCTGTCCTGTTGGGAAGGCAGGACGAGAACGTCAGTACAGGATGGGAACAACAGTGCTATAATTGCTCCTTCTCCGGTTGAAACCACTGTTGCCTGATCCGGAACCAGCTCCAGCTACTGTTCTATCTCCTGCACCTTCCATCTCTCATTTTAATGCCTCACCTCCTCTCATGAGCCTTGCATTCGAAAGCCAAGCAAACTCAAGAGCTCCTGCTCGCTCCTACAACTACGCTCGCGAGTGCCTTCCTTTTGGATAGCAAAGGTATACACAAGTGCAGTAGTTCAAGGCAGGCAGGTAAGGGCAGTGAGACCCCGTCGAGGACCCTTCCGGCCAAGCACATCCATCAACGGAGGTCGAATTCCAGCAACAAATGAGAATAGGGTCGAACAACCACTGCGCTCGAACGAGAGCCTATCGTTCCGTGCACGCACAGACTACGATTCGATAGAGAACGATTTGGCACATCTTCGCAAGCGCCTGGTATGAAAGTCGTTAGGCTTGGTTTTCTGTGAGTTCAAGATATTCGGCATAAGCCGTCTTTGCTTTTGCTCTTATCGATGTGATCCTTGTCTTTAGCTTGGCACCAGGGCGGCTTGCTTACCTACCTGATGACTTTCGGACTTTCTGTTAGCACGCATCCAGTGACCGATGAATCTGTTGTCGGAATAAGCGCAGCAAGAGAATTCGCTGCTTTTGTGCCAACCTTCTCGCCTAGAATAGAAGGAATCAGTCTTAAAGGGGGGCGAAGTGACGGATGAAATTCCTCTCTCTCGAGAGAGAGAGAGAAGCTGTTCTTGTTTCATAAGCAAATGCGGCAACCCGGTGGTATAGTGAGCTCTCTCTCTGGATTAAGCTTCAGTCATTGATAGAGAGGAATCACCTAGCATTAGACTAGACTAGCTAGCCCTCCTTGGGCAGATTGCTTTGAATAGCGTAGTTTCGTAGCTTTGCTACGGGAAGGAGACTTGCCTTATCAGATGCGGTAGATGAGGTCTTTGCTTTTCCTGTTAGAGAATGAGTTGTTAGCCTTGATGTGTTCATCCGGACTTCCTCTAAAAGAGCTCCCACTCGTCTCTCCCTCGCATGATGATGCTGCCATTTCACTCCTAAAGTCATTACCTCTAGCTCTTCTTCAGTCCGTTCTTCTGGTTCAACGACATCAGAGATATAATACGAGGATATCCGAATCCTTAAAGGCTGGGGCATTTTCTCCTACGCATCCTTCAGGAGTGTTCTTCATAGCTGCGTCAGAATAGTCGTCCTCGACCCTGGCCAGTGACTCCAGAGCCTTCGGAGGTTCTAATCTATACCTTTCCCATGCTTTGAATAGGAGCCCATAGCGGACAAAGATCTCTCGATCCTTGATTTCTACGTGGACTATAACAAACCACAGGGGGTTTTTCAGCAACTGCTGAAGAGGGATTCCGAAATCTAAAGAAACCGTAGCATACCACAGCAGATAGTTTAAATGCTGCTTCATCCATTCCTGAATAAGAGCTTCAAACATCTCATCATCTCCATCAAGGGCAAGACGCTATAGATAGGAGTCTATCTCTTCTTCAGAGAAGTCTCCAGGCGATACTTGCTCTAAGACGAAGGCCCTCACCCTATCAAGCCTATAGACATCAACACAGCCTTGTTCAGGCAATGTGAGCCAAAGCTCAGTCGGCCAAGGGCAGATGCCACTTGGTGAATGCATTAGAAGCCAGTGTCTTAACCACCGTCTACTCCTTTTTACAGGACTAACAGAGGAATACACCCGATAGCCCGCACCTCGCAGACGATAAGAGTTCTGTAATGAAACTCCTAAAGTTGCAAATATAACGGGCGGCGCCGCTCAGCATAGATAACATTCTTCAAGAAACAGGGCTTAAATCCCTAGTTACTCCCTCAGCCATAAATCGCTTAGCCAATTCTAACGCACCAGTACGAGAGATCAATGACTTCTCTTTCGATATGGTCACTTCTACATCTCGCATGACCTCTAAATACTTTTCCGCTGCTTTCTCGTAGCGATAACTAAATCGTCGCCGCTATAAGAATAGCGTACTTTAGAAAAGAAAGATTTCTCCCCGGTAAACTAGACCCGCAGCTATCCAGACTAAGACATGATGTGTTAATGCAAGGACAGGCCACGAAGAGTAGAAAGCCAGTTCCCTTAGTAAATCGGTACCAGACTGACCTACCTTTCTGATAAGAATACCATTCAGGGACGTAGAAGAACACACTAGACACTATACGTGACCAGGATTCTCCTAACGCACACCCGAAGATAGAACTTAAAAGACATTCGGACACTGACACAGGTAAAGAGTCAGTGGCTGCTTTCAAGTAGAAAGAAAATCAATTCATTTCTCCTTTCAAGCGAGTTAAAGGTGCTGTTTGGTTAAAAGTCCCATCTGTCGGTAAAACCTTCAGAACGGACATACACCAATCGTGCAGAGGTCTTAACAACGTCTGCAAGAATGGGTTAACCATAGCAAACACCCTAACTTGACCTGCCCCCTCAAGCTTGAGTCTTCAACCAAGACTCGTTGTTCACTTGCCAATTGCATCACCAACGGGTCAAGTGCTCAGCCCGTCTCTGCCAGAAGCGAAAGTTTCAACCGAAAATGGCTTATCAAGTGGATAGAGCGGGTTCTCCAAGCAAGCATTCAAAAGAGTAGATATACCTAACCCAGTGTTGAGAGCGAACGATCGCAGTTGGTAGGTGCGGAAGCAGAGGTTGTCATCTCCCACCCGCCAGAGAAAACCTTTGCTTCTGCTTCGAAAGACAACCTATCTTCGATAGCCTGGTTGTCAATGTTCCGGTTAGGTCTCCGGTTTCAGTGCCCGTCCTCCCAGAAGACATTCCCTTCAGTTTACTTCAGCGAGAAAGAAATCTCCAAACTGTCTGAACCTTTTCAACTGTGCCTGGTATTCAAGTTTGATTCTAACCATCTGCCCATCGCCGACGTTCGCAAGATCTTGCACGAGTCTTGGGGTGTTAAGAAGGGGCATCTCTCGGTACGACCGCCGGCACCTGCTTGTTCGCTTCCTAGATGGGGAGGACTTCATCAACGTCTGGACACGAGATCGTTGGGTCATGCGTGGGCAGTCGCTGAAGCTTTTCTGTTGGTCGGCCTGGTTCCGGCCGGGGCTGGAGTCTGCAATAGTCCCCGTCTGGTTCGATCTTCCTCAACTACCTCCATGCTTTTACAATACGGGAAGCCTTGCCTCCTTAGCGCTGGTGGCTGGCCGATTGCTAAGGATTGGCTCCCTAACCAAGGAGATAGAGACTGTGGTCGGAGCTCGGGTCTGTATTGAGGTTGATGCTAGTAAGCCTGTCCTCCCCCAGAAGGTCTGGCTGGGTATGGGGAACAAGGAGATGGGAATAGGGCTTGCATTGATGGAGATGCGGAAAAGGATTTCCCTTCTATCGTAGCGTAGTGTTGGATCCCTTTGATGGCTCCAACATTCTATCTTTTTTTGCTCCTTTGGGTGCCGAAGAATCTCCAAGTCTAGGATGCCCGGCAAGATAGGATTATCCGATAGATAAAAGGAAACGTCGACCTGATGACGATTTACCCTTGTTACTCAACTCGCTATGCTGCAACGGGAAGCTTTACCTACCGCGAATGGGGCCCAGGGGAATAAACGCCCGCCCGCCGGCTTAGAAAGGGTCATAAGGGGAAGCAGTGAGTCGTCAAAGTGAATTCACAAGCGCTTCGGCTGTTCCCCCTTCCGGTCGAGCGAACCCGAACTACCTCCGAATTCACACCACTGATTTCATCCCGTCTTCCGCCTCCCTTCCCGTCGATGTGAACTATTATTATAGGGGAAGATCAGCCACCCTATTATATCTGTCACTTTAATCCGTTGATAATTCCACGATGTATATAAACTCAAGCAGGCTATCTCTTTGATAACTCGTGTGGAGAAGTCCGTTGTTCCTCAGTAGCTCAGTGGTAGAGCGGTTGGCTGTTAACTGACTGCTAACTGAATGGGGTTCGATTGGGGAGAAAAAGTCCATCGAATCCTCTCTCTCTTCTCTCTCTCTCTCTATGGCACAAGCTGATCCCTAATCAAATCTCATTCTTTCTACGCTGTGCTCTTGTTAATAGGATTCCCACAGACTCGAAGTGCAGAAGCTTGGGGTTCATTTGTCTTCTGCTTGTAATTGCTGTGAGGAACGTCAATGTGAGACACCAGAAAACATCTTGTTGTACAGCAGCACAGCACAGACAGTGTGGAACTATTTTAGCAACGTCTTAGAGGTGGCTGCAGCTCATAGCGACACGGTTATCACAAGATTTTGACGATGGAGCACAGCAGGAAATAAAAAAAGCGACTTTGGCTTTGCTTGCTATTTGCTGCCTTTCTTCATTTGCTGGAATCTCTGGTTGTTCAGAAACTCACACAGGTTCGATGAATCGATCCAATCCACAGCCTCAATTATTTGGCGAGTTAGCGGTTGAAGGGTATAGACCCGGCAACCCTTTTACCAAAGAAACTTCTTGCCTACTATTATAGATTATAGAACTGGCAGAACTGAGGATTCCGCCTACTCAAAACGTTGAGGGGATGGCAGCCGCCTGTAGAAAAAATAAACACTTTGAAAAACCTTAAGAGACAGGTTTTCTCCCGTATGGCTGAACTCGACCCCCATCCTTTCTGGGTGGAGAATCGAAACCAGCTTCTTTCGTCTATGCTTTGGTTGTATACAACCTTCAACAGGCGAGAGGTTTGGGAACCCTAAGAAAGAAGGAAGTGCTTGCGCTTTTAGGAATAAGCGTTAAGGCTTGAACTTGCTGCACTCTAGTTTCCAGGAGTTTTCGTAGCTTCGCTTTTCAGCCCCCTAACTTCCCCATTCCCTATCGCTCCAAGTATTCCGATCGTTTATTCCACTCGTTCCCTATCGTTAGAGCACTAAAGCCCAGGTCCTATCGAACCAGCTCTTTCTCTCTAACCCTATCGTTCTTCTTTCTCCTGATATTGATAGCACGGGAAAGAGAATGCGATGAGGCCATGCAAGGAAGGCTCTTTAATTAGCATTACGGCCTCTTTGCTTTGCACTCGCTACCTTGTGGCCATACCCGGTCCTTTGTCCAGTTATTTCTTCTTATTCCATAAAGAAGAGAAAAGTGAAATCACTTGTTCAAAGCGAAGGGACATTGCTTACAACTCAAAAGGACGGGATTTAGGCTAAGGCACCTCTCATCACAGCACGTCGAAAGCATTCCATCCAATTCATTATTGAAAGCCTTAGAGCAGTAGCACGGGGAGAGTCTTCCTTCTGATCCCAAGGTACTGGTAGTATCATCGTATATAAGAGAACGCCAAATGAAACTTCCTTCCTGCTTAAGTTCGGATGGAAACCCTGATCAGGCGGGTGGCCTAGCTAACACAGCTATCCCTCAGAAATAGCTTCATTCCGTTATTGAAGAATCTTATAAAGTACGCAAACCAGAATGAATGCCCTACCACGCCATGGCTATGGAGCTCATGAAAGAGTTCGAGCTACGCGAATTCTGCCACGTACAAAGGAAAAAGAACGACAAGGCAGACGCATTAGCCAAGTCAGGAGCCTTTTCTGATATGAAAGCATTTCTTTCGAGATAGCCAGTCCAGGTGCGGGGCAAGAGCTAACCGTCTCAGTCTAAGGCCGAGATTCATCGATATCTGTATTTGTATAAATATAAGAGATGCTTTTTGCTTTGTCTTTTAAGCCGGATCGGAAATGTATTGGTAAGGATCTCTCCCCTGCCTCTTTCTTTGGAGGGCTGACAGTTGCTTGCTTGTCTAGCTCAGCCCCTACTGAGCTTTCCGGTAGGTATCAGTTTATTATCAATTCCCACTTACTTCTGTAAAAACTTCTTCCCTCGCAATTCCAACTCGGCCAGAGAATCAAAGGGCAGATGGTATGTATTTCTATCCATCCTGATTGAAATAGAAATAAGACTTTATGCGAGCAAGGTTCAAAACAAATTATCCGTCCTTCTATCAATCGAGAAAAGAAGCAAGCTAAAGCTTCACTATGGAAAGGGGCTGAATTCCATCCGCAAAAATGCTGAAGTAAAAAAGAGGAATGGAAGTAGGGAGAGGAAATATAAATCCTATGTCTGGTCTAGCATGCACAATGGCCCATGAACATTGGGAGAAGAAAGCCTTTTTGTAGCAGATCTCAAAAACGATGATGGTTGATGGGCTTTAGAGAAAATATCTTATCCGATTCCTCCCAGCCTTGAGGAATAAATTTAGGCTGTTCCAACTCAAAGAATCAAAGATTTTGTGAAGAACCAGACACCGGCCCATTGGGCCAATGGGATTTTTTAATTCTAAATCTGCCTTTGGGTTTGGAAAGCAAAAACCGGACTTCTTTTGAGAGCATAGAATCCAACCCTGTGTGCATTGCTGAGAAAAGCTTAGCTTCTTTCTATTTATCTTACGATATTTATAAGTCGAGAGTTCTTCTTTCCTGGTCGTTCGCCATACCCGACCCCACCCCTACTAGAGGAAGTAAAGCTAATACCAGTCGCTTCTCGAGAATGATAGAAATCGGACTTATCAATAACCGCAGGTGGGATTGATGCCAATTCTTCTTAGGTTCTTTCTGATGTGCCATCCATTCCTTTTCTTGTTGATCAGCAACGGACGGATGATTCTGTCTTCTACACCGGGTTCTCCTGCTCAGCAGCCTCCTGCACCCGAGTATCAAAGAAAAGAAGGAAAAAGGGAAATCGCCAACCAGCAAACCTTCCATGAAAGCTTGAAAGGCGGCAAGCACAGATGAGAGGGACATCACTGAAGAGCTAGAAATATCTTAATATAAGACAGATCTGGGCTAGAACGAAATCCCACTTTCTTGATGTAGTTCCTCCGACTTTCATCCAGATTGCTGCCCACCTTTAGCGAACAAATGGGACTATGGTCATGATGGAATAGAACCTCTTCCTCCTCCTACCAACTCTGCACTCTGTTCACGGGGAATTGAACTCTTCTTTCATAGATTGGCGAATGTGAAAAAGAGACTTTAATTAAGTCTTTATCACTCATCTTTCTATCGAAATGCTTGAATCATAGCCCTAGTCTTAGAGCTAGGAGCGAACGGTCACCTTCCTAGCCCAGCGACTTTCCAGGAAAGAAGAGCTAAGCCTTCAAGTCCTAGGTCCTATTCCTTTCTTGCGAGATGCTTTGAATAGCTATCCTTTCGTACCCGTACCTGTGGGATTCGACTTTCCTTGGCGATTGGGTCCATGATCAAATAAGCTCTTACTTCGCCTCGAAAGGGAGCTGCGTAGGTAGACTAGAAGTAGTAGTTCCCGGCAAAAGAGAATTTCTTTTTGATTGAGTTCCAGGCTCCAGGCTTAAGAGCCTAATTAGCCATTGGGATTGGTGTACAGACAAGACTGATTGAGATTCGTAATTAGCTGCAATAAAAGAATACGCTCTTTCGACAGAGAAGTGAACGACTCCGATCTGCAGATGTTTTAGGGGTGCTAGCGAAGTGAATTAACTAAAAGGCATCGGTTGACTCTATTTCTAAGAGCAGAGCAGGGGAAGAAGCGCCTTTTCGCATCCTTTCTTTTCTATAAGTCAGAAGTAGGGTTGGGTTGGACAGTGCGCTTAGCTATTGATACCGCCCACCCCAATATGCAGCAAGAAGCCCTCTCGAAAGAAAGAATCGAATACTACGCTACGCGCCTCGAATGCAACATCAATTTAAACTAATCCAGCCAGACTTCGCTCAATAGAAAGTTGAGCTTCACCCGGAGTAATCAAAGCCCCTTCTTTCCTCTTTTTTTTTGATATGGGGAGAATGCATTGGACTGAAAGCTGACAGCAAGCATTCCTTTAGTTCCATTCGTTCGCTTTAGAAAGGCTCTAAAGCGACCCTGGTCTTTCTCACCTTGGGCTTGAGCCTGGTATTTCTCTAATTCTCTATAGATAATTAGATCACCTGTGCGTGATCTAATTAATAGACTAGCTTCACTAAGACTAAGTCGATATTCTATAGCGACTGCCGGACCATTCCATTCATTGTCTTCTCTCCTCAAACGAAAGGTCCGGAAGGTCTGTCTTCTTTTTTTAGTTCAAAGAGGAGTATAGGGGTGGTATTACGACCTGGTGGAAAAAGATCTTAAATGGCAATGGCTTTTGTTTTTGTTATAAATTTTGTTATAAATGGAAATGTCGCTTTATTAGCCTTCTCGGTGGTCGTTAGCAGCTGCTTTTGACAAGCCATTCCCGCTGCTGTCGTCAACGGTAGAACTCCTCGGGCATCCGTCCGTTCTTGCTTCTGGAGTTAAGGACTTAGTCTCGTAGACCGATTGTTTTTAGTACCTGCTTCAATCGCTTGAATGGGCTTCAAAGCTCGTATAAAGATCGAAAAATGGGCCAGGCCGACGCCTCCCCTTCAATGTGCAAGATTGAAAAGTTCTGTATCAGCTTCATCGATTGATGTTGTTGAAGTAGCGGTTGAATTGTCCATTTCAGTTTTTTTAATGGAAGTTGGGAGTTCAGGAAGCTCGCTCTCCCCTAATTGGGTATCCTCGGCCAAAGAAAAGATAGAAATTTATTGATTAGAGCAGTATCCCGGGTTACTCCCCAAAAACTGGCTCAATGGCAATGCTTGGTGCATTTAGGCTTAGCATTGGCTCAAGCCGCCCTGGGATGAAGTCGCTGGTCCTTAGGGCCAGGAGTGAAGCAGTCTGGTTTGATAGACCATATCTCCTTGTTTTTTTATTGTTATTTTCTTTTTCATGAGGTATTGCCTGGTGTGAACTCCGAAAGGAAAGAGGCTAAACTATCCCATCCCATCTCATCTCGATCTGATCTCCCCTCCCTTTCCGGCTTATCTTGGCTTCAAAGCTAAATGCAGCCATTTCTCACAAAACCATCAAAGCAAATGAAAGAGATTCAAAAAGACCTGGTGAAATGAAAGCCTTCAGGCCA
Organism: Amorphophallus konjac; assembly: GCA_022559845.1. Lineage (NCBI taxonomy): Eukaryota > Viridiplantae > Streptophyta > Magnoliopsida > Alismatales > Araceae > Amorphophallus > Amorphophallus konjac. Next base: position 532,172,076 of record CM040121.1, read on the forward strand.
GAAAGAAGAAAGTAAAGAAGTCCAGGAGCAGGCGATCTTGCTAAGAGCTCCTATTCCTCTGCACCCGAAAGAAGCAGATTCGTTCACAGGATTTTTGCTAACAGAAAAGAAAGAGCTGCGCCCTTTTAGCCGGCAAAGCCTTTCTTTGAAGTAGACTAGTTGAACAAGAGGAATGAATGGAATCACCCTCGGCTCTGGAGCTGGCTTAAGCCATGCCCGTACCACCAAAAGCACTTATTCTGACAACAGTGGCAACAACGGCAACAGCAGATAAGAGAACACCGCTACGCGCCTCTATAGCAATTCATTTTCTTGTTCACAGAGCTTATTCTGATTCAACAAGGAGCAATTCGTGTGACAACAGAAGGATCGGGAATCGCTTTATTTTATTTAGCCTGGGGCTGGGTTTGAACCCCTAAATCCATTTACGCGGGTGTGCACTCAACTCAAACTCAAAAAATAAGTGAATCAAGAAGTGACTTCGCTAGGCTAGCCTTCTTAGTTAAGAGTTATGTTATCCCCTAACGCCAGGGAGAGCAGTCCAATAGCTGCACGAGTTTTGCTAATCGTACATGGTCTTATATATATTCTTCTCCTTTCCAAGCTGGTAGGACGCGGTTACATCCCGGTAGTCAGCAACAGCGGTGAATGAATGTGTCAGTCGGTGGTGAAGAGGCGCGAACGCGGCGGTGGAATGGTGTTACCTGAGGAGAGAGACGGAGGAGATGTTACCGGACTACTCAGTGCAGGTGGTGAAGCTGGGCTACCTGACGTGGAGGGCACAAGAGTCCCATGAGTTGAAGAGGCCTCGAGGAGGAAGGGAAGCTAAGAGAAAAGGCCGAAGGCGCTTCGCTAGAAGCGTAGGCTTGAAAGCTAGAAACGAAGCTAAGAAAGACAAAGAAAGTCCTTTGGCTAGTTCAGTGCTGAAGCTTTTGATGGGACATAAGATTGATAACATTCTCTCTGTTTAGCTTGAAGTCAGCGGTTTAGGTCAGCCTTAGTCAGGAATAGGAAAAAACAAGACCACAAGAGAGGGAATTTATATCTAAGCATACAGCTTGCCGGGCACAGTACCTTTAAGATTCTTCTTGCTTGCTGGCTTAATCTGTTATTCGGGACTTCCTGAAATTCAAGGGAGGGACATAGAATATAGGGGAATAAGGGGCCGAAGGCGTTAGCTGCCTCGAAAGAGAGCGGTTGGTTGAATAGGCGTTAGGCTAGGATTGGAACCGTTTGTTAATGAAACGATTGGCGGCTTTGAGGCATGTAGTAGTTCTTATCAGTGGAAGGTATAGTTTTTTCCTAAATCTTTGGTATGGGTGTCTTACTAAATGTGCATGTGTTGATCCTTAGATCTGGCATCAGTGCCAGTCAAGTCTATAGGCAATTTGTTTGACTGCATTCTGTGCTTTTCCCTTCACGAAACCTCTTTTTCACCCAACTAGCAAACACCCAGTGGTTCAGCAGCTATCGGTCGGTTAGCATCATAGGGGAGAAAGATCAAGTCACAGTGAAGCGGTTTCAGCTAACTTAGTCTTTTACAGATATCCTCATTGAACCCCATATGAATTACCAAGCTTTCGAAGCACTTCTTGTTCCACCAACAGAATCTTCGGCGGAAGGGCGTAACGGAAGCTTTTTTGTCTACTGACTGAATGCAGGGTGTCCCAACCAATAGACACGAGTCAACTTGTATTTAGTTTCCATAAGAGAGGCAGTGGAAACCTACTAGAGTTTTGAGTCGTTCAAACTTGGATAGATAGCACGAGGAAGTTAAATAGGATCCACAAAACAGGTACCAAGAACCCAATATGACATATGGGTCACCTTCTCGAGGCTTTTTTAGAAGGAAGGATAACTACTCTAAGCGCTTACAGCGCCGCCTATTAGTACTTGCTTTTGCTGCTTCGCTTTCGAACTGTCCCTCAGGCAATCAAGAAAGAATTCGCGGCTTTCAAAGAGGGTGATGGGCTCGGCTCAAGCTGCTGTCAGGAACAAAGTACTCGCAACTGGCTTTGGTGATTCAGTCGAATGGGATAGTCCAGCCCCTTCTTTTCACCCTTTTCTACTCTGTGGAACTAGTTATGCCCATGCTTTTTCCCATGTTGTTGATGGAACCTGGCTTGAATCTTTTGATAGCAGGAAGGAGAGGGAGTCCAATCATTCAAATAGGAAGGAAAACGGAAAGTCGTCGAAAAGCAGGGGTGGGTGGCCGATCATCCAACGATGACGTAGCCCTACTGATCAACTTCCTAATTTCTTGCGTATTTACGTTACGCCCCTATTGAAAAATCTTCGATTCCTCTATCACTCGATGAAAAGTTGAGGTACTGTCGCCAACTACCCGAGTCCGATTCCGGATTTTGTACTTAGGAGGAGCCCCCATCCATCATAAAAAAAGATAGATAGTCATCGAACCGGATAAAAAAACTAAAGAAACTAAAAACAATTCCAAAACCGGCACCACACCCGAGCCAACTAAATAGGCAGCGGATAGATCTGCCCAGAAGCACTGATTCTAGTTTGACCCATAGGACCTCGATATGGATGACGTCGATTATAATAAACAAACAACAAACAGACAAAAAAAGTCAGGTAAACCGGATCAGAAAGGAATAGAAATACTCACGGAATCTCGTGCTACTCATTTTTCGATCGATATACCTTCCTTGTAACTTCCGACAACCAGCGCGGTTGTGCATCTTTCATTTTATTCTTCCAAGCAAAGGGCACTAAGATACTTACGGAATCGCAAATCGTTTCCGAGAACACTTCGTTCGACTTGCATGTGTTAAGCATATAGGTCAATAGCTTCGTAGCGCTTAGAGGCAAGACAAGCCAATCCGCTATTCTGCCTTTGCGCAGACTGCTCACTCGCGGCACACTTTATATATATATATTTTTTCATTATCGACTGCATGCTATCGGAGATAGAGCAATGGGAGGTTCAGTCTTACCACGCACTCAATTCAATGATAAAGCAAATAAGCAAGACGAATCGATTGTTCTTTCTATATGAAATTTCGGGGCCGGTAGTTAGCTACGCAGCAACCAATGCATATAACGGGAATCAATCAATCCTGGGTCCATGTGGCCTCGTGATTAGATGAAGAGATTACTTCATCATGCGCACCAAACCCAGGGTTTAGGCTCCATCTTCTATATACGCAACCACTGAGATACAAGGAAGATCCATGTCACACTAGGAATCAGCCGCCACTAACTGGAGAAAGGAGCGTATCAGCCACACTAGAACCAGTCTCCAAGAAAGGGAGAGTTGTTGATTAACATTGGTTCCTTGGGTGCTAACTACATCAAGGCCTTTGTTGAGTGACTACTTCGGCTATGCGAGCTACATGAGATATACGAGGGAATGAGCCCGGATAGTGTTAGGGGCAGCGGACCGCACTCAGAGACCATTTTGGCTTAATCTTGGTTTCGGATGGCAAGATGCTTGGCCGTGCCAAATCTATGTTGTTGGCTACGTTCAGCAGCTACAGAGCAGTCTTTCGAGTTCGGATTAGTTGATGGCTTGGTTTGAGCTTGGTGCACGGTTGAATGAGGTATTCAGGGGCGTGCTTATTTCAAGTTATCAGCAAAACATCGGAATGCTAGGAAACTTCCAGTATATCCTTCTTGGTTACCCATGTGAACCTACAGGACATGTTGGCAAAGAAAACACCAAGTGGTGAGGGGTAACCACGCTAGCCTAGAGGGGCGATAGCCATGTCGTGGGATCAATGCCAAGACTACTTCCTACTAGATGAGACGCGCAGGGGCGCATTGAGGGAAGACCTTCAGGGAAGAAGGCACGAGATCGAGATGGGTACTAAGCTTACTCAGGGTGAAGGTCAGAGGACTGAGGCACTAGAGAGGCAACACTTACATGAGTTTACAGTGGGTTTTGAGTCGTGCTAACCGAGGGTGAAGACCAGTGGGTTGAGGCACTACGGGAAGCACTATCCGAGATTATCAGAGTGGGTTCCAAGCTTGAGTGGGGGAGACCACCAGGCACCGAGATTGAGGCAAATGAGGCAAGATGCTAGTTCTGATCAGTGTAAACGGGGTAGCACTACAACTCGAGGGTTGTTCAATCGAGGCACTAGTACATGGCTTCTGTGGGCATTACAACCATGAGGGTGACTTGCTTGCAGGCACAAGGGTCAGTACAGGGTGAAGACTGGGGTCAGACACATCAGTGAATTTGAGGCAAAGATGAGCAGAATGCTAAGACCTCTTTGTGAGGCATCGAGTATTTGAGTTCAGAGTCGCCAAGAGTTCTTCGAATCCCAGGAGAGTTTTCAAGTAGTCAAGCAAGAAAGACGGTCCTCTCTGCTTATTCTATAGAATATAGAAAGGCTAATTTTCGTAACTCCAGTGTTATGGAAAGGGGCCC